>CM044446.1:56365489-56376078 GCA_024363595.1 Xenopus borealis
CCCAAGTGGGAGGAGCGTAGAGCTCAGCTTGTTCTAATTTCCATTCTAATGAGAGCGGTAGGCAGGACAGGAATGTTAGGGAAAGAAGTCGAGCTGTGGGTACTGCCTCTGAAGGATTTCCTGTCTGTGGCGCCGTAGCATTCATACACGGGGCGGCTCCTGGCACTCAATAGTTATACCGGAACTACTATTCGCAAAATCCCTGAGCGTATGACGATTGTAAAATGGTGCGTTAAGTGCATAATACTGAGGCGCGACTGTACTGTATCCCGCCACTATAAAGTCTTGTTTTAGAAAGCAATTCCCACACTCGTCCATACAAAGCTGGAGGGCGGGACTTTTGGTTGGCTGGGCCTATCCCCGTGCGCTCCAATCTCTATGCAAATGAAAGCGGGGCTACCTGTCCCTTATAGCTGGAATAAAGCTCATTTGTAGGTGACATCGATGACAGGGGGAATGGCAGGTGTATGGTTATAGAGGGCACGATGCAATATTTATCATGTGTGTGCGAGAATATGAGGCAAGGGATGGGCAAGCGCTACTGGGTTGTACATAGGACATTAACATGACGGGCGCTTCCCTGTCCCCAGACTGCTTCACTTTCTTATTTTCCGCACACTGTCATGTTTCAGGCAACCCTGGAATTCCTAATACAGCAACTGAGCCAGATACCCAGATAGGTGTCTATTTATTACGTTAACATACAATTGAATGTATGTAACCATCACAGCAGACATGTATTCCATACTTTTCCTCATAGTGCACACATACGTGTCCAGTATGGACTATGCGATCAACAAGATGAAATCACACGTTTCATTAAAAAAAAAGTAAACTCAGAATGTAACATATGTTATTTCGGTGTCAGTGTACGGGTGTTCACTGATCTTCCTAGGCTCCTATACGCACGTCCCATATTAAGGAATAGCCGCTCACATTCCAAACAGGCAATGTAATAGCCACCTCTAGGATGGGTCCTTCCTTAAGCCATTATAAACTGGTTCTGCCAGAGAGACAAGAGTCTCCCCTGATTGGTTGTGGCTTGTTATAGGTGGGCAGGGCTTCGTTAGCTGTACTGTTGGCCTATTGGGCGTGTTGAAAGTGACTGACCACTATGTGTAATAATTAATCAAGTAGGAGGAGCTGCATGGTTGTTTGTATGCTGCTATTGGCTGGTTTTGAATGGCATTACATCCTCTTGGCGACAAGAGTGGGATGCGCCCTGTTTCCTTGAGTAATCAAGAAATGTATATATATATTTATACACATTGCGAGTGTCATTCTGTGTTGGCTGGGGCGAGCTGTCTTCAGCAGAGCTACTCAGAGCACTATGCTGAATGTAAGCTCGCTATGGAAAATGACTTTGCTTCTTCTCTGGGTTCATTTTTCAACTGGCTCCTTTTATTAGATTGATACACATCCAATACATTTTTTCAATCAATATTTTTAACAAAGCAGTATCTGTTTTTCTTTTGCTATTGTAAATGCTGCTTCTTACCACTGAAACAATATAGTATGAATCAGATGATTAACACATCTATTAGGAAACAGGGAAATGTAGACATTTCAGTTAGGGGTCCCGTAGAATCCAGGATTCTGTTCAGTATTTATCCTTTTTTATCCCCTATTTAAGCAGAATTCTGCCAAATTCTTATACCTGGCCCTCTGAATCCTTGAAGGAGTGGTTCACCTTTAAGGTAGCTTTTAGTATGTTATAGAATGACCAATAATCATTTGCCTTTTTCTTCTGACTCTGCAGTTTTCAAATGGGTGTCACTGACCCCCTTCTGAAAAGCAAATGTTCTGCAAGCTACAAATGGGGGGTTCTATTGTATTGTTATTGCTACTTTTTATTACTCATCTCCTGTTCAGGCTTCTCCTATTCATATTCCAGTCTCATATTTAAATTGACAGATAACATCCTTCCTATGTATATATATTTTTTTTAATATTGGCCTCAAGCATTATATGAAATCTATCTATCCATCCATCCATCATCTATCTATAAAACCTGACTTTTTTTTCTAGCTACAACCAACACGTTAATTTTTCCAGCAGCTTGGGAGATATAAATGATTTTGTCAGAAATTGCTGTCTGCCTCCTATTAAGTACAATGAAAAGCAGCCTGTCACCACTTCCACCCAGAAACTAAATTTGAGAAGGAGAAAATCCCCCTACGTATGTCTCTGGTGGTAGACTGTTTGTATTAAAATGAATGCCAGGCAGCATAGGCAGTTTGGGTGTTTCTTACCAGCTCGCCTTACACTGGAATCCAGGTCATTACTTGTCCACAGAGTAAAGTTTATATAGCTTTTTTGATGTTTATATTTATGTATTTATTTTACAGTAGCAACAATGCATCTGTTTGAATGTGGAAGAAGAATATATGTTTGTGTAAATAGCTATATAATAAATAAATTATGCTAATCATGTATCCTTAACATGAACCTACTTTCCAGCAGCTAGGTTTGGGTTTATTACACATATATTAAACAATGAATAAAGTATGACATGCCAGGTCACCGTGTGTGCCATTCCTTCCTTGTCTGCATATCTGGGTTTGACTATAATATTACAGGTGCATGTGTATACATGCATCTGCATAATTACTTATATGACAGGGGACCAGGGAATGTGCATTGATCAATCTCTCCTCTTTTTCCCTATGTTTATAGTTAATTTGGCCAGATCAGTAGCACTTCCATTGTATTTTAGTACATTTTTATTAAGCTATGGAGTGCTCCCACAACTTTTCTTTTTTGTATTGTAGCAGATCTATTCTGTTTGGAAGTTTAGCAGCTATGCCGCAGGCCAGGCTTCCATGTGGTTGTAGCACCCCCACACCCGTCCCTTTAAATGGTGCCTTTGGAAGTGGTTGTTGGTCTGGGAAGTTTCTCTCTCTTAAAAGCCGCAAGCGGGGGAGGATTAATCTCATGGAACCAAAGTTGGGGTCTAGGTTATCTCTCCCCTTTGAAAGCTAATGGCGGGGGAGGACTAAGTCCTATGGATGAAACCAATGCCCAGGTCGGGAGACCTTTATTTCAGGGAATGCTCTAATGCCGGGCGGCTTTAGCATTTGATATTATGACCAGAGGTAAATAGTTATGGGTTTTACCTTGACATGGTGTGGTGGTTTATCAATCTTATGATCATAATTTTGTAACTAATGACTTTGTTTACATGCATCTACATAGATTACTTATATGACAGGGGACCAGGGAACGTGCATTGATCAATCTCTCCTCTTTTTCCCTATGTCTGTAGTTAATTTGGCAAGATCAGTAGCACTTCCATTGTATTTTAGTAAATCTTTATTAAGCTATGGAGTGCTCTCACAACTTTTCGTTTTTGCATTTTATAATATTACAGCACCATTCTCAGTATAAGCAAATATTTATGTTTTAAATAAGTATATGGAGAACCAGTCACCTGAGGAAAATACATGTAGCACAGTCTCGTATGGATACCTGCTAATATGCTGACAAACTAACTTTGTACACACAATAAATTATGCCTGTATACTTCCAGTACAGTGGTACAGGAACTCTGTGCTTGAAAGATTAACTGCACAGAGATTATTAGGGTTATGGAAGAATAACCATGAACGGAAAGATAAGTAGGTAATGATTTCATTTAACTTAATCTTTCAAAGACGGGTAAGGCCTCACATTTTGATGTGTAGGAAAAAAATGAGCCAGCTCCCAAGTGAATTTTAAACCTCCTGTAGGACACTTACAAACCAAACATATAGCACATGCCTAGAAATTACCTAAATCTGGCACTAATATAAACAGTGTTTTTTTACTAATGCTATAGGTTATGGAAGCAGGGCAAACTTAGTGCTTTGTATTACAAGGTCCCATTTTACATTCATTCAATAAGCTAGAATCAATTTGATCAGAAGCTAACTCACCTGACTGTATATTTTTATAGTGAAACTTTTTACAGTAGAATTTAAAAGACCATGGAAGCAATTGCAAAATGGCACCCCTCAGTGCTCAATCAGTAAGCACTTGCTGAGGGCCTTACTGGCACTGAACCTCACTTCATGTTAAAAATCCAGCATTTGTCACTTTGCTATAAAGTATGCTAATCTGTGGGAAGCATTTGCTGAACGCATTGATGGGTCAATGGTTTTTTTTTTTGTTGCTGAGAGTTCTTCTGCAGCAACTTTTTTCTTCAAAGCAACTTTTCCTGTGCAAATACACTGGACATTTTTTTCATGGCAGCTAGTGATGAAAGAATCTGCCTTGTTTACTTTGATGAAAAATGCACAAAAACTGCAGAAAATTTCAGTGACAGTGAAAATTGCGCAAAACACATTAAAGTCTTGGAAATCCTGTTTATTCTTATGATAGGCTCCGAATTAGAGCCTGCTAAAAACAGTAGTAAGAATTCTATTACTTCATTATACATTTTACAAAGGGACTAAATTTTGCCTGCAACTTACTTGCTGCTTTCAAAGTAGAACTCCCAAACTTGGTTTCCCTTTTATTAGCTGCCAGTGCGATCACCTGACTATAGCTGGGAAGGGTGGGAGCTACAACATGGAGCTGGCCACTTCTCCTGTATAAACTATAACAAACAAGGGAAAGTTGTGCTCACCACTAATTTTTTTAAAACATTAAGCAGGGGTGCAATGAAGTTGTGACATTCACACAGACTTCAAATATGTCCCTCACTTTCTCCATCCCAAATTTACATAAGCTATTCCAATCACCCCTCTCTACTTTACTGTCTATACTACCTGTACAAGCCACTGAGCATTTAAAATTGCTTCTTACATAGAGAAATATCCTTCCCACTTCACTTCCATGGCACTACTATTGATGGAAAGTTATGCTAGCCCAGTGAATAAAAGAAATTGACTTTTGTGTTTTGCTACTCTTCAACCACCTCTTTGGTAATGTTAAGTATACTGCTTGCCCTGATTGTTTTGAGTGAATACACTAGAGTGAATACACTATGGGGCAAATTCACTAAAGTGCGAAGCATGTAACACTCGCGCTAATTCACTAGCGTGACGTCAATTCGTAACTTTGTCGATTCACTTATAGTGTCCCTGGTGAAAATTCGCTAGCGAAGGACATCGACTTGCGCAACTTCACACCCTTACGCCAGGCGAATTTGCGCACTGAAGAAGGGAGGTAAAAATTTTTCTAGGTCCCAAAAAACGCTGGCGTCTTTTACCTTTTGTTGGGTAATAGTCTGTAAAACAGCGAAAAATGTTTTTAGGGTTACCCTCATTACCCGCCTACATTTCCTAACATATGGCAGTGGACACATGTTTAGGGAAATAGGACAACTTTATTTTATTTATTAAAGGTTTCTTGGGCTTGTGTAGTGTAATGTAGTGGCTGTAACATACACCTCTAGTTCGCGCCATATGCAAATTAGGTATCGTTAGCGTAAATGCGCTTTGCCTGGTGAAATAACAGTAGCCCAACTTCGCTAACGTTCGCTGCCCTGAGGGCAAATTCGCTTCTTAGTGAATTTGCGTAGCGCTGCCGAAAATTCGACTGGCGGACGTCGGTGAAGGCAACGCTAGCACATTTTCGTGCTTTATAGACCAGGTACGTTGGTCAGTGCTGGGCATGTGACAATTGTTTTTTCTCAGAACTGAGGCAATTTTTTCTCAAACCTAGGGTTAGGTTTTGGTATTGAGATGGAACCTCCTTTCTTTTAAGTGGAACGGATGATTTGTTCTAGAGGGACACTGACCCACTGGTAAATAAAGCATTAGAGAAATTCATATGATTATATATATATATTTATACCTAGAAAAAGGCTATAGGTTTAGCCGAAACGTCAGTTTTTTTTTTCCAATAAATTTCACCTTTGATTGAACTTTAAGACCTGAGAGTGCTCGCCTATTTCAACTTATATCTACTCTCACTGCTGCACTCTGCACTCAGGCATCGAACACTCACTATACGAGCAGTGCCGGCCTAACCGACACTATTTATACATAGTTATATCCCACTTAAGTGTCTGCTGTCTACTTTGGTCAATCTTTCTGTATAACTGATAATTTCCATACCCGTAACCGGCTTAATTGTCCTTCTTTGGATAATTCAAAATCAATTCTCTAATTCACCGGTGACAAAAACTGCATGACATATTCTAAATGTGCTACTAGTGCTCTGTATAGTGGAAGAATGGCCCTATCCTGCTGCAAATCTATGCCCCTTTGCATACAGCTCAAAACTGCATCTGCCCTTGCTGCTGCTGACTGGCATTGCTTGGTACAGCCAAGTCCTGAATAGAAAAATGAATAGTAAAAGTAGCAAAATGTAAAGCCTTACAGAGCTTTTGTTTTAAGATGGGTCAGGGACCCCCATTTGAAAGCTGAAAAGAGTCAGAAGAAGAAGGCAAATCATTAAAAACTATAAAAAATGAAGGTAAATATAAAATTTGCTTAGAATCTAGAACATACTCCTTTAAAGGAACAGTTGACTATAAAAACTGGATAAATAGATAGACTGTGCAAAAGAAAAAATATTTTTAATAGAGTTAGCCAAAAATGTAATCTATAAAGACTGGAGTGACTGTAATCAGTGGAAACCAAGAGAGCTGAAAAGCAGGAAGTAGTTTTTTGACTATTATGTTACACATCCAGTCACTCCAGCCTTTATACATTACATTTTTGACAAATAACTTTACAACCAACAGACTGTAGTTAGTTGGTTGCTAGTGTCCCAATTCCCTGAGCAACCAAGTATTGATTTGAATAAGTTATGGATATATGAATAAGAGAGGACCTGAATAGAAAGATGAGTAATGAAAAGTAGTAAAAACAAAACATTTGTAGCCTTAAAGAGCATTTGTTTTTGATCGGGTCAGTGACCCCCATTTGAAAGCTGAAGAAGAAAGTCAGAAGTCAGAAGAAAAGGGCAAATAATTAAAGGACCAGTAACATCAAAAAATAAAAGTAATAAAAATATAATGCAGTGTTGCCCTGCACTGATAAAACTGCAGTGTTTGCTTCAGAAAAACTCCTATTGTTTATATAAATAAGCTGTTGTGTAGCCATGGGGGCAGCCATTCAAAGAAGAAAAGGATCAAGTTACACAGCAGATAGCAGATAAGCTCTGTAGAAAATAATGTTATCTGTTATCCATTACTTATCCTGTGCCATGTAGCAGTTTTTCAATTTCCGCCATTGCTACTTAGCAGCTTGTTTATATGAACTATAGCAGTGTTTCTGAAGCAAACAGCACAGGGCAACACTCCATGATAGTTTCTTTACTTTAAAACACTTTAATTTTTTGGTGTTACTGTTCCATTAAACAACTATTAAAAAGATGAAGACCAATTGAAAAGTTGCTTAGAATTTGCCATTATGTAACATACTAAAAGTAAGGTAAATCACCCATTAATGTATTCTATGCATTGCATTAATGGCAGTTATTCCACTGTTTATTGCACTGGCCACAGGCATGCCAGTAATTTCCAGATTTAAATGAACATTGTGTATTGCACATAACCCCTTCCACAACACAACATCTTTCCCTCTTATAGCCAGACTCCTTCAGTGTCAGCTTCTCTATTCTCTCTTTCTCCATCCCACCCCTACAAAATGTGCCTTCTATATTCTCGACCAGCACTAGCAGTGCCTCAAATGGGTGTTTCACCTTTAGGGATACTGCCATGGGAAAAAACATTTTTCCAAAACATATCAGTCAATAGTGCTGCTCCAGCAGACTTCTGCACTGAAATCCATTTCTCAAAAGAGCAAACAGATTTTTTTATATTTAATTTTGAAATCTGAGATGGGGCTAGACATATCATATCAGTTTCCCAGCTGTCCCCAGTCATGTGATTGTGCTCTGATAAACTTAAGTTATTCTTTACTGCTGTACTGAAAGTTGGAGTGATATCACCGCCTCTCTCTCCCCCCCAGCAGCCTAACAACAGAATGTTGAGAAAATAACCAGATAGCAGCTCACTGGCATAATATAACAGCTACCTGGTAGATCTAAGAACAACACTCAGTGGTAAATTCCAGATCCCACTGCGACACATTCAGTTACAGTTGTGCTCATAAGTTTACATACTCTGGCAGAATTTATGATTTCTTAATGATTTTTCAGAGAATATGAATGATAACACAAAAACTTTTCTTTCACTTATGGTTAGTGGTTGGTCAAACAACTGTTTACTCTTTTTAAATCATAATCACTACATAAACTACCCAAAGGACCCTGATCAAACATTTACATACCCCAGTTCTTAATACCGTATATTGACCCCTTTAAAATCAATGGCAGCTTGAAGTCTTTTGTGGTAGTTATGGATGAGGCTCTTTATCTTTTCAGACGTTAAAGCTGCCCATTCTTCTTGGCAAAAAGCCTCCAGTTCCCGTAAATTCTTGAGATGTCTTGCATGAACTGCACGTGTCAGGCTTACCAGGTAGTATGTGATGGATCTCTTCTGTAAGATAAGGACCTACAAGCAACTCACAGAACCCACCTGAGGATGTTACAGGGAAGCCGTGAGTGAGGCTAACCGATGCCTAGTACCAGGGAGTAGTCAATCGTATCCGGGTCAGAAGGCAGGCAGCAATCAAGCAGGAAGATATAGCAAGCAAAAGGTCTGGACAGGCAGCTAAGTTTCAGAAGTCAGGACAAGCAGAGGTCATACACAGGAATAAATAATCAATAGGTCACAATAGCTAGGCTTTAGGATAAACCACGATAACCAGGCACAGATACATACAAAAGCTAATTTAAATACCTTTAGTCTTGAATGCACGCCAGCGTCAGTATGAACGCGCACGCTTCTGCATATGTTTGCGTGACGTCAGAGTTGCTGGACGGGGACGCGCTGGAGGACCCGCTCGGTAAGTTTTCTTACATTACGTTTGAGGTCCCCCAGAGTGGCTCAATGATATTGATGTGAGGAGACTGAGATGGCCACTCCAGCATCTTCACTATACTTTGCTGTAGCCAATGACAGGTCAACTTGTCCTTGTGTTTTGGATCAATGTCATGTTGGAACATCCAAGTATGTCCCATGCACAGCTTCTGGGCTGATGAGTGCAAATTTTCCTCCAGTATTTTTTGATAACTTACTGCATTTATTTTGCCATCAATTCTGACCAAATTTCATCTGCCTTTGTAGCTCACACATCCCCAAAACTTCAGCAATTTTATCATAGGCCTTGTTGACTCCTCTCCAAATGTAGCGTTTATGGTTGTGGCCAAAAAGTTCAACTTTAGTCTCATCACGCCAAACGACTTTGTGCCAGGTTTGAGGCTTGTCACTGTGGTGTTTGACATATTGTAAGCGGAATACTTTGTGGCATTTGCATAGTAATGGCATTCTTCAGGTGCCTCCTTATTGTGCATTCTGAAACAGCCACACCCAGTGTCGGACTGGCCCACCCGAATACCAAGTTTGTGTCAAGTTGTATGCATGTTATCAGGCCAAATAACAGGGTTTGTAAACTTTTGATCAGGGTCATTTGGGTATTTTGTGTAGTGATTATGATTTAAAAAGAGTAAACACAGTTGTCTGACATTAAATGGCTTCGGCCAACCACTAAGAAATAAATTCTGCTAGGGTATGTAAACTTATGAGCACAACTATACAGAGTAGGAAAGCATTTCTATCCTCAAGTGCTGGCTCTTTTTGAAAGCACATAACCAGGTAAAATGACTGCTTACACACCAACATTACAACTAAGGTTAAGGAATGAAATTTTACATGGTAGAGTGAATTATTTGCAGTGTAAACAGTGTAATTTAGAAATAAAAACAAAATCATACAAATTGTGACAGAATCCCTTTAAGTTAAATTTTAGTATGTTCTAGAAATGGCCATTTCTAAGCAACTTTTCAGTCTTCGTTTTTTTTAATAGTTTTTTAATTATTTGCCCTATTCTACTTTTCCGGCTTTCAAATGGGGGTCACCCACCCCATCTAAAAAACAAATGCTCTGTAAGATTACAAATGGTTTGATATTGCTACTTTCTATTACTCATCTTTCTATTCAGGTCCTTTCTTAGTCATGTTCCAGTCTCTTATTCAAATCAATGCATGGTTGCTAGGGTAGTCTGGACCTTAATGAAAAACTAAACCCTAAAAATGAATAGGGCTAAAAATGCCATGTTTTATATACTGAACTTATTGCACCAGCCTAAAGTTTCAGCTTCTCAATTCAGCAATGGTCCTGAACTTCAATATGGTCATAGGGGGACATAGGTCTGGACTGAGAATCAAAATATGCTCTGGCATTTCAGGTACACAAAGGCCCAAAACAGCCCACTAAATAGTGACTTTCTTTGGCACCTTGTAGCAGCCCCTCTGGCATTTTCCAGAACCTGCAGATTGCCAGTCTGGGCCTGGGGCTCACCATCTTGGAAAGGGTCTGTAACAGAGTGGGCTCTGAGCAGCTGTTGAGAAGCCGAGCAAATGGCCTGCTTCTGTTGAGAAGCCGGTACAAATGGCCTGCAGGCGTCGCTGTGCACAGGACTTGTACTGTGCATACACAGGACTTACTGTACAGCTTGAAAGTAAGAAGTTACTGCTGTTGTGTAATGGCTGCATGTACCTGCTAATAAAGTTATAATATACTCATCCTCGGC
>CM044446.1:56382078-56403633 GCA_024363595.1 Xenopus borealis
CTGCGAAATTTTGTAAAATGAACATGGTAATTAGGGGTTGTGGCCACATAAATGGGCGTGGTCAAAATGTAGCCACCCTACTGACAGAAAATAATTTTTGTCCCTTGTTTTACTTACAAAAAGGTATGGCACTTGTTGAAGAGAAACCTCTCTCCTCCCTAGCCATAGGGCTAGATTTGTTGCAGAAAAAGTGTCACCTACCCGAAGAGAAAAACTTGTAAATCACTGTAATCACATCATTTATATTATATGAAAGGTGAATTTATATTATAATAGATATGAATACTACAGCTTGCATGTGTAAAAATAACACTGTATAACACTAATAGGAATCATTAATTTATGCCGTCCTATAATTTCGTACCAGCGCCATCATCTGACGTTATGTGTACGGATGTGAACCTTAGGCTGGTCACGTGGCACGGGATGTTGGCGGAAATAGAATAATCATGTGTCTTGCGGGCGGAAGTTTGCTGTCACTGAAGCATAGCTGCTGATCCGGAGAAATACTAAGCAGAGTCATTATCTGCCTGCTAGATCAGGTGAGTGTATGTCGCCTCTCGCAGATTATACACCCCATATACTGCTCAACCCATCTGTCTGATTCGTGGAAGCCTCTGGGTTCAAGGGAATCCCTGGCCGTAGCATTTTGTCTCCTCATCCGCGAGTAAACATGTTACCCTGCAGCACCAGCTCTGTTTCTTACTAGGCCTGTCACTTATCTGCAGAGCTTCATTTCTGCCGCATTGATACTAACCCATTGCCCCCACCCATTCGGTTTGCGGCAAATGTTTAATCGATTCCCGACTTTCTTCGCTGAAATGTGACTTCCAAGTCGTGCTACAATAGCCTATTCTTTGGGTGGTTGTGCCAAGCCCTTCCCACCCCCTTAAAATGATTATCACCATAATGATTATTCCCTTAACATGATTATTCCCTTAAAATTATTATTCCAATCCCAGGCTTAAAATTATTATTCCTTGGGTGTTTTGGCCTTGGTTTTATATTTGTCACATACATAAACATCTGACCTGTAATTTTTTTTTCTAAATTCACATTTTTTTTTCTTTTTATGCTTGGCATCTAATTCCCAACTTCTCTGTTGTTATTCTCATTGACAGGACCCACCCAACAATGGATAACTCTGGGAAGGAAAAGGAGGCTCTGCAACTCCTGGCTGAGGCTGACAAGAAGGTGAAGTCATCCCAGTCATTCTTTTCAGGGCTCTTTGGGTAAGTGAATGTTGGTCAGGATATGTCTAGTTTCATGATCATTTACATTTATTAGGAAACTGTTACATCAAAATGACATGGGGACCTGGCCATGAGGATTACATTAGAACAGAGCCCATACTTTACTGGTTCTATAACTATTTTATGTCATTTGAATTACTTCTAAAAAATACTTTATATTCAGTATTTCCAACGCTGTAGCTGTCCCTACTCAAAGCATTTTACATCCTGTTAAAGGAGTTGTTCACCATTAATAACTTTTGCTATGATTCCGAGAGTATTCTGAGCTAATTTGCATACTTGGTTATTTGTGGCTTTTGAGTAATTTAGGATTTATATTCAGCAGCTCTACAGTTTACAATTTAATCACCAATCTGGTGTCTAGAGTCCAAATTACCCTACCAACCATGCAGTGATTTGAATGGGAGACTGGAATATGAATAGGAGAGGTCCTGAATAGAAGTATAGACAATACAAAGTATAAATAACAGGCCTGTAGCTTTACAGAGCATTTGTTTACTAGGTGGAGTCAGTGTCAGACCCTTTAGACTAGGAGAAAAGGACTTTCATTTGAAGCAGTGTAGGTGGTTCTTCACAGTGAGGTTGTGGAATGCACTGCCGGGTGATGTTGTGATGGCTCATTCTGTCGATGCTTTCAAAAGGGACTTGGATAATTTTTGGACAGACATAATATCAAAGGCTATTTTGATACTAAACTCTACAGTTAGTATAGCTATGGGCATATATGGTTTGTGTGAAAAAGTGGAGGGATGTGTGTGTATGCTGAGTTTTAATTTGGAGATGTTGAACTTGATGGACTTTGTCTTTTTTCAACCCAATTTAACTACGTTAACTGTATGGTGAAACACCCCTAACTGGAAGTGATTTGTTTCTGTTTGTCTACATTTAAGTGGTTCCTCAAAAATGGAAGAAGCATGTGAACTTTATGGTCGGGCTGCCAACATGTTTAAGATGGCCAAGAACTGGAGTGGTAGGTAGTATGTAAACTGGCAATTCATTTGGAACTCTTCAGAGTATTGCAATAATATTCTGTTCTTCTCTTCACAGCTGCTGGCAATGCTTTCTGCCAGGCTGCCCAGATCCACCTCCAGGTTCAAAGCAAGCATGATGCAGCCACAAACTTTGTGGATGCTGGAAATGCATTCAAGAAATCTGACCCCCAGGGTAAGATCAATCCTAATTATGTCTTGAATTTTGAATTATCTTGAGCAGGTGCATATAATATGATCAGTCTTAAGTATAACAATGGTTTTTATTCATCCTATTCCTAGCACAATGAGATTGTTGCTTTGTTTTCTATGTGGTCTATTGTGTAAGTGTATAGGACAAAAAACATCAAACATAATTAACAGCCAAGCATAAACCACAATGAAAATAGGAAAATCTTGCAATAGTTTTTGGTCACGTGCACAAAGATGATCTTTCATGCACACTAGTTATGTTTTACTAAATAATACTAAGTATCTGATAAATTCAGGTATTATTTTTTAATTTACCCAAATCAAAGTTTTTATTGCTAAAAAGCATGATTAGACTAATTACTGTAAACTACGAAAAACAAATTATTAAAGGCGTTTAGAGGATGCAGGCTAAGGACAGATGGTTGCAGTAGTCAGCCAGCTCAGCAAAGTAATCAGGCAGGTTAACAGGAGAGCAGGCTAATAGGCTTAGGGAACTGTTTCAAACCATGAAAAGTCTGCATATTTTTTTTATTGATATATATTGCAAAGCAGCTTCAAGTAGTTAGCAGCTTCAAGTAGTTACTTCAGTTTCTGTGTGAGGACTTCTACACCTTCATGACCTTACCTGACCTTACACCTTCATGACCCGAGAGGTCACGAAACGCGTCAGCAGTGAGTCATTTGTACTCTGCACCCAATGCTATTTTTGAATGGTGTCCTGTATGGAAGCAAATAAAGATTTGATTTTATTGCACCAGAACAGCGGTTGATCCATGGCTGTGAGTAAAAAAAAATACAGCTTCAAATAATGTTTACTTTTCAAAAGGCTTTTTTTTGTGTTTGTGGAGTTCCCCTGTGTGTAAAAACCATGAAAGCTATAATACAAATTTTTTTCCATCTGAAAGTTGGCAAGGTCATGAAGAAGTCTACTGAAAACGAGTATTTTGAGGTTTTCTTACTCTCCTTTGGCTAGTTCTGCATTTTTATACATTTGAGTCTTTTTATTTGGATTTTTTAATAAATTAGTAGACTTTTGTAGTTTTTAAATATGTGAGTTTATTTATGAAAATAACCTCTAAAACATTTCAGTTTTGATAAACAGAGCTCCACGTGTTTTCATACAAATTTCCCTGTGAACAATGTCAATGGCACATTAGCGCACATTTTGAAGTTGATCTGGTTTTGCTTGAACAGAGAATGCTGTGCGCAGCCAGGGCCGTAAATGTATTTAAAGTAAAATTGTACATCTTAGGCCACATTTTATTTTAAGCATTTTAAAATATTAAAGATAATTTGCTAAATAATAGGCCACATTTTATTTTAAGCATTTTAAAATATTAAAGATAATTTGCTAAATAAAGCAATACTTGTATTAAAAAAATAACTGATAAATGATCACAGTAGTATTCATTTTGTATTCCAGAGGCAATTAACTGTCTGCTTCGAGCAATAGAGATCTACACTGACATGGTAAGGACAATGCCAAATTATATCCCACTTTTATCACTCCCTGAGTTGACCACAGAGTGGCAATGAAAATGTGGCTGAAAAAAACAAAACCTATAGCAAGATATTTGATGTGTGAAAAACAAAGTGTGCAAGGAATGCAGTTGGTGGAAAATGGAGCATGTGTGTTTGGGTAATGGCCAAAAGAAAGATGATGGTAACAAGTGTCTGTAAAGGTGGCCATACACGGGCCGATAAAAGCTGCTGACAGACCAAGTGCCCGTGTATGCGGCCCTCCGATGGTCTTTCCCGATCGATATCTAGCCAAAAGTCGGCCAGATGTCGATCGGGCGGGACTAAAAATCCCCCGCATCTGTTTGTTGATGCGGTCCCGCGATCCGACCGCCCATATGGCCCCAGTTATGATCGATTGTTGGGCCCTAGGGCCCACGATCGGATCAGCACGATATCGCCCACATCAAGGTATGGCCATCTTTAGTCAGAAAGTAGGTGGGTAGTGAATATATAATAAATTACATAAATATGGAATATAAATATTGAACAATTTTTTTCATATAGGGAAGATTTACCATCGCCGCCAAACATCACATTTCCATAGCAGAGATCTACGAGTCAGAGCTGGTTGACATAGAGAAGGTGAGTTATTTTCTCTCTGAGTGGTAACTTTTTAGAAAACTGAATATGCAGGGGGTTGCTGTTTCACCAAAATTTTATATTTTACATTTTCTCTGCCCTTCCTCCAGACCACTCTGCCTGCCGCCACTTTTGAATCACCTTTTTATTTACCTCCCAACTGCCATCTCTTCCTTCACATTCTCTATCTTTGTCTGCCATCCTATCCCTCTGATCAAAGTTACCTCATGTTTCTTTTTAACGATGTGCACAACAATTATGCTTAGTGTACTAAAAGTTGATTGCATTTAGATAGAATGAGTTAGTTTCAGTATTTTTGTATGCGTTTGGATAATCACATGGCTTACAGGGAACTTTGCCCTAGATCTTCCACCTTTACCTGCTGTCCCTTCCTTTAGATTATTCCTTATTGTCATCTCTCACAATTTTTTTCTACACCTCACCATTTTCCTGTCCTGTTAAGTTCTCCATATCCCTTACCTTGCATTCCCTTCTGTCTCCTAGTAGCTCTCTTCAATTTTGTTCACCTCTGTCCTCTAGGTCATCCATTCCTTTTGCCTGCCTACAGCTTATTTTACTCTGTGTACTCTGCCTTCTTTTTGTCTCTACCCCATCAGGCAATAGCACATTATGAGCAAGCAGCAGACTACTACAAAGGAGAGGAATCGAACAGGTAACCCAAGTCACGCCAAAAAGTGTCCTTTCAAGTAGCTTCATATCAATACTTAACACTTTTTTTTAATGTAATCTAGTCTGTTGTTGTGGACCCTTCATCTTTACTTTTAAAACTTCAATGTGTATTGAGATGTCCTTTTCTGTGAGCCAGTTATGTCAAACTAAAGAGCCTTATATATTTTTCTTCTGTTTCTCCTGCAGTTCAGCCAACAAGTGTTTGTTAAAAGTCGCTACCTATGCCGCGCAGCTGGAGCAATATCAAAAAGCTGTTGAAATTTACGAGCAGGTATTGTTTTTTTTTTATCTACATGTTTCCCAGGGAAACCACCTCTTTTTATTTTGGTGTAAGAATTATGGATACAGCTTTGTTCACTTGTTCTTCTTAATGTTAGGTTGGTACCAATGCCATGGACAGCCCACTTTTGAAATACAGCGCCAAAGACTATTTTTTTAAAGCTGCCCTTTGCCATTTCTGCATCGACATGCTCAATGCCAAGGTAAAATAATATGGCAATCACTCTGGTCAATGCATTGTTAAAATGACTCGGGTGTATGTATGTAGAGTTATATATTAATACTGCTATTTAACTTATTTTTCCTCTTAGTTGGCAGTCCAGAAATATGAGGAAATGTTCCCAGCTTTCACTGACTCAAGGGAATGCAAATTAGTTAAGGTAAGAATCAATCACTCACTAGTAGTTACAGAACTAGTGAGTTGGTAGGCTTTGTGTCTTCAGGGAAAGTAGGGAGGCGGTGAGTATTAATGGATGACTTAAACAAGCTAATGCATACACTAAGGAGCCTATTTACTTTTCATTTGATGTCTATTAGTTTTTTTTCTAAAACTCTCTTTTTATGCATTCTGATTTTACATTCTGATCTTTAAATACATGTCATAGCATTCGTGATTTTAAAGAAAATTTGTTTATTCATGGGTTCCACAAACTCTAAAATCACAAAAATTTTTTAGTGATAAATAAGCTGATAAATGGGCATCCAAATGTATAATTATTTGTTTTTTCTAATATGAAATGTAGACCTGTTTAAATTAAATCAGTGATGCCTAAGAGGAATTCTACTAGCTTAATGTGGAACCATCACATTTTGTTTTGGCATATCACTCCTGGGAAATTGTTAGAATGTTCTTCCTGCAGCTTTGTATCTTTATTGGTGAACCGCCAGTAACTACTACCAGTTTTACAACTGATTAACATAGAAGTGATTCTTGCCCCTAATGTTACATAGTAACATAGTAAGATTTTTAACCTGCCTAACTGCTAGTTGATCCAGAGGAAGGCAAAAAAAACCCATCTGAAGCCTCTACAACAAAAGGTTTGGTTGAATTTAAATCTTGTAAAAATGCTAAAGTTTCATCAACTCTTGCTTAATAACGCACTGTAAAAAGACAAACTACAAATCAATTTCAGCAGTTAACATATTTCATCAACACTTGAAAATTATCTTGCTCCAGTTTATACTTACTTTTTTCATTTGTATTAAGTCATTATCCTAATATTTTTCATTTTTCCAAAAACAGAAGCTCCTCGATGCTCATGAAGAGCAAAGTGTGGACAGTTACACAGATGCGGTAAGGCAAGATGTCTCAAGTAAATAGCAAGCATGTGTTACTTTATGCCATATGTTACAGTCTGATGTGCTCAGCATTGGGCTTTACTCTAGAAACTAGAGCAGTGATAACCCAATTTGACTTAAAGTCTGTATTTGAAGGGTAATCTCTTAACACTGGACATCTTTGCTAACACCATAAAAGTGGACAACATTTCATCTTTCGCTTCGCTAGCGTTTGCCGCACTTCGCCAGCATTACGCAAATTCACTAAGATGCGAATTTGCACTCAGTGCGGCGAAGTAGCGCTACCGTTCGTTTAACAGGCAAAGCGTAGTTATGTAAGCGATGCCTAATTTGCATACGGCGGGAACTTAAGCGTAAAATAGAAGTATATGTTACAGCCACTACATTCCACTACACAAGCCCAGGAAACCTTTAATAAACTAAATAAAGTTGTCCTATTGCCCTACATGTGCCCACTGTATAGTTGAGTTGCCATATGTTAGGAAATGTAGGGGGGGAAGGAGGGTAACCCCCCCCCCCCAAAAAAAATTATCGATCTTTTTCAGACTATCACCCTCCTATGCTAAAATACGCCAGTGTTTTTTTTTTAAACTTTGACATTTTTTTTCAACCTCCTATCTATTGTATTGAACTTCGCCCGGTCTGACCAGGCGAAGTAACGTCTAGCGTAAGTGCTAACGTTGAGGAAAATTTCTTATTGAATTTGCGAAGTTACGATCCTTCGTCAGTGCGCAACTTCGCCTGGCATAAGGGTGCGAAGTTGTGCAAGTCTATCTACTTCGCTAGCGAAAATTCGCCAGAGTCCGTGTTAGTGAATTTGCGAAGTTGCGAAATGACGTCACGCTGGCGAATTAGCTCTAGCGTTCGACGATTCACGCTTTAGTGAATTTGCCCCCAAGATGTCGTTTTTTTTTCTCATTCACTAAGCAGGTTTTTACAGGGTGCACAGAATTTTATCTACAAAAACAATTTTACGACCCTTCCAATGTAATGTGCAACTTTATTTTCAACATATATGAAAAAAATCTGATGTTTCAGTCCATGCTTGGACCTTTTCATGGATAGTACAAGTGTTTAAACAAATTTTAAATACTTTAAACAATGTAAATAAGTTAGATAGGTTCCCCATTAACATAATATAATATTGCTCAATCAAAATGCATACTAAACCATTACAAATCCTTTTATACAGCAGTGATCAACATTTGTACTATAGTGATTTAAATAATGTGTCCCATGTCTCCAATCTCACCAAAATGAGTCATCGTGTGTATTGTTAAAAGCACATATTACAGTATCCATATAAAATACTTCAGAAAATTAAAAGTAAACATTTTGTAATTATTGCATAACAATTCTATAACAGTGTATCAACATAACATACATACTTAATAATGCTATGTAAAGTAAAAAAAAAACATGTCCAAAAGATTTTACTTTAGCTAATCTTGTTTAAACTAAAAAGGTGTAAATGGTCAGAAATAGTTTTTCAAAGTTCTTCAGGGCTACCTCCAATTACACGTTGCACAGAGACACACACTTTCACTGTATTTATCCCATGTCTTCTGATCTCTGTACCAAACAGTGATGAATTGGTACTCCTCATACATGCATGTTATAGAATACTCTGACCACTCTGTGCCTTTTTTTACATCACCTCATGATTCCAATCTGATCCCTCTCTTTTCTCTAGGTGAAAGAATATGACTCAATCTCCCGCTTGGACCAGTGGCTGACAACCATGCTGTTGCGTATAAAAAAGACCATCCAGGGAGAAGAGGAGGATTTACGTTAATGCTTAAGAAGGGGAAGCCTTTCCTCTAGATGGAACTGGAGGAATATGGGGGGGGGGGGCACAGCTTATATCCTATTTACTATTACTACCCAACTTTCCGTGAATGCAAGTTCCCACTCCCTACCTATGTGCTGTGCATTGCAGCCTGCTGTTGCTATCTGGTTTCAAGCACAGTTGTGGAGGGATGAATGAAAGGAGTTTTTAAACCGTGATCAGCCAGAATTACATGCCTATTTTAGCAATTCACCAAACATCCGCAACTACATTGCATGTGTTAGCATGTACTGATTGCCATAAACTTTTTGGCTGTAAGCTGTACTCTTCCACCCAGAAAGCACTTCCTTTCAGCTGGAACTTTCTGGTGGGTTGGGAAAAGGCTTATTTAAAAGCATTGCTTGATTTTAGGAGGTGTGGTGCAATTAAAGCCCCTTTACTAATATGACTAATTTTTTTCCTTTTCATAGAATTGTTAATGAGGGAGTAAATAGGAAGAGCATTTTTAACCCTTCTAACTTTCTTGGCGTAATGGCACCAAGGTGATATAGATCTGGTAATATAATTCTCTGGTGTGCGTGGTGGGGGGGGGGGTTGTATAAATGGGAAATGCGGCAATAGCTCCTTGTCCTGCTTAGTGACAGGTGGGTATTGCATTGTAAGGCCTTTGATTTGTGCCTGTTACTAAACATTTTCCATTTGCACTCAGAGAGGTTGATTTGTCCATTTTGAAATTGCTATGCAGCAAAATGCTGCAAATCTCCCTGTGTGCCATTAGTCTTATTGTGCAGAGGAGTCTCAGTTGTGCTGTATTTTTCATACTTTCTACTGCTTGTCTTGCTGCTAGATTAGGGTTGCCACTCCTTTAAACTTGAACACATATGGAATACACAGCCTGCATGGCTAATTAGCATTTCATTTAGGTGTATGATGCATAGCTGTACATAAATCAGTCTGCAGTATGCATTTACATGAATTGCAAATTAGCCATGTAGGCTGTGGATTCCATATTTGTTCGGTTTTAAAGGGGTGAGGTGGCAACCCTATGCTAGGTCTTTTCCTACTTTATCTGGATGGTATCTGGATAGTATGCCTATACAATGTTTCTCCTATTTAAATTTGATAGATAAATTAAACTATAGCTAAAGACAAAATGGACACTTCATTTGTACCACAGAAAACATTTTTTAGAAAATAAATGCTCTGAAATACAAAAGCTTTACTACCGCATTAATTATACCTTGACCAAATGGATGGGTTTCTGCCTCTTCCTCCCTCCTTTTTTACAGTTTGCATTAATCTGAGTATGTATCGGTATAACTGTATTATAAATTATTCCACCCATGGAAACCAAAACAAAATTTACTGCATCTTGGCAATGTGGTATGTATAACTATGAATACAATTGCTATTTATTTATCTTAAGAGCTTAGAAATGATATGTACCCAGAGTTAAAAGTTTATAGCGGTACAATTGATCCTTTATTAAATAACTGTAATTAGCAGTCTTCTCCAACACTGTAGCATCTAACTAATATCTCCTCGAATTAGATTTTAATTGCAGCAGAAGCCGGCCTGTTAAATATTGTTTGCCGCTGCCTTGTGCATTTACATCCAAATGAAACATAGGGGTGGTGGCATTTTCCCATTAAAGAGAAGAGCTGAGGAAGTGCAGTGATGTGCACGTATCAGGTGACAGCTTTAGAGAGCAATTTAATGCTTAATGATAGATTATTCTAAATTTGCTACTTAGTGGCACTTTCTTCCTTTACATATCATTCTAAGTGTTCTGTCTATATTTTTTGTTTTGCCTCCTGACCAGGCTGTATTTTACACTAATTATGTTGTATCCAAGCCTTTATTGTATTGTGAACCATCTCATCACACAGCTAAACTGATAAATAAAGCGAATGAGATATTAACCAACTGTATTTGTTTACATACACTTTTACCATGTTGTATAATTAAAACACATTGTAATCAAGAACAGGAATTTGTGCAACTATACAAATACTGTAAAAGTTATTTAAAGCAACAGTAACCCCAAAAAAATGAAAGTGTTATAAAGTAATAAAAATATCATGTAGTGTTGCCCTGCACTGGTAAACCTGATGTGTTTGCTTCAGGAACACTACTATATTTCTTATAAACAAACCGCTGTATAGCACTGGTGGAAATTGAAAGAAGGCCATATGGCACAGGTTAAGCAGTGGTTAGTAGTAACCGGAGTCTTTTCTAATTTTAATTGCTGCCCCCATTGCTATACAGCAGCTTCTTTATATAAACAGTAGTAGCGTTTCTGAAGCAAACACACCTGTAATGTTTTCATTACTTTAGAACACTTTCATTTTTCTGTAATGACCCTGCATTCTTCACACCTGTAACACCTCTGTTGTTCCAACCCCTAAAGCTCTGCACTGTTCATGACTCAAACCCAGACTGAAAGTGCCCACATTGTTCACACCTCATACAAACTGCTGGAGAGGCACTATAATTGTAGGTAGCACAGTATGAACTGTCCATAATATCTTATCTTTTGCTCTAGTCTGCCTACCCTATGCTCCCTGTGTGTGTCACACCCTGCTTGCCCTATGCTCCGTGTGTGTGTCATATTCTGCTTTCCTTATGCTCCCTGTGTGTGCCATACTCTGCTTGCCCTATTCTCCTGTGTGTGTCACACTCTGCCGGCCCTAGCTTCGTGTGTGTGTGTGTGTCATACTCTGCTTGCCCTATGCTTCCTATGTGTGCCATACTCTGCTTGTTCTATGCTGCCTGAGTGTGTGCCACCCTCTACCTGCCCTTTGCTCCCTGTGTGTGCCAACTCTGCTTTCCCTACTCCATACACTGTGGGATTTGAGCCTGATAGGGTTTGTTTTGGGGGGGTGTTAGCATTTGGAAATTGTTGTTAGGGGCCCCTAAGGTGTTTAATCTTGTGCTAGGAGGGGTGTTGTGGTATCCTCAGGCATGGTTTTAAGGTTATGTTTATGATATATTTAAGGGTATGACTTACATTTTTCACATATGAGTGATATCCCTGCATGAGCACCAACCATTTGAGATAACATGGGTGTGGTTTAAACTGATGTGGTTTAAAAGGGGGAGTGGTCGACACTGGCTTCCATTATTGGCTCTCCACTACATACTTTACACCAGAAAAATTTCTACCCTTCAGTACCGCAGAAGTTGGGGAGCACTGTTCTAGATCAATTTGGCCAAACTAGAGCATTCCAACACTGAGGTTCATTTATCAAAGATTGAAGTTAGATATCACCACAGTTGGCTAGAGTGAAATACCCCCTCTCTCCATTCATTTCTAGGGGATTTTTATAGGTGTATTTATCAAATGGAGTAATTTCACTCTCTCCCTTGGCTAAATACGCCTTTTAAAACCCCATTGAAAGAAGAGTCGGTATTTCGCTCTTAGTGCACAGTGGTGATCTCTAACTTCACTCTTGGATAAATATACCCCATAAAAGGCCCAAAATAAACAGTGCGCAAATTGGTCAGTCCGCACATGCGTGTATGTGTTTTATTATTATTATTATTATATAGTTGACCATGTATGAAACAATTCTACTCTGTATACAGTTCATGCATATATCTGCAGATGAAGAGCTCTTGTTTTGTACCCTGAAACTGAATTTCAAAAAGAGTTCCCGGTTTAAATCATGCTGAGCTTTGAGACAATACTAGACAACATTACTGTAAAGTTGAAGCACAATAGAAGTATATCATATAGCATATATTAGAAAAGTTATAAAGAGCCGATTGATTAAATTTCATTTGACTATAGTCTTAAAAAATTAATCTGCAATATCATGGAAATTTCAGCAACCAAATGAAATGTTGACATAAAGGCTGGTTTGCAACTTTGACAGTTGAAGCAAAAATGTTTGACTTACTTGAGACTCATCCAGAGGAAAATGGATTTCTCGGGCTGGCAGGGATATAACTGCTGAAATCCTGGAAAACTGAACTCTGTGCAACATACCAAGATATTTTAAAATTGTTGTCATGTGGCTAGTGTTTGAGTGTGACTGCTGGGTATGGATTGGTACAAAATGAGCCAGAGTTGAAATGATTTATAATTTACGATCAGCACATTGATATTCTTAGAATTTGTTTTTTTTTTTACATTATAATTTCCTTCGTCAAATGTTCACTTCACTCAAAAGTAGAGGAACAATGGTGCCATCTGGTGATGTATAGCAGAGATGCACCAAATCTTCCACAATCGATTCTGCAAAATCCCAAACATTGTCTGTATAGGCATTTTATTTAAAAGCATAAAGTGTGGGTAGAAAGTAAGTCACATGACAATAATAGTTCAGATTTGCACTTGTGCTTTTATATGGTCACGGAACTCATCTGTGACTTATAATATTCTAAAATGTATTTTTCTTTATTCACTATATATATGCACAAAATACTACACTCTGGTTTTTGAACACTTTTGCAATTTACATTAAATGAGACAGGATAAAAAAAACAAATTTTGTACGCAATTATGAGTAATATATGGTGTTGCTTTCACATGGTACTGAAAATCGGATATCTTTAAATCCTGCCTGGCAGTATCAAATAATCTAAACACTGTTAATATCTAATAAACCACTAAAAATTTGGATGTGATCTGCAAATGTGCTTCAATGATTACCCTGCATAAGTTTACACCAAATAATTATTTGCAATTTATATCCCCTTTAATGAGCAAATAAGTGTTTGCTGTTTGGAAGGTCACCTGTAAGTGACGGAAACATTGCATTTATCATGATTTAAGCACTTCAATAAATGTATTTGCTGATTTAGATCTTGATGACTGCAGTATGCATGTAGCAATCTTGTGGACAATATATATGAATTTTTATTTTTCTCCCCATTGTGCACAGTTATTGTTACATTTACATGTTACCTGGTACCTAGTCTTGCTAACTTAACTGCCAGGTACAAAATGAGTTTCTATAGTGCAATGCAGCCCCTATCTTAGTAAGACACCAACAGATGAGTTCCTGGGTTTAATTTAAGACAGGAGTTTCAATCTGTAAAGCTACTCCATTCAGGGCTGTCATGGTGTACAGGGGGTGCTGTTTCAGGACCCCATGGTGGTGGGTTGAGAATTTGTGGGTCATGACAGGTGGGAAGCCGTGGTAACCCCTCCAAAAATCTGTGGTCTGCCCCCTGGTATCCCATCACTCCAACACATTCCCCTGATTTCTGACAATTTTCCACAATATTCGCCAAAAATCCTGTGTGCCAGCATTTCAGTGACATCAGTTGGAGTGATGTACACATGAGCAGATCAGTTTCTTTGGATTCAGGAGTAGTTGTGCGCATGCATGTGACCATATACCCAGAGCTGTGCACTCTGTCAAGAGATTTAAAGGAAACCATGGTAGCAGAGCTGGGCCATGCCGGCTAGGCAACCTGGCTGAGGAGCTGACTGGGTGCAAACAGACATTGAGTGTGCAGGTGCAAATCAATCCTGGTGCCCTTGCACAAATCGTCACAGTCCAGAGAGGGGTCCAGACCGGGGGTAGGAGCCAGAGATGGTACATGCCTGGCGCCACCCCAGCTTTCCTTAATAGGCACATGCCTATTCTATGACTAAGTGTCAGATGGTCACAAAACGCATAAAGCTTGACATGGCTGTTTAAATAAAGATTTTTTTAATTTTTTAAACTTATTCTTCTGATCTGCAAGTGGTTTCCAGAGTGCCTTATGCCTTCATTGCTTCTATATGAATTGATCCAATCTCCTAAACTGAGGGCCTGAGACAAGAGCACCTGGGTCACTGCTTCACCTTGGTGAGTTCTTTACATTTGTCGGGCGCCTTTGTGCTTATATTTTTCCACATGCCTAAACCGCCTACCCCTAGTTCTGGCCCTGCATAGTTCCGAACCAGTTCCCCACCCCCTCGGGCAACCCCTCATGCACCTTGTTCCACAGTCTAGTGATGGACTTCACAAGCTTCATTTTCTGAAATTGTCTCATTAGGAAACTTCGGAGACTTTGGAAAATGAAGGGTTCTGATTTATTCATATGGCTTAACTGTGCTGGTTTAACAAGCATTTGAGCAAAAACTCAATCTTGGGTCTGGGCATATTACCACTGATACACTGTGGTTTCAATGTAGCGGCTATAATGTTTGCTGGCAGTTTGTCTTATTGTCCGTTTTTTTCTGATGGTGACACTCCATTGGTTTTGAAAATTTATTACGTCAGCCAACTACAACAGCGGTCACTTCTGCTGGTTTTCTGGGCTTTAGAATCTGTTTCCTGTCATGTATGGTACTTGCTGTTGCTATGGTTGCCACCTGCCCAGTATTTCACCTGCCTGACCGGTAAAAATGATGGTCGATCCCAATGTTACTGATAAATTAATAACACAAACAAATAAAATTTTCACTATATCGGAGTGCTGCTGAAACATGTTTGGGAGTTTGCTGAATTTGTTCTGTGTGGTTTCCTGACACTGATTCAACATTGTTGTATCTTTTCAGTTGATGCTGAGATTGTGTCTATTGATTCCTGCAGTCTCCACCCAAACGAGGCCTAGTGGTTGGAATAATTATCGTCAATCTGTATTTGATTAATATGTTGTTATTGAAGCTGATACTACCAGGCTGTGTTTATATGCAGAATGGAGCCCAAAACTCTATGGGAGTTATTTAATCCAACTATATCTCATATTTTATTAAAAAAACCACAATCAAACTTCCATGGCCGATTTTATCTTATTTATTAATGAGAAAATTCGATTCAAATGGATTGTGAAAAAACTCGATTAAATAGAGAGAAAACTCGAATTGTACAATTTTTTTTTCTCAGATTGCTCCAGCTTTTGTTGGGAAAACCCTGAAAAAGTCAAATTTTTGGACTAAACCCAGTGCAGACCATATTAACTTCAAATTTGGATAGGTGCCTCTTGTGGTGTTTATAAAAATGGTCTGCGGGTGTCACTGTGCAAACACAGGACTTTCGGTACAGCTTGAAATTGAAACTAAGAGTTACTGCTGTTAAGTAATGGTTGCAAGAACCTGCTAATAAAGCATTGTTATACTCTCCTCATCCTTGGCTACCAAACACAACACCTCTGCCATTGATTTATACAGACCTCAGCAGGTCTGAGAGGGTGGATTTTTTGGATTCAGGCTTGAGTTTTTGGCAAAAAATAGCGAGAACATTTTTAGGTTTAGTACATAAACCTAAAAAAGTGTAGCATTTCTAGCCAACTTTGTTAAGTGTTGGTTCTCTCTTTATCTTTCTCAGAATGAATTGTACCTAACCTTATAATCTAATTTAATTGGAATAGTATAATGTAACTATTAGCATGTTACTGCACTGGACTAGCAGAAACTTGCCTGTTACTACATATTATATACATGTATTTTACATCTGTCATCCTGCAGTGTTTTCTGTTTTTATGCCCAGAATTTACCCATTACATCACAGATGCCACCCTGAACCCCATAACACATATGTTTGGGGTTCATTGTCACTGTCCTAATGCCCTTTCTTTTTTTTGTTTTGTGAACATGTGTTCCAGGATGATTGATCTACATTCCACAGTTCTTGGTTTTGCCGCAGAAACCACATATTTGATGTCACCTCACAATATTTATATTGTATTGGGCTGGTCACTCCATAACGTCAATCTTGTTGGTCTGGAACCAACATTTTGCTTATTTACTGGTGTGTTTTGGATCATTGCCTCGTTGAAACACCCATTTCAAGTGCATTTCCTCTTCAGCATAAGGCAACATGACCTCTTCATGTATTTTGATGTATTAAAACAGAGTCATGATCCTGGTATGAGATAAATAGGCCCAACACCATAGTATGAGAAACATCCCCATATCATGATGCTTGCACCACCATGCTTCACTGTCTTCACAGTATACTGTTGCTTGAATTCAGTGTTTGGGGGTCATTTGATAAATTGGCAGTGACCCATAGACCCAAGGACAATTTTGCTTTCATCAGTCCACCAAATGGTGCTCCATTTCTCTTTAGGCCAGTCAGTGTGTACTTTGGCAAATTGTAACCTCTTCAGCGTGTCTTTTTTTCAACAATGCGACTTTGAGGGGGCTTCTTGCTGATAGCTTGGCTTCACATAGGCATGTTCTGATTGTAACAGAACTCACAGGTAACGTAAGACTTTCTTTGATCTTCCTGGAGCTGATCATTGACTGAGTTTTTGCCATTTTGGCTATTCTTCTATCCATTTGAATGATAGTTTTCTGTATTCTTCCATGTCCTTCAGGTTTCTGTTGTCATTTTAAAACATTTGAGATATTTTTAGCTGAGCAGCCTATAATTTTCTGCACTTCTTTGTGTTTTAACATCTCCAATCAATTTTACGCTGTTCTCCTGAACAATTTCGGGAACAACCCATTTTATTTAGATTGTAAAAGAGAAATGCACTATAATCAGCATGCACAACATTTGCTGCCTTCCTTCTTTCATTTGCTGCCTTCCTTCCTTAAGAATGAATGACCTCAATAATTGAACTCCACACTGCTATTACTTGGTACAAACTATTATTATTTTTGAACAAGCCTGATTAATCATTCAGTGACATGTTGGTTTTCTATTACTCTACGACACCTACTAGTAAAATATTTTCCATGTAGAAATATAATTGATCAGGTTAGTGATGTCAGACTGCTATTATTCTGAAAACAATTGTAATTAACACAATGATAGTAGTGGGAGTTTAGATATTTGCATAAGATACATTCTTTTTTTAGATTATTTTGTAGCATTTAGCTGAAAAATAAAGATGGCATATAAATAAGGCATATGTTTGTGGGTTTCCTGAAGTAGATTAAAGGAACAGTAACACATAAAAATAATTTCAAAGTGATTACAATGTACTGATGACTTGTTGCACTGGTTAAAGTTATCGGTTTGTTTCAGAAATGTCCCTATAGTGTATATATAAACAAGCTGCTATGTAGCCATGGGGCAGCCATTCAAGGAACAGGTTATATATAAGATAACAGATGCATTCTATAGACTATTGTTATATTTTATGACAGAGCTAATCTGTTATCTGCAAAGTATCCTGTGCCTCATCTCCTTTTGCAGCTTGAATGTCTGCCCCCATGCAGGAGCGCTCCTTCAATGAGGCGAGTTGAGAAACTCACCTAAAGTGGCAGCACCCCACTAGAGAACAGGGACGGAAAAAATGCTACTCCTGGTACTTTAAGAGCTGAATTTCAGATATTCAACCTGGAAATTAGTCTCTGCTAGTGCAGAGAGTGCAATTATGCTCTCTGCGCTAGTGTTCTGGCCCTCTCCACCACCCTTGTGGAACCTCCGGACCGCCTCCAGCACAATAATGTGAGAGCATGGGGGGGTGGGGTGGCAGCAGGACCAAATTGCCTCAGGCAGCGGAGGGGCAAGGATCGCCCCTGCCACCATGTCAACACAGCAGTCTGTTTATAAAACTATCTTAGCCTTTTTTACACAACCATATGATGTTTACTAGTGCAGGACAACTGTACATTGGATTATAATTACTTTAAAAATGCTTTTATTTTTTGGTCTTTCTATTCCTTTTTAATGGAGCAGACTTCTTGAGAGGAGCATGCCTTTGAACACTGTGTAAACAAATCAATAATAAAAAAATCCAAGTCTTAATTTATTGCCAAAAGCAATTAAATTATTTCCTGCTTTTCAGCGTATCTGCTGGGGATAAGGACAGCAGATGCCTCATCAGTAGATAAGGCAGTCAGATGAGCTGTGCCTGTTTATATCTTACTTGTCAGTTTTATACAAAACAATAGCATATGTCTATCCACGTATGTGGCCACACCAAACAACATATGGATGGTTGGGTTATTTTGCAAAATGCTCAGATTCTTGTAAAGACTGGACAGTGTGTTGACACTTTTAGTAAGTATTCATGAGATAAGGTGAATACCTATCTATTGTATTGAACTTCGCCAGGTCTGATCTGGTGAAGTAAAGTCTAGAGCAGGGGTCCCCAACCTTTTTTTGCTTGTGAGCCACATTTAAATTTAAAAAAGAGTTGGAGAGCAACACAAGCATGAAAAAGTCCACGGGGATGTCAAATAAGAGCTCTGATTGGCTTTATGGTAGCCCCTATATGGACTGGCAGCCTACAGGAGAGAATGTTTGGCAGGACATCTGTTTTTTATGCAACCAAAACTTGCCTCTAAGCCAGTAATTCAAAAATAAGCACCTGCTTTGAGGCCACTGGGAGCAACATCCCAGGGGTTGGAGAGCAACATGTTGCTCGCGAGCTACTGGTTGGGGATCACTGGTCTAGAGCATGAGGTAGCGTTCAGTAAAATGGGCACCTTAGTGAATTAGTGTAGTTAGATCCCTTCGCGTAAGGCCTGGCGTAAGGGTGCGAAGTTGCGCTAGTCTATCTACTTCGCTAGTGAATTTTCACCAGGGACACTGTTAGTAAATCAGCAAAGTTGCAAAATGACGTCACTCTGGCGAATTAGTCCTAACGTTAGACGCTTTAGTGAATTTGCCCCATAATGCCTCTGGCTTTGTTCCTCTTACTGTACAGATTCTTCAGTGCTGGTTTGTGCAACAGGATGGACCTCTGTCCAAGGTGCTGGTTTTCTAAATGCCAGGTATCCTTCATTGAAACAAATGAAATCAAAGTTGGTATATTTCTTCCACTACCGTGTGAAAATGGTTTGACCTGGAAAAGCAGGGCTAAACAGAATAGTGGAAACTAGGCTGGAATTGAGTAATTTCACCAGATCATGCAAGAAACAGAATTGTACCTTGCAAAAGCCTCTGCTAAATACTGTATTTACTGCTCACTGAAACTCACTCTTAGCCAATCAGTTGTTAATGACTTTATCAGAATACACTTTTTCTTAACATGGTAGACAGTACTTTAATTATGCTTTATACAAATCCTTACACAAGCTCTGGATCTATGATAGACTCGCACATGTATGACTTTTTATTAACATCCACATTAATGTTGGGTATTTGTGAGTGGAATGCAACAGAAGCCAATAGCAATCATTTATTTTAGGAATGTCTTAATAAATGAACTTAATGATCAGCTGCTCCTGCCACACTTCTAATATACTTTGCCATATGAAATGAATGCTGTGCCAAATGCTTTTATATACAGCAGGTTAGTATTGATAGTCATGCATAGGTGACATAATGATATCAATATATATTGAGGTGGGTCTTCAAGGGCAATTCCAGCTGCTCTGGAAAAGGAGAGTTCATAGCCCCTTATAATGCATAGGATGTTAAAGGGCTGCATATATTGCAGGTAAGATTCTAAATTATGTACAGTATACTCATGAACTTAGAACAGCTATTACTTTTTCCTATAATGTTATATTCTACAACTTTAACTGTAAGATTTCAATCAGAAGCTCAGATCTGTGGACTTTTCTGGGTATTGCAGTTTGTCAATTGTATTTAACTTTATTTTTATTTCTGTAGCACAGCCTCACTCATGCAGGTAAGTGCCTCACTCAGCGGTTCTGCTATTATTTCTGCTATTCTGTTGTAGTTATTAAGCTCATAAACCAAGAGAAAGGGAAGAGTAACCATTTAAGACTTTTACATCATACCACATGCTAGTTCACTGTAATTGGTTACTCTTTTAAAGAAGAACATGATCAAGGGGAGTAAAAGTTTTTTTAAGTTTACATTTATCGAGACCTCATTTGGTAGAAATCACAAAACACATCATCTAAAACACAAACATCTATACTTTATATTATTTATACTATATAAGGTTATGTAGATTAAATGGGGCCACAGAATATGTTTATCTGTGAAGTCAAACAAATGTTCTTACCACCCCAGCCAATTCATTCCATTGACTTGGGCTGGCAATAAATGTTAGATTAAGAGATATATTTATCAAAAAGTAAAATAAACCTCTGTCACTCCCAGTGGGAAACTTCACCACACTGTTCATATTTTTCTTTGGGTATTCAATTAACAGATAATCAATTTTCTTCAGTGAAAAAACTATGTACACCCTTGGCACTTATACCTGGTATTGCCCCTTTGGTGGAAACAACATCAAGTAGAAATTTATTATAACTTCCATTCTGACATTGATTGAGAGAATGTTTTCCCCATTCCTCCATGTAGAATAACTGAAGAATTTTTTTTGACAATGCGTTTAAATCCTTTCCTAGACTAATAGGCATCTATAAGGTGCTAAGGCCTTGGAAGTGGGTATTAACGCATCAAATATATACATGTGAAACAAAAATGTGTCGATGAGAAAAAAAATCCAGTCGAAAAATGTGTTCTTTTTAGGGAGATGAGGTTTAGTATTTAAATATGTGCATGCTAATTATATCCTTTGGCCTCAGCTACATGAGATTTATAGACTGTGCCAGCCAGTTGACCTTTTATTGTTAATTTATGGTGTGTGGCTGTCACAGGGGAATTACTTAATGTTGGTAACATTGCCTGAATCATGTGCTAGCATGGGTTGAATGTGGTTCCTTTAACAAGCCTTATCTTGTGTCTTGGTGTAGTACCTGCTGATGAAAAGCATAATGTTGCTGATGCACCTTACTGCTCTGTAGGTATGCACCAGCCTTAGCAAGAACTCTGACATGTAAAGTATGGTGACATAAAAGAACCAGATGAAGGCATGTCTGGGAAAAAAAAGCATGAAAGGAAATCCGTGTGCTGCAAATCTACCACTGCCCCACCCATCAGAAAAATCACATACTGTACTGTTTTCTTTTGATAGCCTAGGGTGAGTAGAGTATAACAGTGCTTTATTAGCAGGCTCATGCAGCCATTACACAACAGTAACATAAACTCTAGCACCTTAAGCAGTATAGACAGTACTGTTTATGCACAGTATAACTCATGTGCACAGTGACATCTACATTTGTAAAAACAGACATCTGCATTTGTATAAACACCATATATTCCCCTTATAGTAGGAAAGCATTTGGACAAATGTAATAAAC
>CM044446.1:56417352-56495467 GCA_024363595.1 Xenopus borealis
CATACCTTTTACCAGCTTAGTTGCCCTTCTCTGTACCCTCTCTAATGCAATAATGTCCTAGACAATTTTACTATTTATCTTTTTCCTTATGATTCACAGGTTTAGCCATATTGGTCAGGTCTTGGGTCTTGGTTGACTGAATACTTTATTAGTGGTACTAACCACTGGAAGGGATGATGCAGATGACTCACACTAAATGAATGAAGTAATTCTAAGACTAGCTGCAAAAAAATTTCCTTTACATTTTAGGTTCACAAAATCCAAAGTGTCCAAGATGGCTGCAGTGATTTGGTACAGAAGGGTTCAAGAGCAATATGTTAGCTCAGTGGTTTGCATTATTCTACCTGTATCAGCATTCATTCAATAAATAGGGCTTGTGCTAAACATATTTTTGCCTGTTGTTTTAATTATTAGATTTTTTTACACAAGACTCCAAACATAAAAAGTAGAGTCACATACTACTTCCTGTTCTTCTAAACACAACCAAATCAAATCAAGAGTTTTACTAAGAAGCCTTTTCTGTTAGCTGCTTTTTCATATCGTGGCCTTACAAACAATGCAGTTGTAGGAAAGGAGAGGTAAGTTTACACAGACTTATTTTCCGTGGACAGGCCATTTTTTGCTCATACATAACAGAACATAGGATATAGATTTACTTTATTCACATTAAGATTTTGCTTTTTTAGTGCAAGAAATAATAGCAGAATCATTTCTTAATTAAGGAACAGGCAAAAAGTATGTTCAGCACAAGGCCTATTTTTCACCTAATGTCGATAATGGGGGCAAACTACAACTGTAATGAATATCTACAGTATAAGGGACCACCTTGAAGCGGGGAAAAAATATATATATATATAATTGCTCATTAGCCGAAGTGGACATTAATGGGATAGACTGTACAAAGGTCAGATTGTAATAGGAAATGCACATTGCTTATGCGTTGTGTATCTAGAGTGCATTGTGAGGGAGTTGTGTGTAGGAGTCTGTGACGCAGAATACCCATTTCCAATGTTGTGGTGGTGACTGAGTACAGTCAAACTACTTTCCTGTCCATGGAAAATGAGAAAGTGTAACATATCATTTCATGAGGTTAAGTTACTGAATAAAGTCTCTCACTCCAGTTTGTTATCCTACATAATGTATGTGAGAGGGTGGAGAACCTGTACTACACCCCCAGTGAATAACTGAACTGCTGTTGTATTCATTCTGTTACAAGGTTCAAGGACTCATTCATAATGTATTGGTTATAGGATAATGGACTGAAAAAAATACAGATCCTCAAGTTTTTGACACTTTACTTTAAAACAAGGCTGAATATGAAACAAGAGAAGCAAGTAATACTGACCACAAATGTCACTGGGGTCCTCATTCACTGCTTAAAAACCATCCATAGCTTGCAAAGTGTGGTCATAACATTCAGTTTTCTAGGGTTGTAAGGAAACAAAAGCACGTTTGACCAGTAAGTCTCAGTATAATTGATTGTTTGGTTCATCACCCTGCTAGTAAACTTTCCTATTACTCCTTATTACTCTTCCTTCTGCATCTATCAATAACTCCTTCTAATTTATCTTATTGACAACGTATTCTATTAGTCCATAAATCCTCTTCTGTCAGGACTATTTATCTATGTTCTCCTGCTTATAACTACAGTACTTATTTTTTCCTTTAACAACTCTTATTGTCCTTTACCTAATTAAATTTTCTCTTTATAACTCTTCCTTGTTTCCTGTTTCTATAAACCCACATCACCCCCCCCCAAACTTCCTTTTACTCCATGTAAATCTAGTATGCAATTTCCCTTACAGTTGTGTGTAACTCTATATGAACACTTATTGCACTATTTTGTTTCATAGGTCCATATTTCCCCCAGTGCATCATTGCAATGCAGCACAAGACTGCCAGCCAAAGCTTTCTCTGTTTTGTCTTAACCAGGTGTGAGAATCCTTCCCCAATGTGCTGTGTGTGTGGAGCTGTCCAATGCTGACTTAAAGTGATGGGAATCAGATTGAGAAGGGGGAGAGAAGCCTCACAATAGAGGTGGGCAATTGGTAAAGGAGAGAAGGAGGTGGAGAAAGGGAGGGTGCGCACAGTATTCAGAGGCACACAGGCAAAGGAAAGGGAGAGGGAGTGAGTGAGGGAGGGGAGGTGGAGAGAGGCTGAAGGCGCAACAGCTGTGGAGAAGAGAGAGGGGGTGGGAGCACAGGGCTTTCTGCAGACATTGATACTCTCAGCCACCCCCCTTACCAGGCAGCCAAAGGACCCCCTGAAAGAACCAGGAGACGGACAGATATGCATTGGTGCATGTGATGTGGGAATCAGCCGGAGTACTGGGAATCAAGAGAGGGAGCAGGTGAGAGATGTATCTGTCTGCCTATAATCCTAACCAGTCGCTGGTACATGGCATCTATCCTGTGCCAGACTCTCCTCCTTCACTGTCAACTATCCCACTCTCTCTATCCATATCTTCTCTCTCCTTCCATCTCTCCCCCTTGGTGCTGCTTGGTGTTGCTCTCCAGTTTCTTCATTCAAGCTGAATACAATAGATACTGTTTCTCCCTTTGACTCCGTCACAGATCCCCCTTCAGCCGTGTTTCATTCAGACCTTTATATCTGGCTTTTTATTCACTTTCTAACTCACCCCTCTGAACTGAATTGTAATTTGTATAATTGCTGCTTTTCTATCTCTTTCACATACAGACTCCACTGTTGCTCAGACACGCAGAATTACACATCCCTCTCTGCATTCCCTTTTCTGTCTAGCTCTTGTGCATAGTCTCAATGGCACTCTTTCCCTTTCTCATCTTCACACCAGTCTCTCCAGTCTCCCTCTCATCTATCATAAGAAACACACTGAAGCATTTATTGTATCTCCTAGTAAATTTCACTTCCATTTTTCTGTCTCTCTTTCTCTTTCTATCTTTCTTCATCTATTTCTCACTGTTTGCTTGTTTATCATCTGTCTTTTTTCTGCCCTTTCACACCTTCCCACCTACTTTCTTTGCTTTCTATATCCATTTTTGTTCCTCTCTAGTGTGCATGGTTACTTCAAACTAATATACTGCATTCATGGATGTGTCAGATACTAGAATGAACAATGGGAAGGGTTTTCAATGATTAATCTTCAATTAAAGTGTCTCTTGTGTAGCTGTTCCCAGTATAGAATTCCAGACTCAAAAAATATTTAACTTTAGCTGCAGCATAAGGAACATAGGCTTAAAATAAATTTCTAAATTTGGGCTGATATTTGGCTAGTTAAACCCAATTCTAGTTCTCAAATAAAAGCAGCAACTTGCAGTACTAAGCACAGTGCAGTGTGAAAGAATAATGGATATTGTTAACTCTAATTTTGACTCAATTATATTAATAATCTAACATTTAAAATCCCTTTCCTCTCCACTTACTCAGGTAATTAACTTGGGAGAATTTAGTGAAAGCTAAGTACCTATGTGCACCAAACAAGCCACTCTTTTGAGTCATCATTACAAAATGCTTTAAAATGTATTTTCAGTTATTTGGCAGTGTTATTAGTGTCCCCTTTATGATTGGAACCTTTAAAAAACCTGAAACGAAAGAGAAAGATATGGCTGTAACTTAAAATACATCTATACCATGTTGTATAATGTCAAATGATTCTGTTGATTTTAAGAAACATATATCACTGTGTAGCAATAACTTAAAACTCCCTTTGGTCCCCTTTGTACATATAATGTTCTACTCCTCTAAAATATTTTTTACTAATGACAGCCTACTGCTTAATATACTACTTAAAGAAATACTTGTAGAAAAGTGGGCCGTGGTCACTCAAGGATAGACATCTGCTGTCGTAATTGCATAGTTCAACCCTAGATCATTTTCATTTTAATTGATGCCGAGTAAGTTAAAAATGACCTCATTTGAGATTTTTTTTAGTCTACTGTAAGAGGGGAACAAAACCTTTATGGCTTTTAAATGGCATCTGGAGACGTTCCTGGATCAACATTAGATGCAGCTTCCTCATATTTAATTCACTTTAGAACATGCTCTATATTATGCTTTCTCTTCATCCTTCTTTTACTCCATATCTCCATAACTCCATTGTTTTTTGTTACTCTTCTTATTTCTCTTCATGTAGGTTTAAAACACATACTGTATTAGTAATCCCCTCCGTGTTAGAACTATTTTGATTCACACTGCAGTGACGTGAGATGGTTTAACATGCATAGTAAATTTCCAGCACTGCTTACAGATTTTCACACCCTGAAATTACAGTTTTGTATTGCTATTCTAGTTAGAGTCCTATTGACATAGACACCCAATCTAAGAGAATGAGGATGGAGTGGATGATGATGATGAGTGGAAACATAAAATACAAATATATTAGAAGAGCACTTAGGTATGGTGTAAAGATGCTGAAATGGTGGACAGCTCCATGCCTAAATTTAAGATTTAAGGTAAAACAACCTGAAGAAACACTTAGGATCTTTTTAGAATTATATTTATAAAATGGGGATCTCTTAACCCATTGATAAACACGCTTCTAAAAATCCCATAGGAATGGATGGAAAGTGGGTGAGTTTTTCTGTGACGGTGTGATACGTCATTCTATCATATTTAGGGGATTTTAGAAGTCTTTTTATCAATGGGTGAAAGTTAGAGTTCACCATTTGATAAACAGGTTTTTAAAACTCCCATAGGAATGAGTAGAAAGTGGGCGTGTTTTTGTGTGGTGAGCTATAATTTCACACTAGCCCCAAGAACAAGGAAACAGCCTAGCTATAATAAGTCAGGCGCTCTACCTCTGACATTAGGGGGCAGATTTATCAAGGGATGAATTTCAAATTAAAATGTTCACATTTTTTATGAGCAAAACTGTCAAATTCGTCTGGGGAGTTATTCAAGTTCATTTTGAGTTTTTAAACAAATTTGAATTCCATTTTCAAGATTTTTCCATTTGACTATTCTCCACATAAAGCCTGCCAAATTGCTGTATAAGTCAATGGGAGATGTCCAGGGACCAATTTGGTGATGTTTCCAGCCTTCCTGACATTCAAGTTTTAAAACTTGAATCAAATTCGAATTTGATTCGAGTTTTTGGGTCGATCCTATTCACCCGACTTTTAAAAATTCAATTTTGATGATAAATTTTGATTGGTCGAATTTCGAGTTTATAGGAGTTTAAAAAAAACTCACACGAATTCAAAATTTGACCCGTGTTAGTTAGTTAGTTAGCGACCACAGGGATCATTTATGAAAGGAACACAAAGTGACTGCTTTGTTAGAAGATTGCTGCTTATGGTGTGAGTTTTGAGTGGTATACATGAGACCAAATAGAAGCAATTCGTATAAGATATTTGCAAACTTTTTAAAGGGTCCGTACACTCCCCTTTACTACATGAGTTTAATGAATAGGACTTGTGCTGAACACGTTTTTTGACTATTGTTTTAATTACGACAATACAGTATATACTTAATAGCTAAATAGGGAAAACAGGTAGATTTAAAGGAGCAGTAACATCATGCAATGTAAAAAAAAAATATATATAATGCATTGTTGCCCTGCATTGATAAAACTGTGTTTGATTAAGAAACATTATATTGTTTTATATAAATAAGCTGCTGTGTAGCAATGGGGGCAGCCATTAAAAGGAGAAAAGGCTCGGGTTACTCAGCAGATGATAGCAGATACACATATATAATATGCATAAAATAATGCATTGTTGCCCTGCACTAATAAAACTGTGTTTGCTTAAAAAACATTATATTTTTTACATATAAATAAGTTGCTGTGTAGCAATGGGGGCAGCCATTCAAAGGCTCAGGTTACTCAGCAGATAGCAGATAAGCTCTGTGGAACATAATGGTATTATCTGCTATCCACTATTTAACCTGTGCCACATAGCCTTTTTTCAATTTCCGCCATTGCTACACAGCAGCTTGTTTATATAAGCTATAGTAGTGTTTCTGAAGAAAACAGATCAGTTTTACCAGTGCAAAGTAGGGATGCACCGAATCCAGGATTCGGTTTGGGAATCAACCAGGATTTGGCCTTTTCCAGCAGGATTCGGATTTGCCTGAATCCTTGTGCTTTACTCAACAAATTAGCAAATTAGGGACGGGAAGGGACATCACATGACTTTTTTTCACAATCCAAGAAAGTAAAAATGTTTTTTTCCACTTTTTACCTTCCTGTCACTAATTTGCATTTGCAAATTAGGATTCAGATTTGAATCACGAAGGATTCAGGGTTTCAGACGAATTTTTCATGAAGGATTCAGGGATTCGTCCAAATCCCAAAGAGTGGATTTGGTGCATCCCTAGTGCAAAGCAACAGTACGTGATATTTTTTAATTTTAAAACACTTTCCATTTATGGTGTTACTGTTCCTCTAAGCCAGGGATCCCCAACCTTTTGAACCCGTGAGCAACACTCAGAATTAAAAGGAGTTGGGGAGCAACACTAACATGAAAACTGTTCTCGGGGTGCTAAATAAGTGTTGTGATTGGTCATTGGATAGCCTCTATGTGGATTGTCAGCCTACACAAGGCTCTCTTTGGCAGTACAACTGGTTTTTATACAACCAAATCATGCCTCCAAGCCTGGAATTGAAAAATAAGCACCTGCTTTGAGGTCACTGGGAGCAACATCCAAGGGGTTGGAGAGCAACATGTTGCTCACGAGCTACTGGTGGGGGATCACGCAATTCAATGTTTGGTCCTTGTGAGATAATATTACCAGTGCACAGATAAAGCCACTGCATAATGGACACCTGCTTATCTCCAAGCCAACACAAGGTGAAGGGGGCGGTTTACTGGTAATCTAATTGGCTGCCTTGCAAAGACCAAACATGGAGTAGTTTTAATAGTCATGTTTAGCTATATATTTTCGTTATTTAAACAGTAGTCATAAAGAATGTTTCTCACAAGTCCTATTTATTTAACTCAAGTTGAACAAGGTTATACAAATTCTTTAATTCTAACCCCACAATGGTAATATCCCTGGTAATCTTTCATGACCCACCACACTCAAATTGTGTTTTCCTAATGTAAAGAAAAATACAGTTGATTGACTGTCCTAAATGAATCATTAAGACGCACTGGCAATAGTGTCTAGTAGTGGTAAGTCTAAAGTACTGGACGTGTTGAGTAATTCTGCAACCACTCCTAACTAGATGATTAATCTGAGTAATAGGCACTAGAGATAGAATTTTGTAAATATTTTAGTGAATATGAAAGATGCCTTGATGACTAAATGCTAATGTGGCAAATTATATATACCTATATTTATTCATGGTGAAGCAGATAATTTTATAATAATATTCTAATAAATATTTATTAAAGGAAAACTATACTCCCTGCACAATGTAGGCCTCTATAAAATGATAATGCATAAAACAACTCAAATGTAAATAAGCCATTTTCATATTAATATATTTTTTAGTAGCATGTGCCATTGGGTAATAATAAATAGAAAATTGCCATTTTAAAAAATAATGTTGCTCACTGGTTCAAAACTTGGGGATCCCTGCATTAGATGAACTCTTCCTAGCTACTGTCAATCTGTCCTAGATTATTGAAAGAACTATATTTAATTGAATTAGATTGATTGCTACAAACTAAGGATCTGTAATAAAGCAAGACAATTACTCATACAATACTTTTCAGGGTAGTAAATGGGATGGTAGTAAAATGTTACCTTTAGGAAATGATGATTAAAATAAATGTGAAATTTAACAGTGTATTCTTTCCCCTCAATCTTTTACAAAAGACATATTTCCAAAGGACATGTTTGCAGAAAGATACTGAAAAAAGAAATATTAGGGACTGCCTTCGCATTTTGACCAAATTAATGGCAGAATATTGATTGCAAGGTATTGATATGATTGTCTGAACCTTCACTAGAGTTTAACCTTTCCACCCTGCATACACAAAAATCCTTTCCGTCAAACCCCAGAGCTCTCCTTAATTCCCTTTTCCTTAGAAAAAGGCCTTTGTGGAGTCCCCAGATAATATCTTTGATGTATCCAAAAGAGTCTTTCATGTTCTTCTTTTGCCTCCTTCCATCTCAGCCCATATGTTGAGCTCCTTAATCTAATGTCTTAGTCTAAAGTCAAAAGATTTCTATTCTAATGCAAAATGTTCTTCTATTTTATTTCTCTCTCACGATTCCCAAGATTGCTGTACTCTTTGTCTCAAGAAAGAGATACATTTAGTTATTTTTTGTGTGGTTTTATTGTCTTATCTAGTAGACAAGGATACACACCACACAAATACAACTATCTCACATGTAATGGCACAACATGGAATGTTTTGTTGGCTGTGCAAAATAGCCACATGTGCAAATGACAAAATACCAGAAAATACTTTTATATGGGTATGGGATCCATTATCCAGAAACTTGTTATCCAGAAAGCTCCGAATTAGAGAAAACAATATTTAGACCACATGCTCATGCTCCTATGCTGATTCTAGCAGAACCTTTATCAGTATTTCCGTTTGTCTGCAGTCACTGGAGTATTGTAGGATATTCATATTTTAGTGAGGAGATAACCCTCTGTTTCTCATTTTATTGCAATGTTGTGCAACTCAGATTGAAATAGTGGTAAGAGACAAACCTAAATGGCATTTCTCTTAAAGGAACAGTAACATCAAAAAATGAAAGTGTTTTTATAGAATAAATAGATAATGTAGTGTTGCCCTGCACTGCTAAAACTGGGTTGTTTGGTTCAGAAACACTACTATAGTTTATATAAACAAGCTGCTGTGTAGCCATGGGGGCAGTCATTGAAACAACACACAGTAAATAACAGATAAGAATCCCATTTTAAACTACAGAGCTTATCTGTTATCTTATTAAACACACCAGTTTTACCAGTGTAGGGCAAAAGTGCATTATATTTTAATTACTTTAAAACTCTAATTTTTTGGTGTTACTGTTCCTTTAACATGAAGATAATCGGCTGCTGCTTAACAAGTTTGTAACCCTCTATTCATAAGCCTATGAATCATGTTTGGGGTTCCATTAAGTTAAAAACTGTTAAGGAGATGGCAGTTTGTACTTTAATTTTCACCGTGTGCCTTTACTAAAGAAACAGATATTCCCATTGAACTGTGAAAGACTTAAATGATCCCATGGGTGATTAATGTTTAACGGTATGAGTATTGCACCTGTCATCAGATTCCTCCACAGGAGGTACTGATGGAAAGAACGACATCTTGGGCTCTACTGAGGGTTAGAGGTTTATAAATAGGCAAACATTAGGTCTGTCTCATGGGAGCACAGCAGACAAAGCTTTGCTCAGTGTGAGAACAAACACATACATGGAAACTAAATAACAACAATGCTCACAATTCATCAGTTACCAGTTTAAAAGTCCAGAATAAGCTCTATGAAGCAAAGAACAGAATCTTGGAGAGAGGTCTTTGTACTAGTTGCTTTCTGTTATCTAGAAAGAGCATGTCAAGGAAATGACAGCAATAACAATTAATTAGGTTTATGCATGTGTAGTAATCTGCATAACAGGTAGATTTTATATTTGTATTGTAAGGCAAAAGGATTTTAATGGCATGTGACAAGAGGGTGCTATTCTTTGTATGGAAGTGTATTACAGTATGCAAAGTTAACTCTAAGCACTTTTTACATTTTTGCCATCAGGTCTTAAAGCCACTCATTGACATACACCTTTCAACTATCAATTTAATACCACCTCAAGAGACCCAACACAATGGCAGTCCTATTAAGAATAAGTGTATTGCTGCTTATAATGCTAACCTCAACCTTCTCAAGAGAACTAGAAAATGGGACTTGTGAAGCATCCAGTGATGGGAAGTGCCAGCCAGGTATCCTGCTCCCAGTGTGGGAACCCTACAATCCTTCTACGGGGGACAAGGTTGCCCGGGCTGTTGTTTACTTTGTAGCCATGCTCTACCTCTTCTTAGGAGTCTCCATAATTGCTGATCGATTTATGGCATCTATTGAAGTAATCACATCCCAAGAGAAAGAGATAACACTTACTAAACCCAATGGGGAAACCAGCGTAGCCACTGTGCGAATATGGAATGAGACCGTGTCCAACCTGACTTTGATGGCCTTGGGTTCCTCAGCTCCTGAAATACTCCTTTCAGTTATTGAGGTGTGTGGTCATGGATTTCATGCAGGTCAACTGGGCCCTGCAACCATTGTAGGCTCAGCTGCTTTTAACATGTTTGTCATAATTGCTATATGTGTTTACGTGATTCCCAATGGTGAGTCACGGAAGATCAAGCATCCACGTGTGTTCTTTGTCACAGCTACATGGAGCATCTTTGCCTACATCTGGCTATACATAATACTTGCAGTCACTTCTCCAAAGCGTGTTCAGGTCTGGGAGGCACTGGTTACCCTCCTCTTCTTTCCTGCCTGTGTGGTCTTTGCATGGATTGCTGACAAGCGCCTTCTCTTCTATAAGTATGTGTACAAGAGGTACCGTGCAGATAAACGCAGAGGCATCATCGTTGAGACAGAGGGTGAGTTCCCAAAGAGTATAGAAATGGATGGGAAGTTGGGGACTTCAGCAGTAGTGGCACCAGAAACAAATGAAACTGGCATGCAAGATAGTGCTGCAGCAGCTGCTGAAGCCAAAGAGCTAGATGAAAGTCGTAAAGAGGTCATCCGAATTCTGAAAGAGCTGAAGCAGAAGTACCCAGAGAGAGAATTGGACCAGCTGGTGGAAATGGCTAATTACTATGCTCTCCTCCATCAGCAGAAAAGCAGGGCCTTCTATCGTATCCAGGCCACACGCATGATGATTGGAGCTGGTAATGTACTGAAGAAACATGCTGCAGAACACAGCAGAAAGCCAGCCACCTTGCAGGAAGTGACATCTGACTCCAGTGAAGAGAACACTAGCAAGATATTTTTCCAGCCCAGCAATTACCATTGTCTGGAAAACTGTGGATTAGTGACTCTAAATGTTACTTGCCAAGGAGGAGATGGAGCAAGTACCTTCTATGTGGATTACAAGACTGAGGATGGATCTGCTAATGCAGGCTCAGACTATGAATACAGTGAGGGTACCCTTATCTTCAAACCAGGAGAGACACAAAAAGAGCTTAAGATAGGCATAATTGATGATGACATCTTTGAAGAAGATGAACATTTCTTTGTCAGGCTGATGAACCTGCGGGTGGGTGATGCTGAGGGGATGTTTGAACCAGATGGTGAAGGGTCTCCAAAAGCTCGCCTGGTATCCCCTCTAATTGCAACTGTGACTATACTGGATGATGATCATGCTGGAATATTCACTTTTGAGGAGAAGCTGGTTCATGTGAGTGAAAGTGTTGGGATACTGGAGGTGAAAGTAGTGAGGAACTCAGGGGCAAGAGGAACAGTAGTCATCCCATACCGGACAATGGAAGGAACAGCTAGGGGAGGAGGAATTGACTATGAGGATGCCTGTGGGGAGTTGGAGTTCCAGAATGATGATACCGTGTAAGTACCACAAATCTCTAGTAATGCTGCATGTGCAATAGTGATTGTTACAGCAGCACTCAGATTATTGGTTTTAGTTATTTATTTGTGCAAAACCACGGCAAACTTTCGAGCTATACCAGCCCTTTATCACAGGCTTGATAAAGGGCAGGTATAGCTCAAAACGTTTCCGTGGTTTTGCACAAATAAATAACTAAAACCAATGTTCGGAGTGCTGCTGTAACAATCATTGTTACGTGAAATTGACCCTTGCAGAGACGTATACAGCATGAACCTGACGCTTCAAACAGCGGAACAGTGTGAGTGTGGCATTTTACTTTGACTTTGTTGCTGCATGTGCAATAGATTATATACTAATTGGCCAAAATAGTTACAGGGTAATATCCCAGTTGTGGGTCGCATGTAAGATGCACAGGCAGGTCTTTTAAAGGAGAACTAAACCCTTAATTAAAAACCCTGCCCCCTACCATACATAGACCCCCCTTGCAGCCTAGCTGTTATCCCTTGTAAATGCCACTAATTTTTTTATTTACCCCTTGGTGCAGATTCAGGGCATTGGAGTTCACGGGAACCATTTTCTTCTCTTCAGTAATCTTCGGGTCATCTTCTGGCACTTCAGCAATTTCTGTGACTTTTGGCACATGTGCAGTTGTTGCAAAATGGAAGATTGCTCCAACTGTGCACACGCTGATATGCAGATCTCTTTCTGAAGATTACCAAAGATAAAAATATGAACTGAATCTACAACAAGGGGTAGGTAAAGAGTTAGGGGCAATTACCAGGGGTAACATCTGGGTGGTATGTAGGGTAGGGTTTTTTTTTAAATAAGGCTTTAGTGCTCCTTTAAGGCATGAAAATTGGTGCAGACTAATACATGTAATAACAGATATTTGGGTAGGTTAAGAAATGCCATCTCAGTCAGTTCTGATCTTGACTTCAGACTTCAGTAACTACATTTTATTGGACATTTTAGTAAGTGGCTTGCTACACAAAGTGACAGGCATAGAGGAACTTGGGTGCTAGGTGTCAACAGGATTCACATATCTTGTCTCCTATTTTTATTCTTCATTTCTCCTCTATTTTTAACTTTATAATCTCTTAGCTTCCCCATTCTCATTTCTTTCATTCATTTTTTTTCTCTTGGTATCCCCTTTATATATCTCTTTCCTCCCTTTTTTATCTGCTTTCCATCATACCTATTTATATCTTGTATACATATGTATAATCGGCTTCTCTCTGCTACGTGACCCCATTTTCCCTTCCTTCCTGTTACAATTTGTGAGAAACATTGATGTCTACAGTGTCCTGCCATGCCAGCATAACCCAAAAGCATGTCAGCAAATATGGACAATCTTGCACATAAAGGGGAATATCTATCAAAGAGTGAAGTTAGAGATCGCTACAGTTCACTAGAGTCAAATTCCACCAGTCTCCATTAATTTCCATGGCATTTTTTAAGAGTATTTTGAAAAAGAAAAGTGAAAGTGATAAATACTCCTTTCAAAATCCCATAGAAATAAATGGAAAGTGGTGGAATTTCACTCTAGTGGACTGTGGCAATCTCTAACTTCACTCTTTGATAAATATACCCCATAGAATGAACCCTTTGTAAGTGAGGACCATTAGAATGCATTGACCAGTTTAAGGAAACACAATAGTAGCACAATGTGACATATACATATATTTTTTTTTATATTTTTCTTTCTAGGCAATACCAGTCAAATTTGTTCATACTGCACATCATCACAATTATTAAATAAGCCCATCTGTTATTCCTCTGACAGTAATTAATTTCATCGTGCTGGCAGTCACCATCCTCCAGCTCTGAAAAAAATACTTTCTCTAGTCACATATGCTTATGTTACTTTGTTCAATAGTTGGTGAACAAGAGAGACAGAATCTGTTTTGGGTTTACCACAAATAAAACGATGTAGACTGTGCTTATACAGTTATGAGAAAAGAGATAGTACTTGCACTTTCTATTTCTTGTAAAGAGTCTGTCCTTAAAAGCATACTGTCATTAGGGATGTAGCGAACGTCGGAAAAAATGTTCGCGAACATGTTCGCGAACTTCAGGACAAAAATGCGAACGGTTCGCGAACTTCGCGAACCCCATAGACTTCAATGGGAAGGCGAATTTTAAAAGCTAGAAAAGACATTTCTGGCCAGAAAAATGATTTTAAAGTTGTTTAAAGGGTGCAACGACCTGGACAGTGGCATGCCAGAGGGGGATCAAGGGCAAAAATGTTTCTAAAAAATACATTGTTGACACAGCGCTGCGTTTTGTGCTGTAAAGGGCAGAAATCACACTACGTCACTCAGGTGATGTTTCTGGACACGGAATGTGAAAAAGCTCACACAGCTACGTTGCACTTGGTTAAAGACTGGGCAAACAATGCCTACAAGGTCAACGTATACACTACTACAGCAGTGGATACGGATTACGGAAAATATTATTGCTGCTTGAAAAACGTCACTCAGGATGGTGTTTCTGGAGACGGTATTATTATTGATATTTAGACAGAATGTGAACAAGCTCACACAGCTAGATGGCAGTTGTTTGAAGAACAGTAGATTACTAGCCAGCAAACTTACTATCAACTGTCCCTCAAATCACTAACAGCTCTCTCCCTACACTAGCTCTTCCAAGCACACACAGGCAGAATGAAAAAACGCTGCAGGGCTTCAGTTTATATATGGAAGGGGAGTGGTCCAGGGGGTGTGGGGGTGGTCCAGGAGGGAGAGCTTCCTGATTGGCTGCCATGTATCTGCTGGTCTGGGGGAGAAATGGCAAAAAAAAAGTGCCAAATTGGCGAACGTCGCGCGACGTTGGCGAAAATTCGGCGAGCGCGAACAGCGATGTTCGCGCGAACAAGTTCGCCGGCGAACAGTCCGCGACATCCCTAACTGTCATGAGAAAAACAGTATTTTTAAAATGCATCAGTTAATAGTACTGCTCCAGCAGATGGATTTCAGTGCAGAAGTCTACTGGAGCAGCACTATTAACTGATGCGTTCTGAATAAAACATGTTTTCCCATGACAGTATCCCTTTAAACCTGCATCAAGAGCTTTTATTATAATTTTACTCCTCCCTGTTTTATCTTCGGATAATTTACTAGCACTAGATGATAGGCCAGCCTTGCAATTTAACAAGGTGAAGAAATACTGTTAAAAAAAAGTCCCATTCATTAAAAGTTCTTGCGCTTCTTGTTTTTCCGAATAGTTGAACTTGGCACCTCACAGTATGGCAATGTTCCCGTTATGCCCTGCAATATTGTAAATTATGTTTAATCAAGTACCCATTCTTGGTAAACCATCTCTCAGTAAACACAGAAAGATTACTTTTTGCTCACACAATGAAAAAGAAACAAGAGAACATTTCAGTATAGGAATACTTCCTACACTGGTGAGAAGAGCATTACATAAATGCCTGGGGGTACCTGAACAGTTGCAAATCTAGGCACATTGTATAAGCCATGTCTGGCTCATTGCAGCCTGCCTTCAGCAGGACAAATAAATTAATCCTGAAAGTCCCAGTAATCTTAAAGGGAAGACAGAAAAATGGATTACTGCTAACGTTCAGTACTTCATGTAGCCTATATAGCTTTGGAACTCTTTATGTACTGCTTGTGTCAAAATTAGCACATTTACAAGACAAATACACAAGAAAACCAGTACAAACATACTTTTATTACAATGCATATAATTAGGCAATAAGTGAAGATGTTTGCATCCAATCAGCACATTATAGCGTATTTTTTCAATAAAATTGCCTGGAGTATAAGTGGCCAATAACACTGATTTTACCCAAAATGATCTATGCATTGGATATGCCATTTCTATACATTTCAACATGATTGTTCCAGCATTATGAAAAGAAACATTTCTGTTTTAAAAGGCATATTCCTTAATAATTGAATCCCATTAATAAGAAGCCTCTTGGTTTTGGGCAAACATGGGAGCCCTGCATGAGCAGAATCTTGCCATAACCAGTGACCTCTTTAGTAACAGGATATCTGGAAACCATATGATGAGCTCTGAGGATATTATGAGCTCTCCGCAGACACGTGGCGATCATTGCAGCAGATCTTCGCCCCCTCCACCCACCGCTTCTGCTGATTCCAGAGAGAGACTTTTAGCAGGTTTAATAATTTGATTGTAAGCGTTGGCTGAGTGTTTGTGTGTGAGTGGGAGGAGCTGTAAAATATCAGTAAAGGAAAGGGAAACGTTTGGCTTGTGCTAGTGATCTGTCTAGTTCAGAAATAAATCATTTTCAGCTAGATTTACAAAGCCAGCATAGATCTCTTCTTCTTATATAAATATATTTGTCTTCTAGAAAGAATGTGCACCTCATTTCTTTTTACGTTCCAATAACATATACCTGCCCATGTACACCTATCCAGTATAGTAGGGTAATGGTTAGCGCTAGGGTCCTAGGTTCAGGTACAGCCAGGGCACTATCTGCAGGGAATTTCATGCTCTCCCCATTCTGTGTGGATTTCCTCCAGGTTCTTTGGTTTCCTTCCACACTCCAAAAACATACAGGCAGGTTATCTACTTCCTAATAATTGACCATAGTGTGTGTGAATGTGATGGGACCTCCACTGGGGCAGGCACTGATGTGAATATATAAACTCTGTAAAGTGCTGCAGAATATTTCAGTCCGATACAAATGATGAAGAATAATAATATTTTTGTATATACACAGAAAATATCATTTGAATAGGTAAAACAGGCAAATTGTAACTTGTAAAATAAATAATGAGAATCATAAATCTCTCATCATTCAAGAGTGTCACTCTTATACCCTCGCATATTTCTTCCATCTGACTTCAGGCATATGGAAATCATGTGATTCCATTCTTGTATATTCAGAAAATATATCATTAGCATCTTCAATTATAAAGAGCGCATGTACCCTTTTCTTTGCTCTTGTTATAGCCACTTCGAACATCCAGAGAAATTAAATAAGTGCTCAAAATAAATTAGTTGTTAATTAACTATGGTAATCTAGAAATGAGAGGTTCTCACAATGTCATACAACAGAGGCCAAGCAGCTGTAGTAAGCAAGTATGGAAATCTGTGGGCCTTTCAATAATAGTTGCACCCTATGTAGGTTCCTCTCTTCCATGCAACTAGTTCCAGCACTGTTATCTGATAAAATGTTGGTAATGTTTCTTGATGCCAATCTTTTACATCTTTGGATGAGACAAAGTATGTGACTACTTACAACAATAACTTCAGCCTTAAAAATTTGCAGTTGAGCAGTGGTGAGACCGTGTGTGACATTATCCAAATGTTATATACTAAAGGTAAGATGAGAACACCTAAATGTCATTTTAAGTGTTTTAAGTGGCTTGTCAGTTTGCATTTATACATTTGGATGTCTGAGACATCAGGTTGATTCTTCAACACAAGGGAAGATACGATTTCAATAAATACACTCTTCCCTAATAAACTAAGTAAAGGCCTTGGATTTCATCAACTTATCTGATGTGTATGTTCCTGTCTCATTTCTTCCCCTACTATATTCCCTGCCCTGCCTGGCTATATATGACTTTAATATTAGTGGTATAGGCATGGGATCTATTATCTGGAAATCTGTTATCCAGAAAGCTCAGAATTACAGAAGGGACGTCTCCCATAGACTCTCTTTATCCAAAAAAATCCAAATTTTTTTAATGATTTCTTTTCCCTCTGTAATAATAAAACAGCAGCTTGTACTTGATCCCAACTAAGATATAATGAATCCTTCTTGGAAGGAAAACCAGCCTATTGGGTTTATTTAATGTTTACATGATTTTATAGCAGAATTACGGAAAACCCCAGGTCCCGAGCATTCTTGATAACAGGTCCCATACCTGTATTAGTAAATTGATTGTGTATTCTGTTCAGCTCCACTATTTTATTTTGAGCCTTAAACAATGCACTTTCATTTCCAGGCTGGGAGGCTTATACGGTCATATATGAACACATATGTAGTCAATAAATACATAAGGTAATCAATAAATATCAGGTACAATCACAGATGTAGCAGAAACAGATAGATGGTACCACTAAAGGAATAGCAGGAGGAGTTGAAGTATACACCAGGGTGTCAGTACCTCATGTGGACCAGATTCCCTACATCAGATGTGTAACAGAGATAGAACAATAACCTAAATGTTCTATCTAATTGTAGGTCCCTTTACTACAGGCAAGCAGAGCCTGGGGGAGAGCTTTTCTCTTATATCCTCCTTGTGGGAGCTGAAATGCTGCTCTTGCTAAAAAAGCTCACTGACTCAATTCTCCTAGAGCAGTGATCCCCAACCAGTAGCTCGCGAGCAACATGTTGCTCTCCAACCCCTTGGATGTTGCTCCCAGTGGCCTCAAAGCAGGTGCTTATTTTTGAATTACTGGCTTAGAGGCAAGTTTTAGTTGTATAAAAAACAGATGTCCTGCCAAACATTCTCTCCTGTAGGCTGCCAGTCCATATAGGGGCTACCAAAAACCCAATCAGAGCTCTTATTTGACATCCCCATGGACTTTTTCATGCTTGTGTTGCTCTCCAACTCTTTTTTAAATTTAAATGTGACTCACGAGCAAAAAAGGTTGGGGACCCCTGTCCTAGAGAGTGCTATTACAATGGCTTGCAATACCTTGTGCACGGGGGCCCTGTTCCCCCACAAAGGGGTTGTTCCTTTAGGGCCTAACTGGGTATGCACAATAATTACAAATGGACCTGGTTACATGGGTTTTACATGGGTAGTCAGCTTAAAGTTAACGAGTTACTGGTACAGAATGAAGCCATAGGGGCCATGATACTATGGGTCCCTATTTCTCCAATATTTAGGGGTATAGTTTCCCCTTAATACACCCTTGTACAGAATGGCTTGAAACCACCTCATCTACACAGATTGCAGCAGGTCCCTTTCTTCTGTCTTGATGCAACAAGGAGTGATTTACACTCCATGTTGGAAGGAGAGAGATTGATATTGATTTCTTTTGCAATCAATGGAAGTTTTCCTGTTATAATTATATTATATTTATTATAAATACCACTACATCCTGTTCTGTGCTCAGGAGAGCATAGTGAAACATGTGGAAACACAAGTGAAAAATACAAATAAACACTAGGAAACCCCAGTGCATGTGCTATACCCTGACCTTTCTTGGAAACCATGTTCACTATTGCACCATGGAATCTATCAATACATCTATATCAACGCTGTGGCAGAGAACAAGTGATGCATTGCACAAACAATCTCTTGTCATAATGTTATTTGGGAAAGACTTGATGTCTGCATTAACAATTTCTTCTCTCTAGTCTGGGCTTTCACTCTTAAAAAGGCTTAAGTAAACCCATGTCTGCTTCCCCCTCTGAGGTAACTCCTACTTAGAACACTTCACAGAACTACTGAAATATGAACACTGGCCAGACTATGGTATCAAAGTCCAAAAAGATCTGCTACACGATGGGACCTTTAGGGGATTGAGGGAAACCGTGGCAACAATACTGCCTCTCATTAAAATTACATACTGGTCTAGAGGTTGCCTCCAGAAGTATGATAATATCTGGCAAACATGGGCAGATGCCTACACATAAGGTACCAGAGAGAGTAAATCTCAACACCTGAGATAAACATGCGGTTAAATGACTGTCTCAATCTGAACTACAGTGGTGTGAAAAACTATTTGCCCCCTTCCTGATTTCTTATTCTTTTGCATGTTTGTCACACTTAAATGTTTCTGCTCATCAAAAACCGTTAACTATTAGTCAAAGATAACATAATTGAACACAAAATGCAGTTTTTAAATGAAGGTTTACGTTATTAAGGGAGAAAAAAAACTCCAAATCTACATGGGCCTGTGTGAAAAAGTGATTGCCCCCCTTGTTAATAATAACTAAGAACAAAAGTAATTGAGATCTATCAGTCTGGTAAAGGTTATAAAGCCATTTCTAAAGCTTTGGGACTCCAGCGAACTACAGTGAGAGCCATTATCCACAAATGGCAAAAACATGGAACAGTGGTGAACCTTCCCAGGAGTGGCCGGCCGACCAAAATTACCCCAAGAGCGCAGAGACAACTCATCCGAGAGGCCGCAAAAGACCCCAGGACAACATCTAAAGAACTGCAGGCCTCACTTGCCTCAATTAAGGTCAGTGTTCACGACTCCACCATAAGAAAGAGACTGGGCAAAAACGGCCTGCATGGCAGATTTCCAAGGCGCAAACCACTTTTAAGCAAAAAGAACATTAAGGCTCGTCTCAATTTTGCTAAAAAACATCTCAATGATTGCCAAGACTTTTTGGAAAATACCTTGTGGACCGATGAGACAAAAGTTGAACTTTTTGGAAGGTGCGCGTCCCGTTACATCTGGCGTAAAAGTAACACAGCATTTCAGAAAAAGAACATCATACCAACAGTAAAATATGGTGGTGGTAGTGTGATGGTCTGGGGTTGTTTTGCTGCTTCAGGACCTGGAAGGCTTGCTGTGATAGATGGAACCATGAATTCTACTGTCTACCAAAAAATCCTGAAGGAGAATGTCCGGCCATCTGTTCGTCAACTCAAGCTGAAGCGATCTTGGGTGCTGCAGCAGGACAATGACCCAAAACACACCAGCAAATCCACCTCTGAATGGCTGAAGAAAAACAAAATGAAGACTTTGGAGTGGCCTAGTCAAAGTCCTGACCTGAATCCTATTGAGATGTTGTGGCATGACATTAAAAAGGCGGTTCATGCTAGAAAACCCTCAAATAAAGCTGAATTACAACAATTCTGCAAAGATGAGTGGGCCAAAATTCCTCCAGAGCGCTGTAAAAGACTCGTTGCAAGTTATCGCAAACGTTTGATTGCAGTTATTGCTGCTAAGGGTGGCCCAACAAGTTATTAGGTTCAGGGGGCAATTACTTTTTCACACAGGTTTGGATTTTGTTTCTCCCTAAATAATAAAAACCCTCATTTAAAAACTGCATTTTGTGTTTACTTGTGTTATCTTTGACTAATAGTTAAATGTGTTTGATGATCAGAAACATTTTGTGTGACAAACATGCAAAAGAATAAGAAATCAGGAAGGGGGCAAATAGTTTTTCACACCACTGTATGTCTCGCTGACCCATAGCATCCATTGTGGTATAGTCATACTTACTCAAAAGTGATTATGTGCAATTAGACCAAAGTCCAACTGATGAATTTTCTCTACTGGTGTATGAGACAATGGGACAAATTCCATTCAGTGATTAGGAGAAAAGTTTTTTCTAGGAGATAGTTTTTTCCCCTTGAATTGAATCTCATCCATGAGTTTTCACATGATAAACCATAAGATAAGGATTTAAAAACAATGTTTAATTCTGTGAAAAGTAATGCAGTAATATCTAACACAAAGAACTCAAAACAACTGGACTTGCTGAGAAATTTTAATGAAGACGTTTCACTGCTCATCCGAGCAGCTTCTTCAGTTCAACTGACTGGTGTAGGGGAGTTCTCATCATATAGACTCTTCTAACAATCCAATCACAACAGCACATTGTAACTCTTCACAGAGGTGACATCTGAAATTCACTGAGGTGTTGATTCTATGTAGGATTACCAATGTGTCATGCAACTCCTAGACACAGGTGTTACTTGTGAGAGTTGCATGAATGGATGTGTGAATAATTCTGAAACTGCTGGGGTACAGAAGTTAGAACAGCATTGTATGTAGCAGACAGACTCCCATCTGTGGTGCAGGGATGGTTTCTTCACCTTAACATGAATCGCATCCTTCATGCCTCTTTCAAACCAGTAGTCTTCTTTATCCAAGATTTGCATATTGCTATCTTCAAATGAGTGTCCCTTGTCTTTTAGGTGTAGAAAGACAGCCGAGTCTTGTCCTGTAGAGTTTGCCCTCCTATGATGATCCATTCGCTTAGGGGTATATTTAGTTAAGAGTGAGGTTCTGCCACTAGACTTAAATTCTGCCACTCTCCATTAATTTCTATGGGATTTTTAAAGGCGTATTCATCAAAGGGTGAAATTTCACTTCACCCATTGATAAATACGCCTTGCAAAATCCCATAGAAATGAATGGAGAGCGGCGGAATTTCACTCTAGTGGCGGAACTTCACTCTAACATAAATTTACCCCTTAGTAAGCAGTTGTTTTGTTGTTTGTTACTTTGTGTTAGATATACCATGACCTGGATGAATGAGAATCTTCATAGTTATAGCGTAGAAATGTAGAAAAAGTTGGTGGAAACCATTTTCTGGTACAGACATATTCATGCCCTTTCTGGTAATCAAAAGAAGTTATGGCTTATTTTATGGCAGAGATTCAATGTATGCTCATGTGATTAGAGCCAGAGTCCTAGAATACACAACACAGGGCCGGATTTATATAGCGGGTGCCCCTAGGCCTGCCTGTCATTTTTCCCCCTTGTCCTCTCCCTTTTATTTGCTCAAATTTTTATTATCAGGATGGAGTGATTGGAATTGGCACACAAGAAATTTAAATGTGGGTGTGGCTGGGCAGCATGCCACCCCCCCTAAAATCCTGCCACCTTAGGCCCGGGCCTAGGTGGCCTCTCCACAAATCTGGGCCTGACAAAACAGGATTGTTTAGTAAAATTTCTCCTCCTGGGCTTAGATATGCCCAAAATGTCACTGGTTCTACCATGTGTTTCGCAGGAAGATGTTGCAGGTCTAGCTTTGTGATTTGATTGAGCTACAGAGTAATAAATGAAAGTCTTTGTTTGGATTTGCTTATCTGGAAAGTCGCTGGATCCATCCAACCCTTGAATGCTTTTAATATTTTATTTCTGTACCACTATCAACTGCTGAAACCAGAGCATTGTGAAGAACAATCATTTGGCTCTTATTTTTACACATTCACATTCTGTGCAGAGAGGAAATGTTTAAACAGACACATTTACCCGATTGTTTCTTTCCTTTCATGAAGTGAATCTTTTGTTCACAAATGACAAGCCAATTTACATTTCATCAAAAACCTTAGGTAAAGCAGTTCTCCTTTCATAAAAGTACTAATTTGCATAAGTGTCTAGAATGTTAAGGCTTTTTAAAGATACAGAATTCTTGCCATTCTAACTTGTTTTTTTTCAGACTTTTAGTCTATGGTTTTGATAAGTTGAATGCATATCACTTCTGGCTATGTTGCATGTGTTGGTTATGGTCCAAAGGGTATCTGTATTTGTAGAGTACTACAGTTCAGAGGAAGAGGAGAATTGCTCAGCTATGCTGTCTCATTACCTGAGACTCCTTACAGCAATGAGGCCAAACTAATATGAGACTTCAGGCACAAAGTGCAGAACAAATATGGAATCTGGCATGCTATTTCTACAATTATGTTTTTTTCCCCAGAATTCCAGAGTACTTATGCCTGCTGAAATCTGGGACAAAATCTTAACGTTAAGCTCAGCGTTTTGCACAGGATAGGGAATTAGGTATAAATCTGCCTGTGATTTGTCCTTTTCAACAAAAATGAGCATGACACAGGTGGTACATTTGCATATATTTCAAAATCCCTTTGCAAGAGATCTGCAATGTCAGATGTTAACTATAAGGCTGCCTTGCATCTTGCACCAAGTACTTTATTCACATTAATAGGTACAATCAGTGAAAGGGATACATGCACTGGATAGCTTAGAGAAATAATTTTTATACATTAATTTACTCCCCCCACATTTTTGTGCCTAGATGTTGAGCCTAAGACAGATGAGGAGGTCTAGTTAGTTCTTTCTTTCTTGTTTCCATCTGTTTGTCCTCTAGATTTCCTCTTAACCTGTAGTTAGCCATGTGCCCTCCCCTGCTATGGGTCCTGGGGTCCAGGTGTCTTCTTTTCTGAGTATGTATGTATGTCTTTCACTACAGCTCCAGTATCTCTGCCGTCACTTCTGTCTCTTAAAATCTAGATATATTTTACGCTCAAGCATTTCCTTTCTACTGTCACTTGCCTCCCTTTGCCTTCTAACTAGATTTCTTTTCCTTTCAGCGGTTTCCTATGTCTTGTCTTATCCATCTCTTTACCTTCTATTTATATACCTTCCCTCTCAACTGCTTTCTCTGTGTCTCTGTGCCTTCATTTCCACTCTTCTGATGACACCATCTTTTTGCTTATGTCTTTTCATTTCAACCTTATTCTCTCTTCTCTCTCTTGCATGGCTTTGCCTTCTGCCTGGATACATTTCATGGGAACCATTTCCACTGTCATGTTGCTGCCGTCAAGATGTTTTATGTATGAATGAATTGTTTTCTTTCCTCAAATATCCATCTATTTGCCTTACATGTAAATGTAGTTTACTCACAGCAGCCCACTATTCTTTTTTTTTTTTACTTCTCTTTTGATTTTCCTTTTCTATCTCCTTTTGCTTATGCCTCTTTTGCTTTCCTCTCGATTTTTCAAAGGCCTGTCATTTCTGTAATGCTGCTATATATCCAGATGTTTTTTCATCTCAACCAATTCCAGTCTTCTGACAATTACATTTGTTTGCCTTTTCCCATGGATGTCTTTTTTTACTCTCAAACATTTCCAGTTTTTCTAAGCACCCACCTGTTTTCACTAGATCTGATTGTGCTTTTAAATTCTCATTTACTTAAAAGAGTAGGATTCATACAATTTAAAGGAGAACTAAAGCATAATCAAAAAAGTAGGGCAGACATTCTGTAGGATAGAATTCTGTAAACAAAATCCCTAACGAAATAAGAAGTTTTGTGTTAGACACAGAAAACCGATAATATACAAGCCGCTTATATATGTGCTTTTTTTATGCAAACAGGTACCATTTTATAAGGCAAAACTCATTCATTTTTTTGGTTGGAAGTATAAGACAGATATCATTTCCATGTGCATATTTCCTGAATCAGAAAGAGAACCCTATGTGGGAGTGAAAGTGATATGTGTCAAAGTGAGTATGCGATAGGTTAGAAATAAGTTTGTGTAAAAGGACCAGCAACATCAAAAAATGTAATTGTTTTAAAGTAATACAAATATAATGGAGTGTTGCCCTGCACTTGTAAAACTGCAGTGTTTGCGTCAGAAACACTACTATTGTTTATATAAATAATCTGTTGTGTAGCCATGGGGGCAGCCATTCAATGGAGAAAAGGCTCAAGTTACACAGCAGATAGCAGATAAGCTCTGTAGAACATAATGTTATCTGTAATCCAGGGATCCCCAACCTTTTTTACCTGTGGGCAACATTCATATTTAATAAGACTTGGGGAGCAACACAAGCATGAAAATTGTTCCTGGGTGGTGCCAGATAAGTGTTGTGATTGACTATTGGTAGCCCCTATGTGGATTTGCAGCCTACATGAGCCTCTGTTTGGCACTACATCTGGTTTTTATACAACCAAAACTCCAAACCAGAAATTCAAAAACAGGCACCTGCTCAGAGGTCACTGAGAGCAACAGCTAAGGGGTTGGAGAGCAACATGTTGCTCACGAGCTACTGGTTGGGGATCACTGCTGTAATCCATTACTTATCCTGTGCCATGTAGCCATTTTTCAATTTCCGCCATTGCTACTTAGAAGCTTGTTTATATGACCTATAGTAGTGTTTCTGAAGCAAACAGATCAGTTTTAATAGCACAGGGCAACACTACATGATATTGTTTTTACTTTAAAACACTTTCATTTTTTGGTGTTACTGTTCCTTTAATATATACCTTTATCTACTAGACTCCTAATGGAAACCTCCTCATTCTCTTGATTTTTACACCCACTTTTCTATCCTTTAGGGTGGTGGCAGACCGGAAGATTAGTCACCCAGTGACAAATCTCCACTACTGCTGGCCAGTGGCCACTAATATCCCTGTTGCCTCCTTGTGAGGCAACCTCAGGTGACTTCCGAAACCCGAAGCGATCGTGCTGGCGATTTGTATTCTTGCTGGCGGAAAGGCAGTATTGGTCACCCACAGTAGAGGAGATTTGTCGCTGCCATCACCGTTACTCTGCAAACACAATTGACTACTCTACAATAACAAATGTTTTCCATTCTTATAATCTAAAGCGTGCTATACAAGGGCCGATAAAAGCAGCGAACAGACTGAGTTGGCAGCTTATTGACCCATTTGTGGGGCCCTCCGACGGGCTTCCCCAATTGATATCTGGCCAAAAATCAGGCAGATGTTGATCGGGCAGGGTTAAAAATCGCCCAATCAAGCAGTCCTCTATGTGTATGGCCATCTTTGCTCACCAAATTCTCCCATGCTAGGGCCAGACAGGGCCAAAACCAGCCTGCTGAATTGTACAGGCCTATTTCAGCCCCTGACCACTTGCAGACTTCTCTTCTGTGTTCACATCCAGAAGTCTTGTGTCAGGGACTGATTTTGGCCTGTGGATTTCAGCAGGCTGGTCCTAGCCTAAATCCCTTGTGACTCTATCTTTCTTTAATTTATACTTCCTAGTACGCTTTACAATACACAAGCTCTGGAAAGGTGTGATGGGGAGAGAGGGAAATGCAATCTACATGTTTCCCTTGTGCTGAAAGTTTCCCCAGACAAAAAAAGATTAATGTATGAGAAAGCCCCTTCCCCCCTACAGCTAATAAATAATTTATTCTTAATCAGAGCAGAACCACATAGCGAGACTTGCAGTGAGAATGAGTAATTTTTGTATACAAGTGCCAGGCTTGATAGATAGAAGTGTCACACTTGGATAGATAGCAGATTTCAAAGACTAAAAGGCTTCCACCCCAGGCCAGGAATCATTGTCATAGCTAATTGAAAAAGAAACACAAGGATGGGGAAGACATAAAGAAAAATACATATCAGAAGCTCCACATTGAACGCTTGGCATAGCTGGTGTATCAGCAAAGGTACATTCCATTCTTTAATAACCGTGGGCTTAAAGCCATTCTCAGCACTATGTTGGTAAGCCGTTATACTTACCATTGTGACATATACTAAGTTTGCATTTCACAGCAATTTAGTTGAAGTTGACAAGCATTTTAGTCCTGAAATTAAAGGAAAAATGTGGATTAAATAAAATCTCCTTATTAAAAATGGCACATGCGTGTTAAAAAAACAAAACAAAAGTTAATATATAATTAATACATATTTATAAGTATAATATGGTATGAATATATATTTACACATAAATAAACAGACCTATCTTACACTTACATATATAAACTGTATGTACTGACACCTACAATAAACTAACTGAAGCTCTTCAGATCACAATAGCCTATATGATATTATGCTTGCCCTCATAACATCAATTGCCAGTTTGCTGCTTTTCCAGTTTAATCAATCTTTCTGCAAAGTGGCAGCAAGATATAATTTTGAACAATTTATTATAATCAGCAAAAATATGTACTATGTGCAAAAGTGCTGACCAAATGTGGCCTTTCAAGGGATTTCTATGGCCTAGCCTGTCCAAATGCTCTATAGACTGCTTTGTGGAATAATGGATAATTTAAAAAGAAGCACAGCAGTGGTAAACCTGGTTTCAGTTGATGTGTAGGAGAAGTATTATTTGTATTTCCTGGGAGTTGACTTGTGGCTTTCCCAGTTTACGTATTAGTTATTTGTGCAGTAATAGACTTGTAATAGTATGGATTTAGGAAATCTTAGTGGTCAAATAGCATATAATTTACAATGTGGCTCACTGTGTTTAGAGAGAAGTTGGTAAAGGTTAGTAGAAAACTCCATGTGAGCAATGAGACTGCAGCTTCCTAAGATTAAACTATCTTGTTAAGGTACTATTGAGCAACTGAAGTGTTCTTGACTTAAACTCTTTGTCACTTTAGTTAATAAAGCATGGGCTTTCTTACAAGTTCAGTCTGGTCCACCATGTCATTGAGAGATCTTTCCAGCTTCAGTAGGCCTGTAAAGCTACCCTGCCATTTAACCTAAAATTCTTGCTAGTGCCATGACTTCCTCTCTTACTCTAATCTGATCCTGAAATTTCCCAGTAGGATTTGTCCATTCAGTGTAGCCATTAAGCAGGATTATGTACGAGTAGATTCAAAAACAGCTTCCACGAGTTGTTAGGCAATTTAAAATATTATATAAGTATTATGATTTAAATATTATTATACATATTTATATGACTCCAGCAATACTCCTGTAACCAACCTCGAGAGGCTGTGATCCTGAGGATGATAGAAAGTTACAGATCAGCAAGGATAAATGGCAATGGAGAGAGAAGGGGAGTGAAAAAAAAGTAGTGGGGAGATAATAAAATTATGAATGAGGGAAGTAAAGGAGAGATCTAATATGGAGGTTAGAAAGAAGGGAGACTAAATGAATATATGAAAGAAGAACACCACAGTGGCGTTTAACAGAGGATGGATAGGAGAGAAATACTGTAAAGCAAACTAAAAGGGATGTGGAGAACAGAAAGAATCTCATCTCAGAAAAACGACAATCTGCAGTGTGAGGGGTCCTATGTACAATCCCACAATAATAAACTGAGATACATATGAATGTAAATGATAGTAATAGGGTCACTCTACATTATCACTGCCACAACATGAGAGTGCATAAGCTATCAGTGCTCTTGCTTCACCCCGCTCTACCTCAGTTACCCCACAACTTAGCTACTGCTGGAGGCTAAGGCCTGTTTATGAGCTTGCAAACAGAGCACATCCGGCTGTGCTGTGGGATTCCTGCTCTGATTCTGACCAATTATCAGCCTCTGAGTCTCACTAAGCTCTGTGTCAGTATCCTAATTGGGATAATAGTACCCTAGGGCTGAACTTCTGTCTATGTTTAGGGTTCCTCATTAGTAGAACCCATTCCAGGCAGAAGGGGAATATTTTAATGCATTACACAGTCACAGCTCTTGCAGAAGGATACGTCTGTTTATTTTTACTGTGCTTCTCTCAATCTGTAAAGAAAAAAAGGCAAACTAAGGCCAACTATTAAAATAACACACAATTAAAACCAAGCAGTGCTGCTTAGAATAGAAGGGATCCCTTATATCATCCAATTATAAATAAGACAAATTCCAGCGATTCGCCGCTGGCGAATAAATTTGCGAAACGCCAGCAATAATTCGCAGCCGAAAAATTCGCCCCAAAAAAACGAGTCGTGCGTCTTTTTTGACGCGACGCGGCGAAAACGAAGCGACGCACGCCGAAAACGATGCGACGCGCCGTGCGTCGGAAATGACTCGACGCGTGGCAAAAACGACGCGCGACTCGTTTCGCGAATTCTTCGGCGAAACGCGTGAGATTCGCCCATCACTAATCAGATTTCAAATAATGATGCAAAAATCCGGCACCCTGGTATCCTGTGGAATAGATGTAAGGGTCAAAGTGTAACTGTGAACCCTTGGATCTAGTCCATCTTAAACCCACTTAGCAGTGAAGCCACCGCAATATTGTGCAAGTCCAACCACAACAACATGAAGCAGTCATGCGAATATTAGTGCCTTTCTGTGCGCTTTATATTCAGTGAAATTTGCATATAAATCATACAGACCAATAGTCAAGCTCACAGGTCCCAGAGTGTAGAATTACTCACAACAGTCCACTCCTCTTAGTGCCTCCTTATGTGCCGGATACTTGGTGAAAGGGATCCCCTACAACTGCGCAACGCTGCACTTTACATCAAAAGCCTGTTTCGCTGCAAACGCGGCTTTGTCAAGATTCTCGTTTTTTTATTAATTTACATAGTGTAGACACTCCTACTCCCATTGTCGGGTTACTTTATATTGCATGGATCATCCTTTCATATGTAGGTTTAGTAGACTAGAATATGAGTAGTAGATGGACTGAATAGAAAGAGGAGTAATAAAAAGTAGCAATAATAATATATTTGTAGACTTATAGAGCATTTGTTTTATAGATGGGGTCAGTGATCCCCATTTGAAAGCTGGAAAGAGTCAGAAGAAGAAGTAGGCAAAATTAAAAAAAAAAATATTATGGAAAATAAATAATGACGTTAACGTTTGCAAGGTTCCTTAGAATTAGCCATTGCATAATATACTTTACTTAAAGGTGATCCACCTCTTTAATGAAAATATAGGGTCAAATCACTCTAATGTGTCCCTAGTGTTACCACTGAAAAAACAGTCCAACATTATTATCGCCATGTAGTAAATATAATGCCATCATTATAAATATAATACTTTCTAATTGCTCTGCTTGTGAAAACTAGGGGCTTGGGGTGTTTAGAACCCAGTATTGCCATTTGCACCAACTTTTAGAGGTCTGCGAGCTATATATTTTATCTGTATTTCTGGTTTTAACCATCAGAAGTGTAATTTGCTAACATGTGAATGAACACATCTTTGCAGTGAAACACGCCCAACTCCAGACAATGGCTGCAAGTAACTGTTATCCACACAGACGGATTGTGTCTCTCCACCAATGCTTACTGCTCATTTAAACAACCATCATTATTCAAGCACAGCATCAACAAAGGATGCCTCTGGATGAACAAGCCTTTATCTTATATAAGAGATGAAGGATAACTGAATTCATTGTAGTCATCATGTCTCATACCATTTTAAAAATGAGTTAAAGAAAGTACTGTATGTATTCAGAGTCAGTCAGTTGCTTATTGAAAAATCTCTTTTCTACCCTGAATAACATTGCCCAGTGGCTGTTTATTCTTCAGCTCTGATAACGTGTGAGTTAGTACTGCCTACTTTAAAACATAGCAAGAGGAATGAAGGGAAGGCAATTGAGCTGCCATCAGAGGTGGGGAAAACAAGCAGGCTACTTCAAAGTCTGTCCAGTTCCTTTATTCCTATTCTCAGTAAAACAACTATTATATGTATGATGTCAATCCCTTTAAAACACCACAAACAATTCTATCTTCTTGATTATAGGTGAATACAGTAAATAAAATTCTCTGGCATAATTGTTATTGAATGTGTTTTAGCTGAGTCCGACTTTACATTGTGGCTGTTTATACTGCTCAAAACAACTTAATAATTTGCCACAATTCCATATGACTTTGTACTCCTAACATGAAAATATGCAAATAAGTTATACATTGACTTTTTGGGCCTTTAGAAAATGTTCTGTCTTGATAATAGTTTACCTGACTTTCCAGATTGTTCAGCTCAGGGAAAGCATCATCATAACAGGGCAAAGCAAATACGAATCCGTTGGGTCTTCAGATAAATTTCCAGTTGCCTGTTCTTTAAAGCCTGAGTGATTGTGGCTGCATCTTGTTTCGCACAAATTGCAAATAATGAGAAGAGCTTGAAGACTCAGAGTTTCATCATCAGAATCCTTGTCCTTCCAAGTGTATTAAAATAATGTCCTATGTGAACACTTCTATTTCAAGGATCAGTACTTGCTTTTATAGTCCAGAATCACTTAAAGATGTAGATGCCATTAAAAACAATATCAGTGCTAATTGCTATTGCAAAATGTCAGTCCAGTAAGGAACCAGAGATATGTGCTTTTATTTTTAATGATGGACCTTCTACATGCTTCCTGTGGTTGGCCATTTTCAGGCTTTGTTGAAGAAATAATTGATCATCTGACCTTGGCTCCTTTTAATGTTGTTTCCTGTATTCATGAAATTCCAGGGCCAAATAACCTCTGACCCCACTGTGGGTATTTACATTACTTTAATCATCTGGGGTTGGGTGCCTTTAGTAGATTTTAGAGCAGCCTGGGCAATTTACTATGTTTAATGTACACAATTCCCAGCAAAACTATTCGACTAAGCTGCTTCTCTGTGCCACTTATTTGCAGAAATTGATTTCATATTGACAAAAACAAATACACCAATTTAAGGACAGAGATAATTCCTGAGTGAGTGTTGTGTTGTATGAATAATTTTTCTAAAATAACATAAGGAACAGGTGACCCATGACCATGTCATATCTTGAACATCATTGTATCTATTCAGGCATGCCATCAAGATAAATTACCCATGACTATCAAGTATACAATTCTTCAGTAACTGGTTCAGAAAAAAAGATCTTGTTGGTCTTTATATGCCATTGCAATTTTAGTTAATGGGATACTGTCATTGGAAAACGTTATTATTATTATTTTTTTTAAAACCCCATCCTTAAATGTGCTGCTGGAATCTATTTTTATAAAGAAATCTGACATGGGGCTAGACATATTGTCTGTTTCCCATCTGCCCCCATCATGTGACTTGTTCTCTGATAAACTTCAGTCAGGGAGAAGGACGTTCGGGGAGATTGTCACCTGCTATTAAACGGCAGGCGACAGAATCTCCCCGAATCTCCCTGTCTGTCCCCAGCCTTACTGTTGTACTGCAAGTTGGAGTGATATCACACCCCCCCCCCAGCAGCCTAATAAAAGAACAATGGGAAGGTAACCAGATAGCAGCTCCCTAACACAAGAAAACAGCTCCCTGGTAGATCTAAGAACAACACCCACTGAGACTGATTCAGTTAAATTAAGTAGGAGAAATAACAGCCTGCCAGAAAGTAGTTCAATCCAGTGCAGGTACAAGTCACATGACAGGTGGCAGCTGGGAAATTGACAATATGTCTAGCCCCATGACAGATTTCAAAATTGAATATAAAAAACTCTGTTTGCTCTTTTGAGAAATGGATTTCAGAGCAGAATTCTGCTGGAATAGCACTGTTAACTGATTTTTTAGCGTTTTGAAACAAAACATGTTTTCCCATGACAGTATCAGGTTTGTTGTGTAAGGAAATTTTCACATTTAATGGCCTTTATATTCGGGTGAAAATAGACTAAACAAGTTTGTTGTGGGCATGATGGAGCTGCAACTCTACAGCAAGGCCACATGCTGTATATTTGTCTAAAGGAATCACCTGCTTCAGTAGATAATCATTCAGTAGGAATTGCCTATGCCAAGTGTACCCAGGGAGGCTGGCACCATATTCATTCAGACAAAAAGCAGCAAAGCTAATTCCTCTCATATATAACCAGTTCCGGCTGTCATCCCTGTTAGCCAATTACAGTGTATTTTTAGTGCCTCACAACTTTTCCTCATCTTGCTTCTAATATTACTTTTCTTTATCTGAAACAGATTGTCATTCTCAACAACGCCTTCATAAAACTCGATTCTTATTTTTAGTACTGGATGCAAAGCTTTCGTAATAAAAAACATACTCTGGTCTTACGTCAGTAGAACAGAAAAAGCTCACAATGCTCTTCACACAGTAATAATCTTAAAGAGGCTCTTCAGGACATTGTACACAATTCTTCTCAGTCAGTGAAAGGTGGAGGTGCTTTAGTGAGACAGGCTATGCATCTGTAGTGCCTTCTAAAACCCATCACTATCTTGCAATCTTTGTAAAGGTAGAGCATAAAGTCCAGTTACAGACTGATACTCTTGTCCTTGGGATTTGCTCCAGTTTCACTATAATGCTTTTATCAATTGGTCACAGAGTGAGAGCTTATGTTCTTGTGCAATATGTTATTTTTTTCTCATGATCTTCCATCCATGCTGAGGCAGTTTGTCACAGTGTTAATTCTTGCGGATAGGCATCATATTTAGAACTTAGCCAGGTGATATCATAGCAAAGTGCTGTCCAACTTGCACCCACTTGTGTGGCCCCCCACACTATGGCTACTTTGTTTACTTACTGCCCTTACATAAGTTTATGCCCCTGCATTGTTCACATCTCATATTCAAGATGTAAAGCCCTTGCATTGTTCACACTTGTAATTCAATTTATTGTTCACACTTGTGTGGACCACATTGTTCAACTGTTCACCTGTAGGAGCAGCACTGTCTCTGTGTCACTGTACATAGTACAGTAGAGTGGAGTGTTTCTGTTGGTCCCCTACCCTGCTCTACTCAGGCGAACCTGGCGGGGGTTGGTTAGCATGTAGAAATGCTTATTGGCAGAACCCCAAGGTGTTTAATCATGTATTGTGGGTTGCTGTGCTATCTGCAGAGGAAGAAAGACATATGCATTTAAAGGAGAATTCAACCCCTAATTAAAAAAAACCTACAACCCTTCCATACATAGACCCCCCTCCCCCCCAGCCTATCAGCTTCCCTGGTTCAATGCCCCCTCTGTGCAGATTCAGTGCATCAGAGATCACGGCAGCCTTCTTCTTATCTTCAGAAATCTTCTGCTCTTCTTCTCACACTTTCTGTAACTTTCAGTGCAGTTGTGCAGTTGGCACAAACCGGAAAATTGCTCCAACTGCGCCAATACACCACTCTCTTCCTGAAGATGGCTGCCGTGAACTCTGATGCCCTGAATCTGCACAGAGGGGTTAGTAAAAAGTTAGGGGTATTTACTCCCTACAGGAGGCTGTGTTTGGCAGTACACATGTTCTTAGGGGACCAAAACTTGCCTCCAAGCCTGAAATTCAAAAATAAGCTTCTGCTTTGTGGCCATTGGGAACAACATCCAAGGGGGTTTGGGAACACTGGCCTATAATATGAGGCTTTCAAATGCTTTCTGAGCAGATGTACATCAGTTGTATCTTGCACTTTATCACTGCAATGTACCCTATTAAAAAATCCATGTATAATATTAGCCAAAAGGGTTACACCTACTAAGTGGTAACATGATTCATATCAACCCCTGCCCCAGTGGAGCTTACAGGCAAAGGTCCCTATCACATTTTTATGCACTAAGGTCACATTTATCAGGTACCAATTAACCTGCCCACACGTTTTGGAGTGTAGAAATGCAGATGCCCTGGCTGGAATGGACCAGTACTGCAGCACTGTAATGGAATAGTTTCCATGCCACTATTGTTGTATAATATTGCTCTGTTCATGTAGGGGTTTCCAACAGTAAACAAGGTAATTAATTGCAAGGGTAACAATGGCCTCACCACTAAACATCTGTACATTAGGAGTGTGCACCTTAAGAATATTTAAGACAAAGTCATGTTTTCGGTATTATGTGCCAGTTTCGAATGCTTTTAAGGTGTGATTTAAACCATTCATCCAGTAATTCTTAAAGGGAAAATATACAACCCTTATTGACATGAGCTTATTATATGTTTTTTTTTTAACACAGATGTGCCTGCTTCCACACATTAAATTGATAGCAGGCCCGGACTGGCCATTTGTGGGTTAGGGCAAATGCCAGAGGGGCTGCTATAAGGTCCCATAGAAAGTCAGTGTTTAGTGGGCTGGTGGGGGCTGTTTGGGCCTCTTGTGTACCTGAAATGCCAGGGCCTATTTTAATTCTCAGTCCAGTCCTGATTGATAGTCTGTCTGTATGCTCACTGGGACCAGTTCCCCTTTAGCTCAATGTACAATGCAACCCATGCCTTTCCTTGTTCCATTCTGAAGTGATGAGTACCTTTGCGTTCCATAGTAAGTGATGCACAGATTCAGCTAGCACACAGAGTATCATGGTTACCTTTCAATCTGTGAATCGGGTATGTAAAAGCAAATCTGAAAATATAGATGATGTACCACTTCTACTGTACATTATTACCTATTAAATCAATTAAATCAACTTTCAGTGCAGGATTTGTGTGTGTGTGTGTATACTGTTATATATTTCAAAGAGTTGGGGGGCTCGATCGATAGAGAAAGGTGACAGAGATTAGATTTCTTCTTGCATTAAACGCCCACACACCCTTAAAATTTTATTCCCAGGGAGAAAAATCAAGTTATTTACACATCAAATCAAATTTGACATAGGTGAAATTGCATTGTTGCTAGACAAGGCTATTCTCCACTGCTTGCAACAGTCTAATGCTGCACAGAGGCCAGTGTTTGTAGGTATAATTATCCATGGAATGGATGTTCTTGCAAATAAGCTTCAGACGGGCAGTAAAGTAATAAAATACTGTCAGGGTTCACAGGTCCCTTTATGGTTGTGGTTGCAAGAAACCAACTGAATATCAGCTGGAAGTGGCACAGCTGGAATAGCTTGGTACACTATCACTGAGTGAATGTATCCATAGGGTTGACTAAAAATTGCACACAAGAGCTTTTGTCTGAGACAGTTTAGCTAGGATTAAAGATTATTATGTTAAACTGGCTACACACAAATATTTTGTCCTGAATTCACAGATGTGTTACAGTATAGTACAAGGCTGTTTAAGTGGCACTGTAGATTGTCCTAGTCAACAACTTCAAGCATCCCATTATGCTGGTGGCATAAGTTCAGCAACATTGAGAGGGACATAGGAGGCGTAGTGGGAAAGCTTACATGATAAGTGGTATACATTGAAGTGGAAACAAAGAAACAAATTTGGTTGGATATAGAAAAGTGACACAAGTAAGACGTGTAAGGCTACTGACCTGGTTTAGAAAAACTAAGAGGTTATTTAATTAAGTCTTAATAACATTCTAGTTTTTTGAACTATAAAATTGAAATTTTTAGCGGAAAATTTTATTTTAAAGATTTATTATACCCCAAGGATGGAAAAAGTCTGAATCCGAAAGTACTCCATTTCAGACCCGCCAAGGTTTATATATTAGTCATATATAAGTCAGTGGGAAAGGTCCTTATCCTATTTGAAACTTTCTGTGGTTTGCCCTGGAATTAGCCCAAAAATACAACTATTTTGTGCCTTCGGGGCAAAAATACAAAAAAATGGAACAATGGATACTAGTTTGGTCAGACTTTTTTTTATTTTAAATCATTTGGATTTTGATAAATATGACCCTGTGTTTTGTTTAAGAAAATCCTTGTTTGGTTCTCTCCTAATTAATGCTTCTCTTTTGACATTGTTGGATCCTTCAATTGGGTACTAATGTGTGAATGTTCTGTTCTGGTAGCTAAGGTTTTCTGGGCCATGATCAGTGTACATAAATGGGAGAAACGTCTCCTTCTCTATAGTATTTCCCAGCTGTTGCCCCCACAATGAAGCAAGAGAAATGCTTTTATGAATTACTTTAGTGGCCTCATGGGATAGAACACAGTTAAGCTAGGGCTTAAATTATTCATTGGCAAATTCCACTTTTCTGCAGAAGCAGAAGAATTCCCTTTGCTTGCCTGGCTGTTTGTGCTGTGGGGCACTTATTCCTAGTACACACTCCTTTGTCTCTAGTTTTTGCCATCTCTTTTCAACATCTCTCACTCCTCACTCTCTCTCACCATAATTTATCCTTACTTAGCCTTATTGACATGTGAGCTTTAGAACAAAACTAGTTTTATAGACATTAATTTTACAATATTACAGGTTGCACTTCATCAATAAATGTTGTCTGCATCTATTGATGAAATACACAACATCCAGTGGCTGTTTTGCATCACATTTTTATGGAAACTTTTTCACCCCAGGATCTGCTTATTACTCAATAGTTGGGTGGTCAGAGATGTTGGTGTTTGTATATAATTTGCCAAACACACATAGATTTCCAACCAAACCATTCATGGACATGTTTAACCCCGCCCCCCCCCCCAACCAATGATTTGATCAGTCTCTTGTGTAATCATTCAAAAGCTGATTAGGCAAAACAGTAAAGCGGATCGTCCACTATTCAATTTGGAGCGTGTGTGAGATAATATGTTGGCATGGAACCCATGGGCCTAAGTAGCAATCTCAACAATAAGCCCACAGTTTAGTGAAGTCTGTAACCAAATTGAACTAAAATCCTAGTAACATGTTATGTTCAGTTGGCTTTCCAGTACAATCTACAAATGATTACAATGCCCCCCATAAGAAAGTGTAATTAATGGGAATAATGTGGAATGGAAAGAACCTTGTATGAAAGAAATCTGAATTAACGCTTTTATAAAAATACAAAGCTTTTGTTTGTGCCAGAAAGCATATTCAGTGTTGCAAGGGGTATTCTTGATTCCTCAAGAGGCTATGTTGACTTTATCTGTTTGCACACAGACCAGTTAATGTCCTAATTACATTAAATAAGCTTCTTCTTCCTGTCATAAAACAACTGTCCTGTCAGGTTCAATAAAGACTGCCAGACAAATTGTATAATAGAGTACAGTAGTCCTGGCAGGATCAACAGTTCTCTGTGTGAATGATCCAGCTGTTCTCTTAGTAACTGTATGGTGCAAGAGATTAGAGCCTCTTCTATTTTAAAGCAAAACAAATAAATAAACCACATTGCCGTATCTATTATCTGCAGCCCTTGTGTTCTCTTTCTCTCTCCATTTTTTGTTTGCACTCTATCACAGTTTTACTCAGTTCACTGCCACTTTTTGAAATCAATCAAACCTTGGTTAGACCCTATCACCTATAGTAACCGATTATCAAGTAGAACGTACTGGTCAACTTTTTAAAAGCAAGCATCGTATTGGTTGCTATCGGTTACTGCACCTAGGCAAATTTGGTGCGCATAATGTTGAAGTTTTAATGAAGGCAAAAGCCACCTAAAACATATATAGAGGTTTTGTGTCTATATATTACTGCTTTAAAAGACCCTTTTACAAATCTTGTCAATGCAAACTGAGCATAAGATGAAACATATATGATAAAGGGTCAAAAGAAGTACATCCAGAGACATAGGCTGCTGAAATAATTGTCAAATTCTGGTGTTTTCTCATGGATTGACATGCCATGTTATTGTCCGCCTCACTGACCAGAAGAAAGGCTCAGAAGTCAAGGGGGCAGAGCTACGTTGGAGAAGTCAGGAAAAAGTCTTGAATCCAAAAGTCTATATGGCTTATTTATGTCAGGCAGTGTGCACACTGCCTTCCTGCCTAAATAAATCATCACATTTAATAGGGCACTGAATACAAAATACATTATTTGTTGGTTAAGTATTAATTCTGAATGTATAGTTCCTTTAATTCAAAGATCTTAACGAACCCCAGAATCTCCTGAATCTCCTGATTCCAGGTCATTGATACTAATCAATGACCTGGAGCTTAGGGCACCATCTGCTGCTCTGCATTACTCAAACACTCCCTTCTCTCTAAATTACTTTCTTTAGTTATCTCACAGTCATTCTCCTATACTGTACTATCACATTCAGTCTTTTCCTTTGCTTCTGTGGTGATATCCTTACAATCTCTCCACTTCACAACCCGCATTCAGTATTGGTTTTTTCTCACTGCCAGTCTGTCACAGTTCTAAACTCAATGGGGCAGGCGCCCCTTCACTAGCAAAGGAGATATATATTAGCGTTGCTTCTCACTCTTAAGCCAGGTGAATTTTCGCTCTGCGAATGGACGTTATTCTGCAAATTCATGATGCGGATTTTACTGAACATTACCTCTTTCGCCAGACTTGCCTATGCCAGCTCTGACCTGGTGAAGTGCATTGGAGTGCATCAAACATCCTCAATCTTCAGTTATTTACATCAAAATGTTTGACTGTAATATCTTCTAAGTAGAAAAAAACAGTGACGTCTTTTCAATTTTTCAGGGTGTTAGGCTGCTAAGGCATACTTTTTTTTCGGGTTTCCCCATACATTTTCCACCATATGGCACATTATTTTACAGTGGAGTTATGTGTAGGGCATTAAAACAACTCTATTGACTTTATTAAGGTTCCCTTGGCATGTCTAGTTATCGATGTAAATGTAATGTATTAGAGGCACCATGTAACATAAATAGCTCCATTCCACTTTAAATAAATAGAATCACTCACTGCAGCTCTTTAAGCTGTATCTTGTAGGTGTCCCTGATTTTTCACATTACTTGCTAACCTTGTAGAGAACCTGTAGAGAAAGGTATTTTTTTGTTGAATGACTGACATTTCAAAAACCTGAAAAACCAAAAACACAGGAGGTAGAAAAAATGTATTTCTAAGTAACCTTCCAGTATACAGTAAATACAAAACTTAATTAACCTACAGTATCTGCCTTTTTACATTTACTACTGGTTCTAATTCCATAAACAACATACCAGAATCTTGCTGAATAGCCTGGCTTTTGAAAAATATTAATGAGGGAATGTAATCCTTTGCAAATGTTAGCGTTACCATGTTTGCATCCTTTTTGACCGATTCCAGACCTCAACAACTTCTCAGACCAAAATGGCTGTTCTGAATATTCACAGTGTATGTAATAAAATTTTATAGTCCCAAAGGGTTTTTGCAACAAAATATTTAAAGGACCAGTAACATCAAAAATTCATTAGTATTCATAGAAAAAAAAAAAACCCAACACAAATGAAACTTTAAAATCACAAAACCTTTATTAAGAAATAACGTACTGAAACTCAGCTTGCGCTCCTCTTCAGAAAAGGTGACAGGGCAATCTATTGGGTGGCACTCGATTTCTCCTCCCTGGTTTTTCTCCTTCCTTTTAGGAGATAACCAGGGAGGAGAAATTGAGCACTGCACGATGGATCGTCACCCTGTCACCTTTTCTGAAGAGGAGCAGAAATGGTAAGTCATTTCTTAAGGCTTTGTGATTTTTAAGTTTAATTTGTGTTGGTGTTTTTTTTCTATGTATATTAATGAATTTTTGATGTTACTACTCCAAAACTCCAGAGCAGGCAGGGCCGGATTTACATAGAGGAAACCCCTAGGCCCGCTGTCGTTTGACGCCTCTGTCCCCTCCCTTTTATTTTATCAGGACAGAGCACAATGGGAATTAGAACACAGGAAATTTAAATTTCTGAACCAATGTGGGTGTGGTTGGGCAGAATGCTGCCCCCTAAAATCTTGCCGCCCTAGGCCCGGGCCTAGGTGGCCTCTCCACAAATCCAGGCCTGAAAGCAGGTGTTAATGCTAACCTTTGCTTAGCGATAATGCACAATGTAATATTCACCAGCGAATGCTTTTTTTCATTGGGAAACAGCGCTAAACATTTGACAAAATGCCATTTTAACACTTTGGTCAGTGTTATCAGTTATTAAATGCATCCCCTTTAATTAAACTGTTTCTTTTATTAGTATTTACAGTTTCCATCTGTTCCATTTTCAGAAAAACCCTGCAAGTAAAGATTGTTGATGATGAGGAGTATGAAAAACAAGAAAATTTCTTCATTATTCTAGAGGAGCCACGATGGATGAAACGTGGGATTTCAGGTAACCCATAAAAAGCCTAACTTTAAAACCAATTAAATATTGATAATTATTCTTTACTATCCTGTCTCAGCAATCTATATCTCTATATGCAGCTTTGTGTTGGAGCCGGCTATTTTGAAAAAAAAAAAATGCTTTAATACTATGTACTATGTCTAGGCAAAAGGAGTACAGACTTTTTTTACTGCTATTTAGTTGCTAAGATCAATGACTGGTGCCATTATGTAAGTCAGGGCTGTCCAACTTGATTGTGTAAGAACTACAGAATATAGAAAGCACGCTAGTGTGGAAATCCACTGCAACTTAAATAATATTTCATCTTTTTCTTCAGAAACATCTCCATTGGTTTGGATGCAGTCGTTTTCATGGTTACTTTGTTGCTTAGCAACTTTCACATGACTACACTTTCACATGGCAACAGGCTTCATCTGTTTCCTAGCAATGTATCTTCATGGTCAGTCACTGCAAAACAACATTACTTTGTAGTATGAAAAACAGTTGCTTAGTAACAGTGTGCGATAAATGTCGATACAAATTTACTGGAACAAAGGAGCAATTAAAGTACAATAATGGCTTCCCACTGAGAAAATGAGGGAGGTACAGTTATAGTTTTTTTATAGGCAAAAAAACATGCTGCTGTGGTGTACATGACAAATGCATATGGTATGGAAATATTTTACATATATCAATATACAGTATACAGATAGTATTTTTGGTGAAAAAAGTAATCTAATACAGGTATGGGATCCGTTATCTAAAACCTGTTGTCCAGAAAGCTACAAATTACAGAAAGGCCATCTCCCATAGACTCAATTTTATCCAAGTAACTCACATTTTTCTTTTCCTCTGTAATAATCAGAATGCTCGTTACATACATGAAAGGTTTAAACAGATAAAAAAATAACATTGAAATTAACAAGTAAAAAGAGGGACTTTAAAATGACATGTCTATGAGATCTTGTACTTGATCCAAACTGTGATAAAATGAATCCTCATTGAAAGCAAAACCAGCCTATTGAGTTTATACATGATGATCCAAATTACAGAAAGATCCATTATCTGGAAAACCCTAGGTCCCGAGCATTCTGAATAACAAGTCCCATACATGCACATGTAACCACCAGAAATGAAGGTGCACAGAGAGGTTTAAAATGAAAATGTTTTTGTCCTCGCAGTTCCAGAAGTGTCATTAATCTCCCAGCACCATCCCTCACATATTGATCCGTTGTGTAAATGAGAGGTATGGGGGTGCAAGGAGCTCAATTCCCCTGGAGGTATACAGTAAATAACACAGAAATGAATTACTTCCCTGCATGCAATTCGATAAAATAACCCCAGCCTTGTATGCCTTTGAGTGCAAACATATGAAGTGACATTAGGTTAACTGAGATATGTATGATGCCTACATTTTTCATCCAAATATCTGCTGACACTTTCTTTTATTTTTCTGCAGCTCTGTTACTCAATCAGGGTAAGGAATCGTCTTGCTTTGTTTTATTCCATAAACTGTTCTCTATTCAGTAGAATAGCAAGTGTAGTAATTGGCAAACACATGCAAGTGCACATCTTTGTAGAAATATATATCAACCTATACACTAATTCAATTCTACAAGTCTATTGACTTCTGTTGGTACTGGGAAAATGAACAGCCTTCTCATTTGACACCTATTACTGAAAATGTATTTATGTAGGTAAATGGCTGTGGAAAGGTGTAGGCCTTATCCACACAAATCAATATTAGACAATACACATAGATTGTGCCCATTTATTACTTTAATTATCAAGGCTGTCCATATTGGTACCTGAGTCCAGATAATTTGTAACAACCTGTTACTGAGCCACAGCTTCCAGTATTCCCTGGCAACTCATCTGATGCAATTACAGCAATTGCACAAGGTAAATGAAAAGATTCAGTGGTATAGCTAGCTCATTTGTGATATAGTTGCTATGATGGCAATGCAGTAGGACTGGAGCAAGTGAAGTGTGGCAAGCTTGATTAAACAGCTAAATAATTTGTGTTTTTGATACCACTGAGGGAGTGCTTAGGAAATTCAGCTGGTACTTAGATAATACTTAGAAACTGCCTGAATCCCTCTGTTGACAGATGAAGATGACAAGAAGCTGACAGCTGAGGAGGAAGAGGCAAAGAGGATTGCAGAGATGGGAAAGCCAATATTAGGAGAGCATTCCAAGTTGGAGGTTATTATTGAGGAGTCGTATGAATTCAAGGTAATGCCTGCTGTGTTGTCAGCAAATCCTTGTAGAATCAAAGTTCAATCGATGCTTACAATCATGCATTTTAAAATCTCAATATAATCTCTTCATTTGGAGTCATGTGTTACAGCTAACATAAGCTACACTGATGAGAAACCAGAAACACATAGTTAGGAATTTCACCAAGGGAGACTCTAGAAACTGAAACATTGTCTACAGACTCATCTGCAGATACTAACGATGTTATTTTATTTTCCTATAAAACATTTAAAAATAAGATATCATTTTTTATTAGCCAAGGTAGTAAAACACCAGTCAGGTTTCAGCCTTAAAGGAAAATTAAATCTTAATTAAAGAAGTAGGGAAGAAATGTTGCGCATTATGTTTTGGGCTTCTGTACCAGCCCAAGGCAACCACACCCATTTTTAGGTTTAAGTTTTCCTTTAAAACAGTTGTGTCCTTTCTGAATGCTAATTTTACTTACTATTTTCCGGTATCTCTTGAAATAACTGATCCATAGGATTCAGCACTATCACACAACATATATTTTGAGAGGCTCTGGCATGGTGGTGGGGCTTGTATAAATAATTTACTATGACTTCCAGGCTAACCTCCAAACTTCATTTATCTCTGAAATTGCTAGGTCCTAAATTTCAATTAACCACAGGTCTCTATGTATCATTTTGCTTGATGCTAATTAATCAGTAGTTTAATACAGCCTAATAAGACTTTATTAAAAAACTGTCACCAGGAGAATGCTATATCAGCTTTTATTTACTTTATATACTGTATCTTATCAAATGAGAACGACTGTTTTATTTATTATTACAGCAAAAATCTAAACCCTCACCCTCATTACCCATGATTTAACATCCAATGAACCTTGCTGTAATATGTTTGTATGCTGAGGCACTCTGTTATTCTGCATTGCATAGCATTTCTGAGTTTATTCATGTGCAAGCAGGTTCCTCTTTCCCATAATTATTATTTCTAACCCTGGTCCTTAAAATGCTTTAGAAGGATTATAGGAAGGCTTTATCTGCTCTTTACCGTAGTAAACCCATAAAGAGGAAAGAAATTTAGCATAATCCTAATATAAGCTCCCAGCATCGGAGCTACAGAGCTTCACCAGCAGCTGAAATGATTTTCTACACATGAACATGTATAGCAGGCCCAGTGCCCCTAAGAGTGAGATGGGGAGGGATAAGACCTTGGGTTCCAGCTTCATATTGCTTTCTTGTCTGATATCCTCAGATTAGTGGAGCAGTTATAGCAACATGTAATGTTCATTGAAATGAAAATGCACAATAATGACAACACAGAAATGGCAGGCAGCTGCAGTGCCAGGAATAGAATGGGAGGAAGAGCAGTCCTTGGACAACACAGACATTTACCCACATATTTAGAAAAACACCAAACAAGTCATTGAAAGGCCACGGTGCAAAATCTATAAGTGCTCTACCTACAGGAATATGGTCCAATGCTGTTGTAGCGAATGAAAAAGTGCTTTAGAGTCCTGTTTTGTAGGCTTTTAGTGAGATAGTTTCCTAAGCAAGAGAATGCCCTCTGTGGGTATATTATTCAATAAGTGTGTTCCAGTTCTGACGTTTTAACATATTTTGTTTAAAAGCATGCTTAAGGTATACTGTACTTACTTAGGGGTTGTAAATAATATCTCAGTCAAATTTTATTATTTGTTGGAGTCCTCCTAAAGAGAAGTGTGTGAAGGAGCTACTGTATGAATGAAATATATGGTTTCCTGAGCACACAATGGTCTATGATAGCCCTCCCAGGCATATACTGTGCTAACACTCTCTCAGCTGGTTGTCAAGCTCTTTGACTTTGGTTCCCTACCTCTTAAATGAAAAAAAAAAAACAGAGAGCAAAGAATTGGACACCTATCTGTATATATATGTTGTTATGTTGTAAATGTCGAGTACAAAGAGCAAAATAAATTTGGTATTTGACAACCTGTGTGCCACAATACTAATATCCTCTGGGGTAAAGAATGGTCACTTCCAATGCTTTATAAAAAAAAGTCAAGAGGGATAAACAGGGAGCTGCTTCAAGTAGCCATTGAGACTGTATCTTTAACCTTCATACGGGTCAAAACACAGATGGGAATCATTTAGTTCATAGCTTATTAAAGGGGTTCACCTTCAAGTAAAATTTTTGTATATTGTGGAAGGGCCAATTCTAAGAAACTTTCAAATGGGGGTCACTGACGCCATCTAAAAACAAATGCTCTGTAAGGCTACACATGTATTGTTATTGCTACTTTTTATTACTTATCATTCTACTCAGTCCCTCTCCTATTCATATTCCAGTCTCTTATTCAAATCAATACAGGGTTGCTAGGGTAATTTGTACCCTAGAAACCAAATTGCTGACACTGCAAACTAGACAGCTGCTGAACAAAAAGCTAAATAACTATAAAACCACAAACAATAAAAAATGTAAACTAATTGCAAATTGTCTCAGAATATCACTCTCTACATTATACTAAAAGTTAACTCAAAGGTGAAGAAACCCTTTAACCAGTTTGTGCTTTAGTAGTGGATAAGCCCCACTCAGTGACTTTAAGGATAGCCAAGCATCCCAAAGCTGCAACAGGGGTTAGTTGGTTTGTACCCTGCCTGTACACAGGTAGATGCCTGACAACCCAGCTCAGTTTGCATAGGGAGTTGTATTGAGGTTTTTATTATAAATCTTGGTGCAAATGCTTAAAGTTCCCTCGTGCTTGCGATGGGGTGTCGATTTGCGTGGTGTCAGCGGGCACTAGGACCCGGAGGCCTTGGGAGGGCAAACAAGGAAAATCCGGCCCAGGATAACTAAATAAAGACAAGAGAGTTAATATAATGCCCTAAACATGAGTAGGGTTGCCACCTGGCCGGTAAAAATGATGGTTGATCCCAATGTTATTAATAGGGAAAAAAGATAAATATACAGAAAGGTTGGTATTTGTTTCCAGAAAAGGTGGCAACTGTAAAATTAATGTTCCATATGTTATGAAATATCTGGAGAAAACAGGCTACCCAAAAAAAGTTTAAGTTAGGACTTTTGCAGTCAAACCCGCTTAAAAAAAAAAAAAGAAAAGTCACTTTCTTTTAACTTTAATGCATTTTCGGCAGACATGATATGATGTAAGTGACATGTAAGTGAGGAAGATGATGATGTAAGTGAGGAAGTTGTAGCTTCTTTTTAGCACATCACCTGGTCTGAGGTGGCAAAGTCAAATCTGGCGAAAGAGGTAAGGTTCAGTAAAATCTGCACCTTACTGACTTTGCAGAGTAACGACCTTTCGCCAAAAGGCGAAAAGTTACATGGTAATAGAGTGCGAATAAATGCTAGCGATAGTCTCTTTCACTAATGAATTGACGCCTGCACCTGTTAGTGAATAGGCGATGTCCCTGCAGATGGTAATGCTGGCGAATTGTCACTAGCATTAGCCACTTCCTCCTTTAGTGAATCTGTCCCATAGAACGTTCAGCAATTAGACTCCTCTGTAACAGTCTGCTCAGGCCAACTCTGCTCTGGTTAATGTATCCATGCTAATGTTGTATGCATACTAATGTTTCAATACTAATGTAATCCATTTAGCTTCCTTCAGGATATTTGCTACTTAAAGCTTTCTACAAAATAGTAAAGTGAGAAAATATAAATAGACATTATGGATCAGGCAGCCAAGGTTAACCTGTTGAGGTCAGAGCAAAGGGTTTGTCAGCATTTTTGAGAGGGTTCTGTCTCTGAGAGTATCAGGTAGGGGTTGTGCAGATGGAAGGTATAGACAGCCCTGACATCTTGTATCTGCTTTAAAAATCAATCGAATATTATTGTGGTCTAAAGCAGACAGGATGGAACAAGGAATTTAAAGGGATCATGTCATTGGGAAAAATTTTTTTTTCAAAATGCATCAGTTAATAGTGCTGTTCCAGAAGTATTCTGCATTGAAATCAATTCCAAAAGAGCAGAAACAGATGTCTTTATATTTCATTCTGAAGTCTGACATGGGGCTAGACATATTGTCAATTTCCCAGCTGCCCCAAGTCATGTGACTTGTGCTCTGATAAACTTCAATCACTCTTTACTGCTGTATTGGAAGTTGGAGTGATATCACCCCCTCCCTTTCCCCCACCCAGCAGCCTAACAAAAGAACATTAGGAAGGTAACCAGATAACAGCTCCCTAACACAAGATAACAGCTGCCTGGTAGGTCTAAGAACAGCACTCAATAGTAAAACCCATGTCCCACTGTTTACTATTCAGTTACATTGAGAAGGAAAAACAACAGCCTGCCAGAAAGCAGTTCCCTCCTAAAGTGCTGGCACAAGTCACATGACCGGGGCAGCTGGGAAATTGACAAAATGGCTAGCCCCATGTCAGATTTCAAAACTGAATATAAAAAAATCAGTTTGCTCTTTTGAGAAATGGATTTCAGTGCAGAAGTCTACTGGAGCAGCACTGTTAACTGATGTGTTTAAAAAAAAAAAAATGTTTTCCCATGACAGTTTCCCTTTAAACATTACAGGGGTCATTTACAATTAGGGTTGCCACCTTTTGTTAAAACTTTTACTGGCAGGTGGGGGGTGGTGGGAACAAAAGGGGTGGGGACATGATGTAAAATGTTTGGGGCCATGCTGCAAAAGGGGGGTGACCGCATCGTGGTGATCGGAAGAAGGATGAAGAACATTTTTGTTTTTGGGGGATTGGGGCGGGCCAAGGGGTCTTGTTAAGGGTATTACAAATTTACCAGCTGGGAAATTGCTAGTAAAGTTGTAATACTGGCCCTGGCAGGTGTTTTACCAGCTAGGTCAGTAAAATACCGGCCGGATGGCAAATCTATTTACAATGCAGGACACAGTGTCTTGTACTTTACACAGTGTGTACTGCATTGTATAAGTAGCCACAAGCCTCTGTGCTCGTGGTTGATCCCAGTGTTATCAATAGTAAAAAATATATATATATACAGGAAGGCCGGTATTTTTTTCCTGAAAAGGGGGCAACCCTAGTGGCAACCCTAGTCCAGGCTGTGCTTATTATTCAGATGTGTCAGTTAGGGAGTGCCATGAGTCACAACCAACATTAATGTCCGGTCCTTAGAGCAGATAATAAGGGCTGGGCTCTGCTGTGCTCCCTGATGCTGATATGCTCGGCCCTTGAGACAGAGAGCAGCAAACATTGGGGGCTTTTTTCACTCTTTCACCTAGAACAATGACCCCTTGTATCTTCTAAACAAACCTTACCAGATTTATAAAGTGAAATCCAGTCACATGTGCAGAGATATGGCACACTTTGTAAAAGAAAACCTTAGGCCACCCTCATTTTCCTGCTACTTTGCCTTAAACCACACCCACTTAATGTCAGGGTCGCTTAATTTTCCCTTTTATCTTATTAGGGTAGGGACAGACAGGGAGATTCGGGGAGATTCTGTCGTCTGGCGTTTTTAGCAGGCGACAATCTCCCCGAATTTCCTTCTCCCTGTCTGCCGCTAGTAAAAGGGACAAAGCGCTAGCGCCTGTGCACACGCTGCGCGGCGATTCCCGGAATCGCCCGAAGTTTCCTCACGAGGTATCTTCGGGCGATTCCGGAAATCGCCGCGCAGCGTGTGCACAGGCGCTGGCGCTTTGTCACTTATACTAAAGGCAGACAGGGAGAAGGAAATTCGGGGAGATTGTCGCCTGCTAAAAACGCCAGGCGACAGAATCTCCCCGAATCTCCCTGTCTGTCCCTACCCTTAATGAAACTAACCTCACAGAATTCCTCAAAGTGCTAAATTATAAATATGTTTCAGGCATACTACCCCACATCAAACAGTGATACAAAAGCTACAATTCCATAGCATGTTTCCCTGTAACAATGCAAAAATATATATGTCGTTCTGGGGGCTACAAATCAAATATATAATCAATGTGCATGCAAATAATTTAAAGTCCCCAGAACACATAACGTAGAGGAACACAATTTAAAGTGCCAACTTCATGTTTAATCACAGAACATATAGGTATACAAACTATTCTCTGTGAAGCTACAATTGTATTGTGCTTTTTATTACTTATCTTTCTGTTCAGGCCTCTCTAATTAAAAATTCAGGAAGGAATGTTTCCCCCTTTGAGGCAAATTGGAGCAGTTAGGCTGGTTAGATATAGACTTAAAAGGTTGAACTTGATGGACGTGTGTCTTTTTTCAACCTAACTTACTATGTTACAATGTATTCAACTTCCAGTCTCGCATTCATTTGACTGCTGGGTTGCTAGGGTAAATTGGACCCTAGCAACCAGATAACTTCTTAAAGGGGTGGTTAACTTTTAATATAATGTAGAGAGTGATATTCTGAGACAATTTGCAATTGGTTTTCATTTTTTATTATTTGTGGTTTTTGAGTTATTTAGCTTTTTATACAGCAGCTCTCTAGTTTACAGTGTCAGCAATTTGGTTTCTAGGGTACAAATCAACCTAGCAACCCTGCATTGATTTGAATAAGAGACTGGAATATGAATAGAAGATGGACTGAATAGAATGATATGTAATAAAAAGTGGCAATAACAATACATTTGTAGACTTACAGAGGATTAGTTTTTAGATGGTGTCAGTGACCCCCATTAGAATGCTGCAAAGAAACAGATGAAAATGGCAAATCATTAAAAAAACTATGAAAAATAAATAATGAAGACCAATTGAAAAGTTTCTTACAATTGGCCCTTCTACAACATACTAAAAGTTAATCTGAAGATGAACCACCCCTTTAAATGTCAAAATGGATAGCAGCTGAACAAAATGCCAAATAATCAAAAAACGTTGGCAAGATGGTTTTTCAGCTGCTAAAAGTGTCAGAAGTAATTTTAGGCTTCAGTTCTCCTGAGAATAGGCATAGGTTTCTGGAGAATGAAAAACTATGTTGCATTGGTTTCATGATGGGACAAGTATCTTTAGAACAGTTTAATCTGGTCCTGACAAATTGATTCAGTTACAAGGAATATCTCCTATATATCATGTTCTTAGTTTGGGTTTTATCTGCCATGCAATTATCATTCAGCAGTAAAATAAGAAGTCAAATCTTTCATCATGCATCAGTGGGAGCTGCCATTTAGTGTGCTGCTTCCATTATGTCTCTATTTTTATTTATGAATGCAAATATGAAGAGATGCAATGTATTAAGTGCAGTGCATTAAGCATTTGTGCAGTAAATAGCTAGCGAAGTTGGCATCTTGAGCAGGGTTGATACCTCAAACTTTAAAGCAAAAACAGGAATCCACATTCAGCATAGATGATTAGCTGTTAATTTAGATGCACATTGCATGGCTACATATAATTCTGTGTGGTTTGTAGAATCTATCCGTGAACTACTACTTAAGGTTGCCATACAAGGGCCGATAAAATCTGCCGACAGACCAAGTCGGCAGCTTATTGGCCCATGTATTGGGCCCTCCTATGAGCTTTACCGATTGATACCTGGCCGAAAGTCAGCCAGATGTCGATCGGGCGGGACTAAAAATCCGTCGGATCGCGGCCGCATCTGTTTGTTGATCCGACCGCCCGTATCTCCTCTATTGGGATCCAATCGTTGGGGCCTAGGGCCCACGATTGGATCACCCCGATATCGCCCACCTCAAGGTTGGCATATCGGGAAGAGATCCGCTCATTTGGCAACATCGCCAAACAAGTGGATCTCTCCATGTATGGCATGCAGCATGTGGAGTTAATATCTTTATTTCATAAAGGGATAGCTTGGAAGTTCTACCATGACCATTCACTGCAAATAATTTTACATAGCTTATACTTATAAACAGGGTTTTAGTTTTGTGGCCATACATGGGCAGACTTAAGCTGCTGATTGACGTCCTATTATGGCAGCTTACCACCCCATGTAAGGAGCCCTCCAACAGGCCTTTCTGATTGATATCTGGCCAAAAATTGAAATCGGCTCACTGTCATTGCTCCGTCTTTTTGTATCTACTTCATTGTAATGCAATCATCTGGCCCTAGGGCTAAACAAATGCATTAGCACAATATTGCCCACCCAGGGGAAAGGTTTGCTTGTTTAAATGCAAATAAGGTCATCAAGCCCCCAGAACACATATATAGGAAATGCATAATTTAAAGGAAGCGGAAACCTCTCCAAATGAGCGAATCTTACAGTATATGGCCACCTTTAGGCTCAAAAATAATTTGAGTGCTACCAGAGAGCACACAGATTCACCTTGTTCTAGGAAAAAAACTGTAAATGTAAATGAATGCTGTCTTACTAGATAATTCATCTCAGTGCACCACTAACTGTTGTAATAATATCTGTTCTTTGACACATTTACCTTAACAGGCTACATCTTACAGCAATTGTGGCTTATGCCAAAAGGGTAACTGGAGATACTTCTTATTTACTGCGAGGCACAAATGTGATAATCCCACTGTTAAGCACACTTAGCTCTTTAAATGGAACACACAGGAGAATGCACAGCTCATGTCCTCCTAGCAATGCTTTAAAAAACTGACATATTGATTTGCTCATTGATATTGAGGAAATCTGAATGAAAGGCAACTTTGATGCAAAATCCATTTTCCAGGAACAGGAGTATATTCAGCTGAGGCAAAGTATAACTCTAGTAAGAATAAACAAGTTACATTCTCACTATGAAGATTCTCATTCCTCCAGGTCATGGTATAGCTAACACAAGTAACGCAAAACAACTGGACTTGCTGAGAAATTTTTAAATTAGATATAAGTTAAAATGTCATATATGGTTAGATACAACCATGATAATGACCATGATGAATCTGCCCTATGGTGTTTCTTATTGTGACAAAGGCCATTCTAAGACCCGCAATGCTAGGAAACCTCACTAAATATACAAATATTCAGAATTAAGGGTCTCTCTCTGTTATGCTTTCTATCTGACGTTGGAAGTGTCAAGATTGAATAGGCCTTGAGTGAAAAAGGGAAAAAGAATCCCTATAGTTATCTTACAGCCAGACTGACGTGTTAGCTAAAGTTTAACTACTGCACATTATCCAAGTACCTGACTGAGATTAGCTTTGCCTAACTACCCCCTATTGTAAAATACAGAGTGGACAATGTACCCCTACTATAATTTATAAAGATATTATAAGTCACTGAGGAGTTATGTGACTATAAAAGCACGAGTCCGCAAGCCGAGTGCTGTTATAAGGATATAATTTACAGTCTGGCCCCATAGGGAAATGACCAGACTGTAGATTATATATAGTGAATAAAGTACCCCCTCTTGTAAAATATAAGGATATTATAAGTTATCGAGGAGTTTCATGTCCATGTGAAAATACGAGGCTGAAGGCCAAGTGTTTTTATACAGGTCATGGATTTCCGAGGTAACTTCTAATATCCTCATATTTTGCAACTGGTGGTACTTTATTTATTATAATACACAAGTTTCAGTGAGTCATGTGACAAAAATGACATCAGAACTCACCGTTTATAACTGATGACATCAGAACTCACCGTTTATAAGGATATAATCTACAAGATATTCACAGCTTTTGTGTATTATAAGGATATCATTTACAGGATATTCATGGCTTTTGTGTATGATAATATTACTATATTATTCAGTCATCCTACACTAAACAATATGGTACATGCAAAACTAATAGCAATTTGTGAACCCTAATGCTATATAGTGTCCCAAAATGTAGGTTTGTCTTTCAAAATTCCAGCACAATTGCTGAAGCAAATTAAGCTGTGACCATCATAACTTGTGTGCAATGCTCCTGCGGGCCTAAATTAGCATGTGTTTGGAAAGTTTGACAATTTTGTTTACTTATAGGTGTACGTATCTTTGTGAATGGCATCAACACTTAGTTTTGCAGTCAGTTATACATTATAGACTCTTGTGCCATGGGCTGCCGAGAAAGTTGTAGTTAATGTTCATCAAATCTAAGAAAAAATCAGAACTTGCACATGGAATTGTTCAACATTGGGGTAAACCCTTTGTGCTTAGCCTATCCTATATAATAAAGTTGAAGTGTCTTTGCGTCCAGTCCCTGTGTCCGTGGAATTTGCTACTGCGCATGTGCCGACAGACCGAATTTACCAGTTTTGGCCACTAGAGGTCGCCAATCACTAGCTAATGCTATCAGTACCAGTACTCGGTATAGATGCAGTGGAAGCCTGTAGAGAAGTGTGTAAGGTAATTGCTTCTGACCAATGCTTTTAGTGTTCAATTCCCATTGAGTGATAATTTATGCTAGCAAAGTAGATAGACGCCCAACTTCGCACCCTTATGCTGTGGTGTGTTTTAGCAATGTGGGTGATAGTCTGAAAAACGTAAATACGTTACCGTTCACCAACCAGAGTGTAAATTCGCACGTTAGTGAATTTGCGTAGCACAGGCGAAAATTCGCCTACAACAATTCTGTTTTTATAAATGTTTGACTACATATGTTCTAGCGCCCGTTAATTTAACGGGCTTAATGTAAAGTTCAAATGTCTCTTCGTCCAGTCCCTGTGTGCGTGGAATAGCGCTACTGCAGATGTGCCCCACGGACCATGTCTGGCGAATTTACGCTAGGGAAGTAGATAGATGCGTAACTTCGCACCCTTACGCTAGGGCGTGTTTTACCATTGTGGGTGATAGTCTGAAAAACGTAAATACGTTACCGTTCGCCGACCAGAGCGTAAATTCGCACGTTACTGAATTTGCGTAGTGCAGGCGAAAATTCGCCTACAACAATTCTGTTTTTTATAAATGTTTGACTACATATGTTCTAGCGCCCGTTATTGTGTAATATTTGTGCAGTCTCTGTTTGACACCATAAGCACAGGAGGTTTACCCTGTAGTTGATTTATTTTCTATGATGATGTGCTTTTTGCTATGGGTCTAGAGCAGTGTTCCCCAACCAGTAGCTCGTGAGCAACATGTTGCTCTCCCACCTTTTGGATGTTGCTCCCAGTGGCCTCAAAGCAGGTGATTTTTTTTTTTAATTCCAGGCTTGGAGGCAAGTTTTAGTTGTATAAAAACCAGGTGTACTGCAAAACAGAGCCTCAATGTAGGTTGACATTCCATATAGGGGTTACAAAATGGCCAATCTGTCGGGCTAATTATACGTATATATTTAATAAAATCACATAAAAAGAATTTAAGGCTCCTTATAAGTAATAAACAGGAGGAGTCTTAAATAATATATGCCCAACTCTGAATTCGATATCGAGCTTTCCCAATCAATTGGTACAAGGGTGAAAAATCAGGACAATTATTTAATAAAATAATTAATGTATTTAAATACAATAATGACAAATTAAATTATTACTTCTTACAAAAATCCACCAAATACTTCCTGATATCCACTCAATAATTAATCAAAATAAAATTGACCATCAGATATTAATCAATAAGGGGCAAGCATCCACAAGATAATATACACATTTACTTTCTAATTCTTAATAATAAGGTATTATCTAATCAAAGGAGGAGTATGTGGCTGATTTTGATCTGTTATCCCTCAATCTTTTACTTCCCCATTTAATCATTAGCTTGGATATCATATATATACTAATAAAAAATAAAAATGGACCCAAATTAAACAGATTATTCCCAGTTTGCAATGCTGGAAAAGTCAATGTTTAGGGTATGACTATATAATACACATAGGAATAACAAATATCCAAGCAGATAACTTAATCGGTATTAAATATAACAAAAATTTATATTTACCAGTTGTAAAGTTTTCACTGGCCTGTGATGTCACCCTGATCTCCCTTTCTGGATCTTTAAAAACATCTGGTCCTTTTCTTTTAGTTGGAGAATGGGTCTTCTTGTAGTTAAGAGTTTCCACGTAGTTTTAGAGTTCTTTCCTAGTTTGAGAATCTTTTTTTTCTTTAGTTTCTTTCCTGGTCTTTTCCAGTTCTCTTTTCTTTAGTTCTTCCTCCCTCGCTTTAGTTCCTTTTCCTTTTTTTTTTCTAGTTCTCCGTGTCTCCTAATTTATCCCTCATCTCTATCTAAAACTCAACCCCTGGGATTTATCAACTAACCAACTGGCATTAAAGGGTAGTCTTCAAAGTTAAACTATCACCAGCTGATCTAAATATTTTGTTACTGTGACCCCTGGACCCTTGATGTCCTCCACTATCTGTAGATGGCACTATTTCCTCGAATATTGTGGCCTAAAAATATTCAGAAAATACAAAATAGTTTTTGACCTCCTTAGTTTGATATTACACACTAATGTTGACACTGCTTCAGACTGGAACAATGCTTTGTAATTCCATTTAGTATATATACAATATACTTGTGAACACACTAGCCATTCAAAATTGGTCTGTCCTTGATTAATTATTATCCTCTCAAACAGGTATGCTCTATACTATGGATAGCTTTTAAAATCCTTCAAGGTGTTCTCATCTTATATTCAAACAGACACCAAGGATCATACAACCTTTGAGCTTTGCTTTAAGCACAAAGGTTATACACCTGGGTTAGCAGTCTGATAAACACCCTTTTCAGAAAAGAAATATCATGGGTTCTTACCACCTAACATTAATTTGTATAAAAACAAAATAAAACATTTATTCCTCATCACTACATGATCAATCAAACATGCATAATATATAAATCATGAATAGTGATGGGCGAATTTATTCGGCAGGGGCGAATTCGCGGCGAATTCCCGCAATTCACGAAACGCCAGCGAAATTTTGCCTGGAGATATGTCGCAAAAAAAACGAGTTGCGCTCTGAAAACGACGCGCCGAAGTTGACGCGACGTGCGTCAAAAGCGTGCCACGACTCGTTTCGCGAATTTTTCGCCAATTATTAATTATTATTAGTTATTATTAATAAACCTAAATATTCTTATGATTAATATTCATCTGTTTGAAAATCTGACAAATCACAGAATATTTTCATGTTATTTGAGCACACTTCCAATGTATTTCCTCATACAATTACAGTGGGGAAATAATGCTGGCAAATGTATGTCTTAAAAGCAATGACATTTGTAGGCTTTTAGCATATTGAATAGAGGTGCTTAAAAGTCTGTTGTGTATTTATGTATATTTTATATTGCTGTATATTTATGTTGGTGGTTTCCAGCCTTAAAGGATCAGTAACATCAAAAAATGAAATTGGTTTAAAGTAATAAAAATATAATGCAGTGTTGCCCTGCACTGGTAAAACTGGTGTGTTTGCTTCAGAAACACTACTATTGTTTATATAAATAAGCTGTTGTGTAGCCATGGGGGCAGCCATTCAAAGGAGAAAAGGCTCAAGTTACACAGCAGATAGCAGATAAGCTCTGTAGAACATAATGTTATCTGTTATCCATTACTTATCCAGTGCCATATAGCCATTTTTCAATTTCCGCCATTGCTACTTAGCAGCTTGTTTATATGAACTATAGTAGTGTTTCTGAGGCATACAGATCAGTTTTAACAGTGCGGGCAACACTATATGAAATTTTCTTTACTTTAAAATACTTTCATTTTTTGATGTTACTGTTCCTTTAACCGGGTGAAATTGCTATTGACATAAATCACATTGATGCTCTTGATAGATTGGCTTATTTTCCAAGCTTTCCTATGGTTTAAATACACCTGGCGAAAAGACACAACTGCTGATCTGTGTGAGTTTAATACACCAAAAGGTGTTGACTCACGTAGTAGTATAATGTGCTTATGAAGTGCCAAAATATTCTTGCAGCACTGTACAATTAATGGGTATATAGAGTACATTGAACATACAGATTTAGACAGAAACAACACAGCTTAAAGGACTGAAGTTGTGGTGGGGTAACATAACTACAGCCCATTTTCCTTACTGTGTTTGCTGCGTTGTCATATCTGGCACGCCCCGAGGGGGAGCAGGCCCAAGTGCAATAGCACCCCCTGCTCCCCCGGTAGTTACGCCACTGTTGACTTATAAAGTGTGAATAAGGGCTTTAACCGTTACTCAGTACAAATATTCTAACAAAGAATTTCAGCAATCACTAATAAATGGTAGACCACACAAGAAAGTGACCAAGAAACCCCATATGATTTTAAAAACATTTTCCATATGTGTTGCTTCAATGTTTCTGTTAATCTCAGAAAAGTCTCTGACATTTCTTAGAAACTGTCACACCACAGCTAGGGTTGCCACCTGGCCGGTATGGCCCAATGTTATTAATAGGAAAAAAAATATATACAGGAAGGCCGGTATTTTTTTCAAGAAAAGGTGGCAACCCTAACCACAGCACCTGCACTTTCTGCCTGGCACCTTTCTGTCAACAGCAGTTGACCTTGCCATCCTGTGAGAGCAATTGTGCAGCTTTTTCATGTGTGCAATGCATACTATTGGAAACACTTTATTACTTAAAATTGCATTATTCATTTCAGTGGAAATAGATCACTGGCTTTGTATTTTTTAGTTTGGCTTCTAAGAAGCTCTTACCTTGTTATTTCTACAGTAGCTAAGGACTTCAGACCAACCTACTATAGTGAAGAGGGTAGAGGACAAAGTGAAAGCCATCATATTGCTTTTTGTGTCAAAAGGTTACCAATAATTGCACCCTCTCGCCTTAGCCTAGTCAACTTTTGTGTATATACAGTATATACAATTTAAAATTCAAAGACAATGCTTTACCTACGGTTCTGGCATATCCTTACCACCTATCCCAGATATCCACCATTAGATACTGAAACCTAAAACAAAATGGGAGTTATGCCCGATTTCATTAACATAGTAAGTTAGGTTGAAAAAAGACACACACCCATCAAGTTCAACCTATTACTATTATTACTAGATTAACTGCTAGTTGATCCAGAGGAAGGCAAAAAAAACCCCATCTCCAATTTGCCTCAGAGGGGAAAAAATTCCTTCCTGACTCCAAAATGACAGACTAGTCCCTGGATCAACTTGTACTACATGAGCTATCTTCCATAACCCTGTATTCCCTCACTTGTTAAAAAGCCTTCCAACCCCTTTTTAAAGCTATTTAATGTGTCAGCCTGTACAACTGTACAACTGATTCAGGGGGAGAATTCCACATCTTCAAAGCTCTCACTGTAAAAAACCCCTTCCGAATATTTAAGTGCAACCTCCTTTCTCCTAATCGGAATGGGTGACCTTGTGTGAGCTAGAAAGCAATGGAGAGATTATTGCATGAGTCCCTTATATATTTATACATAGTTATCATATCACCTCTTCTCCAATGTGAACAACCCAACTTGGCCAGTCTTTCCTCATAGCTAAGATTTTCCATACCTTTTACCAGCTTAGTTGCCCTTCTCTGTACCCTCTCTAATACAATAATGTCCTGTTTGAGTGATGGAGACCAAAACTGATTGGCATATTCTAGATGTGTCTTACCAGTCATTAATGAACAAGTTAAATAAAAGTGGACCCAATACCGAGCCCTGAGGGACGCCACTAAGAACCTTACTCCAAGTAGAGAATGTACCCTTAGCAACCACCCTCTGTACCTGATCCTGTAGCCAGTTTCCTATCCATGTGCAAACGACTTCATTAAGCCCAACAGATCTTAGTTTAGAAAGTTTAGTGTGTTTATACCCACAGTTCCCCAGAAGCAATTCTTTTCTGTGCATACCTTATTTACAATAGAATAGACATTATTACAAACTCTCCTACTCTCCTTTTTGCAGTATTCAGGTTCACATTGACTATGGTAACAAAATCCAAAGTCAAAGGTGACAAATGAGGGTTCACTACTTTTTAAACTGCTTTCCTCTCTGTATAGTTTTGATTCCTATTTTCCTTTATGGCAGTGTATACCTGGAAAACAGAAGCATGTAAGGTTCTCCAGACTCATAACCCAGACGCATTGTTCTGTTGAACTACATAAAGAGATATGATTGAAGACTTGTTTAGCAACATTGTCGAAGAGCACTACTTTCATTTGTTATGCAATGTACCCAAATTGTTAAAGTTGTGCATGGAGTTCTTTATTATTAACTGATTTTCTCTATTATCAGAGCACAGTAGACAAGCTAATTAAGAAGACCAATTTGGCACTAGTGATTGGTACACATTCCTGGAGAGAGCAGTTTACAGAAGCTATCACGGTTAGTGCTGGTGAGTTGACATTGAAAATTCTCTGTTATTAATAGGGGTAAGTAGATACTGGCTATTATTACTGTATCTTTATCATCCTTTCCATGGTGAACATTTACTAGACAGGACAGATCTTAAATGTTATAAATACTACTGAAGATTTGCAGGGAAAGACAGAGAGGCAGAATGAGACCATTGGATGTTGCTGTGAGAGAGAAATATATTGTTATTTTTGTGTTTTTTTTCACATAAAGAAACATTATAGCACCTAAAAACTGCCAAAATTGCATTCCATGCATGAATTAGGTTAAAAAGAAACAAGGGTGATTGAAAAGGACATATTCTTCCAACAACTTATGAGATATTAATAAGTAGAGGGCTCCCAAACCAACCAAATTATTGATTATATGGCACGTTTTATTATGCTATGAAATCTACTGTATATAGGGAGACACAATGTGTCTCAAACTGTGAAGAATGCTTTCAAGCCTGAGGGCTGTTACCGTTACCCATAGTAACCAAAAAAGAGCTTTGGTTGCTATTGGAAACTACATTGGTGCAATTTAGCATCCATGTTAGTAAATCAGACCCATGGTATGAGACACCAGACTTATTATAGACACAAAATGAAAGTCATTCTGACACAATGGAAAGCAACAATGTGTTCCTCTCACTAGTCCTATCATTTGCAAACAATAATGCAGCATTGCAATTCAGTATATTATATGAACCTTCATGGTGCATTTAATATGACAGTTATAAGACAGAGGTATTGTTGGATGTGGATTCACTGGTTTTTGTGGGGATAGAACTGACATGCAGTAGGAGAGAGACCAGACAAATGCTAAAGGCTAAGTACTAGGTAAAGTCTATGCTATTCTGGCATGTATGAGAAACACAAGATGATAAAAACTAAGTGAGATTTATTTAGTGAAGGAGAGATACATTGACTGAGGTGGGTTTGGTGGCACCAAAACAAAGGGTGGTGTGTTAGTGCATAAAGACAGAGAGGAATGCATTTTTGCATAAACAAAAACAGAGACTGATATATTTGGGGGGAAATATGCAAAGAACAATTATTTTGTTTTGGTAAAGAGATAGTTGTTTTGGTAGAGAGACAGTTATTGATATACAGTATTTGGTGCACAGTACATTGTAATTTGTTGTGATTTTAAGAAGCTAGGCCCTCCCCCAGTGAGCCCAATAATTAGCCTTTGTTTATCTGTGTCTCCCTGCCAGCAAGTAAAATGGAGCCCCAATGAAAAAAAACCCTTGAATGCCCCACCACACCCCTGATCCACCCTGTCCACTGCCAGATTAATTCAAACCCTACCCATAAGCCTCACCAGCTACTCCCCTATTTTGCCAAACTCCACCCTTGATCCTTCCAGATGCTGTCCACTGGCCACCAGACCCTCCCCTTTCACAAACCATGAATCAGGATTTTCTATCATGGAGCCACTTCTGCCAGTGGGCCACTGACTACAGTACCCCTCCCCTCCCCGGATCTTAATGATGGTGGCTCTGTAAACAATATACTGTAGTTAGAGGAGTTAGAGATGCAGAGGCTGTGTATTTGGCCTCAGTTGCCATTAAGCCTGGCAAGATTGTGAACCATTGTCCATAAAACTTTTTAAAAACAAACATTTCATTTATATGGCTTTATTAAAAGTTTTCTTTTAAAAGGGCAGAAAGGCAGCTGTGCCTGTTGTTGAAGGAGGAGCCGAAGGACATATATCTTAGTATATATCTGACAGATGTGTGCATACCCATTTGTATCCACAGGTGACGAGGAAGAGGAAGATGATGGACGTGAAGAACGTTTGCCATCATGCTTTGACTACGTTATGCATTTCCTCACGGTCTTCTGGAAAGTTCTCTTTGCCTTTGTTCCCCCCACAGAGTACTGGAATGGCTGGGCCTGCTTCTTTGTTTGTATCTGTATTGTGGGTATACTAACAGCCATAATAGGAGACGTGGCTTCCCACTTTGGTTGCACTGTTGGCTTGAAGGACTCAGTGACAGCTGTGGTGTTTGTGGCTCTTGGCACATCTTTGCCAGGTAAGAATGTTACAGCCAGGAGTCTGACACAGAAAGTAGCTAAGCTGGGCATACATTATACATTTCACCAACATGCCCACCTTGAGGTAGGCAATATCAGACTAATGCAAACATTTGGCCATCAGACCACCAATTGGATCATAAATGCTGGTATGTAGGCCGTTAGATCAAGGACCACGTCAATACTCAGCGTGGCCCAAACTAGGGGTAGGCAGAAAAGCCATGTGCATAGGGCGCTAAGGTAGAGTGGTACCCGGTATGCACCTCTTCTGCCTCCTTCCCCTAGTCCCTTCCTTCTTCTTCTGCCTTCCCCTAGATGAGGCATGTATTCGGCACATGTGCTCTTCTGTGCATGCCCTGCTTAGTGCCAGCCCGACTCAGCTCAGCACTGACACTCAGAAGTGATCCTAAATCTGATGGGAAAATCACACCTACACAATTCATATCTGGCCAGAAATTGCCCAGATTGGTTGGGGAGACCAGCAGATTTAATATACATTTGTCTTAATGTTGAAGAGTCCCATTAGTCTAAATGTCAATTCAGCAGTTTATACTGTTTGTTGGTTTGGCTATAAAATGTATGGAGATATGTTGTATTGCTGTATATTGTTGCATATAGCAGGATGCTATGGAGTGATGATTCTGTATATTTCACTGCATAGCAGTACCATGATAGATAGAGGGGATTATGACAAAGAGAGCTTTCCAACATGCAAAGGCTAGTGCTTGTATATGTCTATTTACCAACTTCTGCCACAGTCCTGGGGTAAAAAAATCAGTAAAAGGGAATGTCAACGCTAAAAGATTATTCTTTTGCACTTTGCAGTATACATTAATTAAATCTTTTTCACTGGTTTTAAAGTTATTTGTAAATTTAATTATAACAAGCATTTGTTTATCCCTTATTGTTTCAGAAACAATGTAGTAAGTGTAGTGGTTATCATGCAGGTCTGTTTATCAGCTGCCTGATGCTTTTAATGTTTCAGGGCTCAGAACCAGATGACAGAGCCAGAACTAGGAGTAGGCCTAGCACAATCTGGAGACACTTCTGTGACCGGGGGGGGGGGGGGGGGGGGGGGGGGGGGGGGATACATGAACGAGCAAGTGAGTGATCAGTGAGGAAAATGGTATGTGGTGATGTTTAACCAGTGTCAGAGGAAGGGTGAGTTTTTTGGGCACTGGGCCTTGGGTACAGACAGAATTTGACCCAGCACTGCCAGCAATGCAGAGAACAGCTACACAGATACTGCTTTAGAAAGCAAAATACATTTATAAATAACTGTAAACCAATTAAAAAAAAAAGTTAATGAATGTATTTAATAAATACTTAATGTGTCCTTTAGTACGGCCATGGATATGAGGGCTAGATCACTCTGTGGGTGAAAAGTGCTACCCTTAAGGCCCATATACCTTCGCCAGCATGCAAGTTCAAGAGTACAGTGCTATTGGGAGCAAGGAATCTCTGTACTTAATGTTTGGTCCATGTACAACCCACAGGCAATTTGCAAAGTACAAACAAACAGGCTGATCTACATTTGTTTTCTACACTTTGCTTGTGATCTAGTAAATGATGCTACTAGACGTTTAAGTAGATATAAATGCTTTTTAAAAAATAGCCCAAACATATTTGACACTAGGCCAAAATGTAACCTTGTTCCCACAGTGACAAACATGCTCTACAAGTGTAGAGGACACACTTAATGCTCTTTTTTTTCTCTTTTATTTCTGTCTCCATCAGATACATTTGCCAGTAAGGTGGCAGCAATGCAGGACCAGTATGCTGATGCCTGTATTGGCAACGTGACAGGTAGCAATGCAGTTAATGTCTTCTTGGGTATTGGCGTGGCTTGGTCAGTGGCAGCCATCTACTGGGCTATCCAGGGCAAAGACTTTATTGTGGAGACGGGTTCATTGGCCTTCTCTGTCACCCTGTTCACTATCTTCGCATTCATTAACATCAGCGTCCTGCTCTATCGAAGAAGACCTCATATAGGCGGAGAGTTGGGTGGCAGCCGCCTCGCCAAGACCCTCACAGCCATGCTGTTCATTGGCCTTTGGCTGCTGTATATATTATTCTCCAGCCTGGAAGCCTACTGCCATATTAAAGGCTTCTGAATGGTGAAAAGGAAGCAGAAGTCAGTTTCCTCTATGAACTCGGGCCTCAGTCATTCCATGGACTCTCCTAAACTGGATCATGAGATGTTTCATTACAGTAGAGTTTGAGGGCACAGACTTGGTATAATGTATTTATTTGTTTATTTATTTTTCTAAACCCTTTTGTCCTAAATATCTCCCTCAGCTATCTCTTCCCCATGGTAACAAAATAGCACAATTTGTTGTAAGAAAAGGGGTAAATGGAGTTCAACAATTTTCAAGGACAGTTCAATTTCACTCACAGAGAGGATAAATATGCCAGGCTGACAAAAAACAAGTAAAGGCTTTCCCTTGAAGTATTATACAGTTCTAGGCAAAAATACCTGTACCATTGGGTAGTCAGGTTGGTTGGGGGAACATTTTGTTCTTTCCCAAATTGTCTTCTGTTATAAAAGAAACACATAACTGTAGTGGATACTTAATAATCCTCTATGACATATTGGTATTTTCTCTTTATCTTATCATTTTTGACATTTAAATGGTTTATGTGCTTCGTATTTCCAATTGCAAATAACTCAATAATTCGCTGAACAAATGCTGGCTCACAGCATGAGTGTGTGAGAAAGATTCTGTAGCTTTTCTAAATGATAGGAAGCATTCTGACATTTTTCATTAAATTTTAGTGGTTTATGGTGGCCAAAAAAGGGAAACATTTTAGATCACAAACCTTAGGGAAATTGGTACAATTCTTCAGAATATTGGAAAAAAAAAATTCACATTCAGTTTTAGAAAAAAAAGTAAAATATATTTCACCCAAACTCAGCTTAATAAATACAAAAACATACTAGCACTTAAACTTTTGTTTAACTGTAAAAGTATAACTGATTTCCTAGGTGCATGAATGCTAAACTAGATGCACTACTGCTGGGATCCAAATGGGTCACATGACTGTCAATGCCTTCTTTCTGCAGAAAGCCATTTACCTTCTCTCTGCCACTTACACTGAAGATTCTGAAAGGTCACAAGCTAATTCTTGCAAGTTTCCTTCCTAAATGCACTCAGGGTGATTGCCAGCTCCTGATATTTCCAAAAGTATAATTTATGTCCAAAGAACAAATATTTAAAGCAGTTCAGGGACAGAAGGCCAAAGGGGGTAAAGTATTTCAAACCATCACCAAATGGAAATGTTTCTTGATTGCACTGATGATGTTACCATGGAGTAGGATCATTGCATCATTTGACATTAATATAATCCCGTAAATATGTATGGAGATGTTTGTTTTATCCCCTTCTTCAGGAAAGCAGATTTTTTATTTTTTTTTGCTAAGACTTTGGCTATGAGTCCAGGGGCTTTAAACCCATATAGCCATTTCTACTTGTTGGCAATTTTTAATGTGTCACTATGTGTAGCCTGTTACAGTCCACAAAAGAAACAACTAAAGGGCTCCTGAGGATTTTGTACAAACTAGGTTTTCTATAGTAAACCAACTGAAAATCAATCTGAAATCCTTTCAGTTAAAGTGTATGGCTTCCTTCATATTATTAGGTAACATGTATGCTTCCTTGGAAAGACCAGCTACCATCTTAAAATAGGATTCGTATGCATTATTAACATGTATTTCTATAGCGCCAACTTATTTCGTAGCGCTGTTGCATTGCTCAGCATCGGCAAGGGACATGCATCTGGGAAGTGAGATGCTGCTACTGTTCAGTTGACATTACAAATTTCTGGTCCCACTCCCTCCTGTCTCACTTCAGAAGAAGGAACAGGCTAAAACCCGAAATCTCCTTTATCTTTGTGTCATTCTTTTAAGAAAATGTCAAAGAATACAAACTCATAATCCAAATTCCAAAAGAACATATAAACATTGTGCATGACACTCTCTATTCAAAGGTGCAGACCCCCTTTATGTCTGTACAAGGTTCATCACTAGATAACCCATGAAAGCCATAGATAAGATTTACAGCTTCCACTGCCCTTTCTTACAGTTTAGTGATATTAGTCTGGTGCATTGTGCTTTTCCTCTCATCCCTTCTGTCACTGAAGCCCTTTCAATTGGTTCGTGATCCTTGAGCTAGCCAATCAGGATTAAGCCATTGCATACTGAGTTTAATGTATTTTAACTGAGCCTCCTGCAACTGATTGCACTGCCAGAGCTGGTGTTCAGGTGTTTATAAAAACTGACACGGCACAAATACCAGACATCATTTATTCAATATTAGGTCCTAGTACACAGTCAGCAGAATAGCCCTTTATATGATATGTGTTGGTACTTTTTGATCACCGTGAGTAACCATATTTTATGTTTAATATATAGATGCATTGAGTATACCTTGGCAGAAGGCAATAAAAATGCAACTGGACTCACATAATATTTACAAAGGTTTGAAGGTTTGCTGTATTCTTGCTCTTACTTTGGTTTTAAATTTTATATTAGAGTTACCTTCACTAATGCAAAAGGTGAGGTCATGTGTAACATCAGTAATTACTTCCAACCTATTCTGATTTTCTAATAATCAGGCTATATAATCATGTTAAATTTTGACAGTGTGACTTACAGTAATTTTGCATTAAAATCTGTAGTTAACATCAGGTCTTCCAGATTTGCTCATGTTGAATTTGCTCAATTCATTGGGACTTTTGGAACTGGGAAGTTGGTCTGTCTTGATAAAGTCATCTTTCTTGCTATCCGAGAGATGCCTCTTGGAGTTATCTGGGAACATATATCAGTATATCATGACCATATCAGCACTGTACAACTTTTTATCTGTAGTGGTCCAAATATCAAATAAAATATTGTTCACAAAGTGGTGTCACACCAAGAAGTGCATGGAGAAGTGCTTCTAGGGTAATGTAAAAATCTCTTGGAACAGAAGTGAACCTTGGACCAACTGGACATATATGATGTTCGTTATTTATTCATAAAACAGTGACTGACAGCATGACGTCTAGTCTTCTTAATACATCCATGCAACTACAGCTTACGTCTGGTATCTCACGGTGATCAGAATTTTGCCCTTTCACTTATTCATGGCAACCCTGGGCCCACCTGCAATGAAGCTGCAACCTGCTGTTGTACATGAACCACTGGATATACCAAATGCAGAAGAACATTACCAGCCCAGGATGTCAGCATGCACTTGAAATGATACTATCAACTTTGGTCCATTGTACAAATATGGCAAATATGGAGCCAATGGATATTTCACATGGATATGTTTACGTAATAAACGTTATAAAACTGTGACAATATCGTGTTACTAGCACCAGATCGGGAAATAGAGAAGTGGTTTTATAGCCCTTGTACCAGTACTCTCTCTCTCAGTGTGGTTATTTTAAGACTGGATTCCTTGTCGCATTCTGTATTTGTAGTCCTTGGATTTGTATTTCTCGTTGCTAATTTCCTATTCTGTGCCACGTACTTCTCAGTTCTCTGGCACTTGATGCCACGTTCCTCTCTTACTGTTTATGCCTGGTTTTCCATTCCCCTGCATCAGCTTGTGTCTCTCCTATCCCTCTATCTCTTCATACTCTTTTCTCTCTTTTTCAATCTGCTGTTCTCTCTCTATGATTTATCTCTCTGCTCCTTTCTCTTTATTCCCCTAGTGTCTCTCTGAGTCTGAGAACGGTTTACAGCATGTCCTATTATTGCAAGAAGAAAACTATAACTTTATGAATATAATTCTTTATTTTGAAAAATGTGTCTTCGTGCCTTATTGCTCACCCAAGAAAGACATTTATTGTCAGCATCTATACTAAATCACTAAAAGCAAGTAAGAAATTTCAAACATGCCTGGGCTAGTTGCTGGGATAAATTTATAAACTTAATAAGAAGTTGGATGGAGAAGCTCTGTCTTAGGTAGATTTAAAGCTTCTATGAAAGGCAATATCTGAAATCCCCCATAATATCAAATGACACCCCTTCGTACTGTATATACTTTGGTTTGCAGGAATATTAATGCAAGGCTAATGCATTTCATTATAAGCACATATTAAATGCTAGTTGCATCTGAAATTCAATCTTTCTTCGTTCACTAAATTATATTTCATTTTTGAAGTATGAATTAATTTTAGGTAACAATACATATGCAGCCTTATTAATGATTGTAATTTAACAATGATTGTGTTCTCTTCACTCCTTGGATGGAGTGCACAGAGTTGCACCTCACTCTCAATGTAGTTCCAGTGTCATAATTACAGCAGTATGGGCCTCCACCCTAGTTGCGTGCTCTTCTACACCTTTTGCTTCCCCTTTTTTGTCTGTGATTGTGGTGGACACCAAGCACCCACAATTCCCATCAGGGAGCAGGACTAGGTCAACAGGACCTACAAGGGACAAGGCCCACTGTGCTTTCTTCTGGTGCCATGCCAGCCCTGGTACAAGGTGTAGAGGGACCTGTTCCTATTGTCTGAATTTGGCAGGTATTAAGTACAGGACTTTAATGCACCAATAATTACACCTTACATTGGTCTGGTACCTGGAGCAGAGCACATCTTGCAGCACCTATCCCTTGGGAGTAAATGCTTGGATCTGCCTGTCAAGTAGGTCAATGAGTCTAATAGAGTTTTCATGCATAATGAGTTTTAGTGTCAAGGGAGGCCTATCGGCACCCTAGGGAGGTAGTCAGGACCAAGGAGGAAGCTTAGGGGTTAAAGACCAGAACAATGGTACAGGCAAGGATCAGGCAAAGTTCAATAGGCAGGCAGCAATAGTTCAGAAACGAGGTCGAGGCAAGGCCAAAATACTATAAACAAGATAATAACACACCCAGGGACATTTGAGGGTTGAAGTGACAATGAAGCAATGACTCTAGGAGGAGATGCTGAAGCTTGTTCCTCAGGAAGATGTTCCAACCTTCAAAGTCGCTTATCTCCCAGCTGGTTGCTACCCCTGGACCAGCCATCCCTCAGCAACTAGGTCTTCAGTGGTCTCCACTGCCTTCAGCTCCTGACGGGCTTCTCCAGCAGTCTCCGTGACCTACAGTTCCAGAGGGACCTTCCCTGCAGCCTTTGCAGCCAACAGCTCCAGTGGACTTTCCCCAACATCATCTGCTGTCTACAGTCCCCAAGGAGTCTTTTCTACTGCACCCACTGCCTACCTCCTATTGTTTTTTTCCTGCCTGCTACCCTATGTCTGTCTCTTGTTTTGTTGGTTCTCCCATTTGCCACTGTTCCACGTTTCCCCAAAGTCCCAGTCTTGGTGGTCCTGAGGCCCCCCGTGAGGAGGGGGTACTGTCAGGATTGCGCAGCCCAGAGTCTTACCTGCAGCTTCCTCAGTGGGTCCATGGCCCAATTATAATGTCAGGGGAGGCCTATCAGCACCCTAGGGGGGTAGTCGGGACCAAGGAGGAAGCCTAGGGTTTAAAGTCCAGAACAATTGTACAGGCAAGGATCAGGCAGAATCAGGGTCAACGTCCAGGCAAAGTTCAATAGGCAGGCAGCAATAGTTCAGAAACGAGGTCCAGGCAAGGTAAAAAACACTGTAAACAAGATAATAACACACCCAGGAACATAGCAAAACAATTCCTATAATTGCCATCCTGGCATTGAGAGTGCCTTTAAATATTTAAATTTGGCGCCAAAACCGGGGCGCCGTGACGTCATTGCGTCAGTTGATTGATTGGATAGAAAAGAAATCCCCCCTTATATCTATAATGTTGATATAGTTAAATGATTGACATGTATCTTGAAGTCACTCCTTTGTTGAGAAAATTGTTACTATAAAGTGCTCGTGCCGGATAAGTTGAGAGCCTTACGATTTGGATAAGGATTTACTTGTTATTAATTTTAAGAAAAGTGCCAGGTGCTAAGTGCTAATTAACTTAATTCATAAGTATATATCGATTGATTTCAGACCACTCACTATATAAAAATTAAATTAAATTCAATGTGCGGTCTTTTTCAAAGTTTCATTGGTGAAAATGGACTTAAGTGTTGTTTTTAAAAATTAGTGACTTCCGTGATTAATACCGTTAATTTCCTACCATAAATACATGCTAGACCTGGATTACAGCGTAATTGAATGAGGAAATTGTAGAGGGGTGGAGAATCCCGTGAGAACTATCTGTTAGTTTGCTATCTTCGGGACCCCACAAAGCAAAGAAGACTGCTGCACCGGGACTGTGGTCTCAAATATTAACTATCACTTTCATTAGTTTCAGGTTATACTAAAAAACCACAAATCCCCATGCGCATAGAAAAGAAAACAGGTTGAGATAAAAGATTAAAAGGTTAAAGACCAGGTAGATTGCATGTTGGATAAAAAGAATTGTATTTTAAAATTCCCCCAAATTTTTGTCTAAAAGGTATAAACCATCAATTAAGAAAGAGCTCTCTTGCCAATGCACGTTTCACTGTATGCTTTGTCTTATGCAAATGTGCGCACATGTATTTATGGTAGGAAATTAACGGTATTAATTCCTTCTGCAATAGGATAGACATAAATGTTGCAAGGTCTTCCTTGTATACTGTACATAGTAAAGTCTTTTCTTGTATTATGTATTAGGCCCCAAAGGGACAAGTGGTTTTGTAATACTTATGCTGATTCTGTTTGCGCTTCAGGAGCCTGGATGGTGATTGGTGAAACACTGTAAAAATAACTATATAAAACAATGCGAAGAAATGGGAGAGAGACAATAACAAGTGTTGGGTAAAAATGCCAATATCTAGGTCTTCTCCAATGATACAGTAGCCAATGGGGTATATTTAACAGTCTGAATCTAGTGCTTTCCACAGGCCATCAGAATGAAATTTTGCCTCATTTTATGGGATTATAAGAAAAGAGAGTGGCAAAATTAAATTTTGTCAGTCTGTGGTGAGCTCCACATTTCATGATATAAATGCACCCAATATTTGTGAAAATATGCATTCCATAGCTGTATAACAACAGGTTTTGTTGTTTGAATACTGTTTGAAAACCAATCTAGACTAGGAATATTCAATGTGCACTGGCGGTGGTTTTACACTGATTTATTTTATTTAGTACTGGAAATCTTGGAACATATTGGCACCTTCATTTCTGGGAAGTATAATAAGACCAGTAAACTTTGGTGCACAAGGCTCAAGCAAACAGCTAAATGCAGATAAATATACCTTTTTTCAGAATACTGCAGACTGGCACAAACTGGGCCATCACAGTGTAGCATGATGCAGTAAAAAAAATGGTTCTATTCAAATACAAAATATCACACGAGACATGCCTTATGTGCTTTGCGCCTTAACGGACAAGGAAAGGCAAAAAAATAAAATCTCATATTTAATTTCTTTATTGAAAAAGAATTCTATCGCCAATATACTTTAATTAAACATTTTGTACAGTTTTTATAAGAAACCTGAATGCAGTGAACCTTTATGCAGACTGTATGGAGTTACATTTTCCCTGCTGTGATAGGAATTATCAGATGGTCCCTAATTTCTGGGCTGGGACACAATCATTCTTATGAACAACAAGGGGAGCCCCGCCTTACTTTCCAGCCAGGCAGAACTCCAGCAGCTTGCAGACGGCGACTGTGTAGAGATTTGTATTGGATTTTATTTTTGCCTTTACATCCCCTTTAATGTTTCCAACTCCAGCTGCAGGGACAAAGATCATGGAGCCAGATTTAAACAGATAAATTGGAATTCTATTTGGAGGATTATTTTGCTGCAGCCACTGGTTCTGCAGAGTTGGAGAAAGTTTGTATTAAGCAATACAAAAACTATAAAATCCACATTAGATTACATGACAACACAGGACCCAGTGCAGTCTGTATATTAATCAGTCTTGCTGTTTCGGCTTCTGGCAGATGTTATTTGACTTGTGCTGTTTTGATAATTTAGGACAATCCCTAAGCAGCTCAGGCCACACTGAGCATGTGCACAGTCTTGGTCTTGCAAAGATATTTAACAAAGTTACAAGATGGTGACCCACTGTGCCCAACTTTGAAAGCATAAATCATTTGTTTGATCAGGCTTGTGGTGCAGTAAGTTCATGTTTATGTTTAGTATACAAAATACAGCATTTCTAGCCTTATTCTATTTTAGACTTTCCTTGTCCTTTAATGGACACTTCATTATTGGTAACTTTTTACAACTAAATTGGTAAAAAATATCATACAGTAAAGAGAGTGCCAAGCAATTATCCGGTCAATAGTCACTGAATTATATTTTTCCTTTTAGTAATGAAACTGAACCATTAAATGAATGTTAAAAAAACAAACTTTAAAGGGGTGGTTCACCTTCAAGTTAACTTTTAGTATATTGTAGAAGGACCAATTCTAAGAAACTTTTCAATTGGTCTTCATTATTTATGTTTCATAGTATTTTAACGATTTGCAATTTTCTTCTGTTTCTTTGCATCTTTCAAATGGGGGTCACTGACACCATCTAAAAACAAATGCTCTGTAAGGCTACAAATGTATCGTTATTGCCACTTTTTATTACTTATTCTATTCAGTCCATCTCCTATTCATATCCAAGTCTCTCATTCAAATCAATGCAGGGTTGCTAGGGTATGTTGTACCCTAGAAACCAAATTGCTGACACTTCAAAATAGAGAGCTGCTGAATAAAAAGCTAAATAACTATAACCACAAACAATAAAAAATTCAAACCCCTGGCTTGGGCTCGACGTACACACAACCAGCCCCACCATCACTAGACAGGTGGGAGGAAGGTGCTGATCAAGAGTAGTGGGAGTGGTAGGGATACAATTGTGCAGCTTGCTGCCTGGAATATGGATAGGTTGGATTATCTCTTTGCTTAATGTGGAATATCAATATGCTTTAATAATGGATAATGGTTCAGATGGGAAAAGGTTCATGGGAATATACAGGCAGCCCACAGTTATGGTACCTTGGATAAAGGACCAAGGGGGCTTCACTCTGCACCAGGAAGAAGGGGAAACAAGCTGCTGATAACACAGAATCCAGAGCAGACTTGCAGCAGGGACTAAGGATCCACTTCAAGCACAGCAGACCTGGTGAAAAGACTGCGCACTTGGGACAGATAGCTACATGCCTACAGTAACGGAAATAGGTGGGGGCGGGCCCTGGTGCAGGCCGTGCGGCCAGATGTCCGTGTTTGATTGACGCCCCGCTGCAGCCGATTCCGGCTGGCTGCAGCGGCGTGAGACTGCCGGGGGGGCCCTGCAGGGGTGCGGGCCCTGGCCCAGTTGCACCCCCTGCTCCCCCGGTAGTTACGCCCCTGCATGCCTACTCTATCTGGTTTTATGTGAGTGTGATTTTAAAATATGCGCTATTTATTAAAGTAACGTTTTTACACCATATGAAGCGCTCCTTTTTATAGTAAATTGGGCAGCACCTGGGACAAGATCCTTGTTAGAATCTGCAGATAAGCCTGTCAACCATTTTAACGTTTGTAAGTACCCATCTGCACTAGCCCAGGTGATCCCTAGGGAGTAGGGTTAATTGCAGGTCGGTGGTTGTTGCAGTGGGTCACATGAGAGAGTTATAGTTCTGCACAAAGAGGTGTCCAACTACTAAAAGAATACTACACTAAATTTTTTTATCCTTCCTTTTGTTCTATTTTTGTCTTTCCCTGAGCTTCCTAGAGGAGCGCTGTTTTCAGATGTTTTGATACCTTGGATAAAGGAATTAGTCTAAAGTATAATATTTTCAAAAGTTTTGTCAGTGAAGGAGGAGAGCACCCTTTTCACTTTTGTAAGTCTGTGCCTTGCCATTTTTTTTTACCCATATGGGCATATATCTATACCTGCTGTGTCTTTACAGTTCCAGAGAGCTTTCCATTTAACAGACATTTCTATAGTGTGTGGTGTTACTGTTTCAATCATTTTATCTACACCGTACACCACTGCATGTGTATAATAATGAACAATAATAAGTTGTCCAAACATAGTGTAGCATTGCTGCTCTATGTCTGCCAGCAGATGGCACCATCATACCACAGCTAAAGTCCTTCTGCTGCTTTTAAATGTACGTGCTCGCCATGTGCTCAATAGAAGCCTCTTTTCAGCTCAGATACTAATGATGGAGTGAGGTTTAGTAGATCTACTTTTCAATCACATAGGTACACAATTTTAAACAGAGGACATTTTTACCGGCCAGGTGGCAACCATAGCTACAGATGAAAAATGAAAGTTAAAAAAAATCGCTGCTCATTCAGCAATAAACAAGTGTATCTGTGAGAGTGACCAAGGTTCAGAACCGCAAGGAATAACTGAGCATTCTAGCTGTCTCAAGGCTATGTTTATATGCTTTTCACTGTCATTTGGCCATATCTCTATCATTAAATGCAAGGACACATAAAGTATTGTAATGAAAACATAAAAGGTTACTCAAATGACTGAATTTGAGCTCTTGTTTCTAGTCTCCATTTGTTGTGTTGATTATTCAGGAACTTGTGCAACATTACACTTTATAATTGTTTATATTTTATTTCATATTTGAACAAATGCCCTTTTAAAAAATATTTCACTTTTGCTCAGCAGCTCTTCAGTTTGGGATTTCGGCAGTTACTGGTTGCTAGGGTCCAATTGCATTACTGCATGACTGTAGGGTTGCCACCTGACCGGTATTTTACCAGCCTGGCCGGTAAAAATGATGGTTGATCCCAATGTTATTAATAGGGAAAAAAGATAAATATATAGGAAGGCCGGTATTTTTTTCCAGAAAAGGTGGCAAGCCTATATGCATGGGACTCATACATGTAAAGGTGGCCATAGACATAACAATTACAATCTTTCTTGGAAAAGATCTTCCAAAGGAAGATCATTTCTTTCAGCACACCAGGGGCGATACAGCCCATTTCACCACCTGAGGCGGCCTTCAATTTGCCACCCCCCCTTCCGAACGGTGCTCACTTTTCAGCACCAGACGGGAGTGGGGGGTCCACGGCACTAGTGCAGAGCATGGAATGGCGTTGTAAGGTCATACCTTCCAGCGGTGCAGTGGGGACGCCCACCGCGCCGCCTCTCTGCTAGTGTGCGCGCCGCGCGCACTTCAGGGACGTCAATTGGCAATGGCACCAATTTTTTAATATTTAAAGGGGACCTTGATTTGTGCTGGTTGCCCGTGATAGGATTTGCTCCTGGTGCCTTTAACCTGTGCTGTTAAGCTTCTGATCTGATCTGCTACCTGTGTTTGACCCTGCCTGGCTTATTGACTACCCTGTTCTCTGTATCCTGACCCGTGCCTGTTATTTGACTACTGATTCTGCCTCATCCTGTCTGATTGATCACCCGGATTGACCCTTTGCCTGCCTGACGACTCCTAGCTATCTGCCTGCCTCGACCCGGGCTTTTTGACCACGAACCTGCCTACTCCTATCTGTACCGTGACCATCGGCCTTAAAGACTTTATATAAATTGCGTCAAGGGAAGCGGGATGCGGAGGTGTATTGCACTGAGTTCCGCCGGTGGGCTGTAGAGACTGGGTGGAACGACACGGCTCTGCGTAGCCAGTTTCGTATAGGGTTATCAGAGTCTATCAATGACAGCCTTGTTAACTACCCCCTATCTTCTAGCCTGGATTACCTCATGTCACTTGCCATTCAGGTAGATAGGAGGCAAAGAAAGAGAAGAGGTGAAAGGTGTACTTTTTCTTATTCTGGTGTTTCTAATGTAAAATCTGATTTGGTAACCAAAGTTAAGTGGTCGGACCCCTCTGTGCCCCTACCTCAGGAGGAGCCTATGCAAGTAGGTATATCTCATCTAACTCCTGAGGAAAAGGCACGCAGGCATTCCCTTGGGCTCTGTATTTACTGTGGGGAAAAGGGTCACTTTCTAAATCAATGTAAAAAGAAGCCAGGAAACACTCAAGCCTAAATGGAGAAGGGGAGCTCCATTTGGGTGCAGGCGTTTCCTCTCCCCAATCTGCCTCTAGGGTTCTCATACCGGTTAAACTTACCTGGCCTACGGGCTCTATCAATGTGTCCGCTTTTGTGGATTCGGGGGCGGAGGGTAATTTCTTGGATTCTGATTTTGCAGCCAAACATGGCATTCCTTTAATCCCTCTGAGTTTTCCTATGAGGATATTAGCGGTGGACAAAAGACCTTTAGGGTCAGGTATAGTCTCTAAGAAAACGGTATTCTTATCCATGAGTGTTAATAACCATCATTGTGAGGAGATAGCCCTTTTTCTCATTGAAGGCGCTTCGTCTCCTCTCATATTAGGGTTACCATGGCTTCAAGCCCATAATCCTCTTATTGATTGGGTATCTGGGGAGATTACTCGTGGGGCTCTAAATGTAAGGGAGTCTGTATTTCTCCAGTAGTGGAAGCTACCATGCTAGAGGGTTTGCCGGCAGTTTATGCAGAGTATTCCGATGTCTTTTCCAAAAAAGCTGCAGAAACCTTACCCCCACACAGACAGTATGACAGTCCCATTGATCTTGTCTCTGGTTCTTCTCCCCCTGGTGGTCGAACTTATCCCCTCTCCTTGCCTGAAGATCAGGCAATGAGAGAATATATCAAATAAAATCTTGAGAGAGGCTTCATTAGGCCCTCTAGTTCTCCTGCCAGTGCAGGATTTTTTTTTGTGGGCAAAAAGGATGGAGGTCTTCGCCCTTGCATTGACTATAGGGGTCTAAATAATATCACCATTAAAAACCGCTATCCCCTTCCTCTAATTTCTGAGCTTTTTGATCAGGTTAAAGGTGCTAAGATATATTCTAAGCTTGATCTTAGAGGTGCTTACAATCTTATTCGTATTAGAGAAGGGGACGAGTGGAAAACAGCATTTAACACCAGAGATGGCCACTACAAATATTTAGTAATGCCTTTCGGGCTCTGTAACGAACCTGCAGTTTTTCAAGAGTTTGTCAATGACATCTTTCGAGATCTGCTGGGGATATTCGTAGTGGTCTATCTTGATGATATTTTAATTTTCTCCTCCAATCTGTGTGAACATAGAAAGCATGTTCGGGAGGTCCTGTGTAGGTTGAGAGAAAATAATCTGTATGCTAAACTGTAAAAAATACCTCTGTTCATTTTTTAAGTTTTTATATTTCCAGCCAGGGTCTTGAAATGGATCCACGGTAGGAGCTGGGGCAGTCCTTTCTCAGAGGCATCCAATAACCAACAAGATTCATCCCTGTGCCTTCTTCTCCAGAAAATTTTCGCCTGCTGAGGCAAATATTTTGGCAACAGGGAGTTGTTGGCTATCAAATTAGCCTTTGAAGAATGGCGACACCTTTTAGAAGGTGCTAAATATATGGGTACGGTTTATACGGACCATAAAATCTTCTTTATATAGAGTCCGCTAAGAGATTAAAAGACAGGCCAGATGGGCGTGATTTATCCACTTTGTTAACTCCTGTTCAGTCTACTGCTCCTGTAGAAACTCCTTCTGGGAGGTTGTACGTACCAGAGGAGTTTAGGGAACATGTGTTAAAAGAGGTTCATGACTCTAAGATGGCAGGTCATCCTGGTATTGCCAAAATGATATCCCTGTTATCCTGTCATATTTGGTGGCCTTCCTACAGGCAAGATGCTAAGGTCTTTGTAGATTCTTGTCCTATTTGTCAAAGATCCAAGGCCTCTCGCAATTTGTCTCAAGGTCTGTTAATGCCCCTGTCAATTCCGGAAAGCCCCTGGTCACATCTTTCCATGGATTTTATTGTAGATCTGCCCCCTTCCCAGGGAAATACTGTGATTTGGGTGGTGGTTGATAGATTCAGCAAAATGGCTCACTTCATTCCTCTCTCACATCTGCCATCGGCCCAGGAGTTATCTAAATTATTTGCTTCTCATATTTTTAAATTACATGGTTTCCCTGCAAACAGTTCTTATGGTCTGAGTTAGTACCTTGGGCGGAATTCGCTTACAATAATGCCACTTATTCCTCCTCTGGGGAGTCCCCTTTCTTTGTGGTTTATGGTATGCATCCAAAAGCATTTTCCTTCTCAGGTTCTGATTCCCCTGTTCCCTCTGCTAACTCTTCTATTGAACGTTTTTCTCGGAAATTTGGTCCCGGGTTCACGACTCTCTCTCTGCAGCCTCCTCTATTCAGAAGAAGGCTGCTGATAGATCCCGGAGAGAGGCTCCTCAATATAAGGTGGGGGACTCGGTTTGGCTTTCTACTAAAAATATTAAGTTGAAGGTTCCATCACTCACACTGGGCCCACAATTGATTGGTCCATATCCCATCTCCGAAATCATTAATCCATCCTCTGTCCGCCTTACACTACCTGTTAATTTGAAAATTTCTGATTCATTTCATGTTTCCCTCCTCAAACCTGCTACTAATGTTCGTCTTTTGCCTGTTACTCCCCCAGTATTAGTTGAAGGTCAGCCTGAGTATGAGATCCAAGACAGAGCTCCTTGATTCTCGCCTTGTACGAGGTAAACTTCAATATCTAATTAAGTGGAAGGGCTATGGCCCTGAGGAGAACTCTTGGGTCTCAGTTGATGACATCAAGGCTAATCATCTTAGGAAGTGATTCCACTCAAAGTTTCCTGGGAAACCTGGGGGTCCAGTGGCCCCCCCTGGAGAGGGGGGTAATGTAAGGACATACCTTCCAGCGGTGCGGCGGGGACGCCCGCCGCGCCGCCTCTCTGCTAGTGCGTGCGCCGCGCGCACTTCTGGGGTTTAAAGGGGCAGGCACGCTGATGAGTGACGTCAGCGCTCAATTGCGCCGATGTTTGAATATTTAAAGGGGACTTTGATTTGTGCTGGTTGCCCGTGATAGGATTTGCTCCTGGTGCCTTTAACCTGTGCTGTTAAGCTTCTGATCTGATCTGCTACCTGTGTTTGACCCTGCCTAGCTTATTGACTACCCTGTTCTCTGTATCCTGACCTGTGCCTGTTATTTGACTACTGATTCTGCCTCATCCTGTCTGATTGATCACCCAGTTGGACCCTTTGCCTGCCTGACAACTCCTAGCTATCTGCCTGCCTGTTTGACCACGAACCTGCCTACTCCTGTCTGTACCGTGACCATCGGCCTTAAAGACTTTATATATAGTCATGCCCATTGCTGGCCAGAATTCCTGCTCTGCACCTCACGTTTAAGTCCAGGTGGCATCTGAGTAGCTGAGGGCTCCGCCTGAAGCCAAAGGTGGTCACACTACTGGTGAAGCACGAGCCTAGACCAGGGTGCTTGGCGTTTGTTCTGGTAGTGGGTGCCGACCGTGACAAGCGTGCTCTGCACTAGATGAGCCGAATTTCTGGGTTGAAAACCGGAAATTTAGCTCTTAGTTACCAGGAGCAGCATTTTTTCCATCCCGGGTAACTAGGGGAGCGCTGAAACCCCAGACAAGTGCCTCAACTCGCCTCATTGGCGGAGCTCCCTCCAATACACACGTGTAGGGCAGAATCGTTAGATATACAGGTAGAAACAATAGAATTCTACCAGTATTTGACAATTCGGCACTAATAGTGGCACTAACAGGAGCCACCCAATAGCCAAGTTTTCTGCCGATGTCAGCTTGTCTCCTGGGATACACACAACGAATATCATACAAAAATGAATTCCATATGATAATATCTGTGTGTATCACCTTAAGTGATACTAGCTGTATGAGTTAAAGGGGTTGTTCACCTTCAAACAACTAGTTGTTTTC
>CM044446.1:56512319-56529774 GCA_024363595.1 Xenopus borealis
ATGCCTCTGAATCACAATTATCCTCTTTAGTATTTTAGCTGGACCTTAGCGGCTGACTCAATCCTCCAGTGCGTCTGTCGCAAACTACAATGCTATGCTGCCCGCAAGGATCTTTTACAGAAAATTTTGGGAAACAGCAGATCCCGGCAGTAGATACGGATGTCTACGCTTAATTACCAACCACCCAACTCTTGTCTGTCCCACTGTACGCAGCGACTAGTGGGGCTCAGACCACCGTGAAAATGTGACTGGCAACTCTACCTGGAACTTGAGTCCATAACAAACCAGTGTTTCTGGCTGAACCGGCCACATACTCGTTATTGTGACATTGTTCGTTGTCCTGCAGAAAGGCACGTTGGACGTATATTGTGTAAATAGGACTGCAGCAGGGGAAACTCTCATTTTCCTAAATCCACCTGCTTTATGCCTTAAAAGATGTTTGTTTTTGTTTTGCTCTCCAGGGCACAAGAAACTGTGTCTTAGTCTTAAGTTGTTCCGTGTGATTACAAGCTTTCCTTTTTTTCTTTTTTAATCTTTAATTGAAAGACTAAAAAGAGAAAATGTAGACATGAGAGGACAAGTAGCCCTTTATTTTTAAAAGCTGAGAATTCCTGCTGATGTTGAAAGTTTTTTTTATGGAATATAATATGTAGAAAATCTTACAGTAGTTTTTATTATTTTTGGCATTTCCAGATAACAGATATTTACCAGCTGTGGTGGAGGATATATTACAAATATATTGACAGGAATGTTTGCCTGATGTTAGTCCATTATAAAAGGCCTGGAGCCCACAAGCATCTAAGTTGCCCAAACCACTCCTATATAATGTGAATTGCATCAGTGGGCAGAGATAGTGGTGTGTAATATGGAGGGCTCATTGACACTGAAACTTAAAAGATGAAATGGCTAGGGGCTATGGCAAGCAGGAAAGGTGGAATGAGAGCTGTGCAATGCATTTTGGGCTCCAGGGTTTCTGGTTATGCCCTTATCTATTCCACAGTTCAGTGCTTTGTTAGCTGTTCAAATGCAACTTGCATAATTGGGGTTGGGCATTTGGGGTGCTACTGGGAACTTAAAAAGTAAATGCTATTGGATTTAATCTGCTATTGTCCCTCTTGTCAACTTCAGGGACATCATGAGATTGAAAAAAGTCACTATATTGCAGTAGCCATAGTAAAACCTTTTATGCTAAGCATTTATGTTACTTAGCTATACAAATTAACAGCAGATAAAACGTGCATTAATAAAACGTGTTCAACACATTGGAATTTAAGGCCCATTGTAGGTTAATAAGTGGCCTTATTTGACACCATCTGCCCAGTTGTAGGGGAAATACAAAAAATCATATGGACCATCTTTTGACCAAGGACTGCCTTGGTTATGCCTTTAGCTCCCCTTACCCAGTATACATGAGTTTGTTTGCCCCAGGAAAATAGGTTCATGCATGAACATGTTTAGTTGCAAATGATCTTCAGTCAAAGGACATTACTCTATTCTTATTCTCCCTGACTTATCTTCTAGTTTTGATACTGTTGACCGTTCTGTTCTAATGCAAATTCTCCATTCAATTGGTATCTGGGATCGAGATGCATCCTGGTTTTCTTTCTACCTGGTTTTTCCTTCTTTGTTACTTTGGCTAACAAATTCTCCCTCCCTGTTCATTTTAATACGGTCCTCCTCGTAGACTTTCTCTTTAGGAGACCTTATATTTCCATTTAGCCTTAAATACCACCTGTATGCTGATAACGTCCACATATATTTAGACACCCCTTCCCTAACCCAGAACGCAGACTGCCTAGTAGCTATCTGCTCCTGAAACCAATGTCGCCTCAAGCTTAACTTGGCCAAACTGAGTTCATGCTCTTGTCAACCATAGTTACAAAGTTAGAAAAGACCAAAGTCCATCATGTTGAACCCCTGTGCACAACCTTTTTTTTGTATTTGTCAACATTGAACCTCATTTTCCAAACCTAGCCCATCTCTTCCTTAAATTATTACTATCAATGGCATGACGATTAACTCTGTTAACTCAGCACTCTGCTTGGGGGTCATCTTTGACAGTCTCTCTTCCTCTCTAGTCTTGTTAATACTTCTGCCAAAACCTGTTGCTTCTATCTTCCCACTGTAGTCAAGATAAGCCCTTTTCTAATCCATGCCCTTATGCCAGCGGTGCCCAGACTTTGTTACACTGGGATTTACTCTCAGCACCTGGCTCCCATCAGGAGATCTACCTTGATAGTGTTTGGCAGTTTTTAAACCACGCCCCTTTTGTGGCCACACCCCTAATTGACTGTAACACACAATTATCCACTTTCACACTGCCTCTCCAACAGGTCGGCCTGGTCACTGGCTAGAGAGATCGGCACTCTCCAAAATACACGAACAATGTAGACACCGGGACTCAGAAGGCCAATTCAAGCAGGGCGAACCCCTGCAACTTTGTTCGTCAGATATAACGTTTCGGGGGCAACCCCCTTCCTCTCCGTTTCTCTTTCTCCTAAGTAAAATAAAGATGCCGGCTGCTGGGCTGTAGCACCACACTGTGGCGCAGTAAGGATTCTCGTCTGACAGGGCAGAAGAGGCACATGTCTATGGTGCAAAGGTGGAGGGGCACTAAGAACGTACCTCTTCTCCCTGGCTGCCCCTAGTTCACTTGTGCCCAGGATGTCGATTGCGGTCTACCAGTCGATTCACGTAATTTTCCTGGTAGACCACGACCCGTCCGAAGATTCAACTGCACTTCGTGGTTTTGGCGTCAGAAGTCTCGCAAAATGAGGGCCGGGCCAAGTAGCTGGAGCACCCAAGGCAGGCCGCACACATCAACCCAATGTCTATGCTGCCCGCAAGGATCTTTTACAGAAAATTTTGGGAAACAGCAGATCCCAGCAGTAGATACGGATGTTTATGCTTAATTACCAACCACCCAACTCTTGTCTGTCCCACTGTACGCAGCGACTAGTGGGGCTCAGACCACCGTGAAAATGTGACTGGCAACTCTACCTGGAACTTGAGTCCATAACAAACCAGTGTTTCTGGCTGAACCGGCCACATACTCGTTATTGTGACATTGTTCGTTGTCCTGCAGAAAGGCCCGTTGGACGTATATTGTGTAAATAGGACTGCAGCAGGGGAAACGCTCATTTTCCTAAATCCACCTGCTTTATGCCTTAAAGGATGTTTGTTTTTGTTTTGTTTTTTTGCTGTGGGTTTCATGTGTATCTTTTCCACAAGAATGTATCTGGGCAGGAGCTGGCATCTAGCAATGTTACTGCCACTGCAACCACCAGAGCAGGCCAGGTGTGTGCGTTGTTGGGGAAATGTAAATATTTAGGGCCCTTGTGCTTACAAGGGGGTGTGGCCATTTCCATCCCTCTCATGTCCAATCAATCTTAAACTCTCAGATCATCCTGCTCTCCAGTGTTGGAATGGGCTGGTGGGACACCGGAAGTGGCTTCTGAACTCCCTAACTGGCCCCCGCTGTGGCTGAAATAAAAAGAAAGTAGGTGTGGGGTGCCGGGGGGGGGGTTGAGGCTCTGGGAGGGGGGTCAGAGGACACTTTGCGTCTGGGGTCTTTGCATCCCCAGTCTGACCCTACTGCTCTCTTCTAAAAGGGAACTTGTTCAACTAAAATCCTTATCATGGCTACTTGCAAAAGGGGTTGAAACATTTTGTTCCAGTTTTTGTTGAGTTGATTTGACATAATTCCCCAGAAATAAAGACATTTTCCAGTTACTTTCTATTTTCAATGTGTGACTGTTTTTCTTATATTGTAGTGTAAAGTAAAAATTTTCACTTTCTAAAGCAGCTCTAGGAGGGGGGTTGCCAACTTTTCAACTGTTCTAAATTGATACATTTAGTTGACACATTTGTTATCTTTGTCCCTGCTGAGTCAAATCCCTGAGCTAGAGTCCTGCACAAATACAGGCCCAACCTGGGCCCACAGACCTGCAAGCCGAACCGCAACCGCCACCCACTATGCCCCGCCACCCAAACCTACTACCTGATCCAGCCGACAACCAGCTGGCTAACCCCTGACCCAGCAACTGTGAAAACTAAAAGTGCTGTCACTTTTAACTGGAAATTACATCACTTTTAACAGGAAGTGGCATCACATGGGAAATCTTACCACAAACTCAGGAGAGGCTAGGAGGGAGACTACCTGCCCAAAACCCAACCACCTTGCGGTTATTCCATTGGTGCCTATGGGTACCCAACCCAATACAGTACTCCCTGCCTACCCCTAAGCTTCATTAAAGACAGCTATTAGAATTGATACGATAGTTGCCAATATTACACACATGCTGCTGAAATTACTGAGCTGCCAGACTGAAACACTAGCGAAACGAACATTAAACTTTATTTGCAAGAGCTGCACCCCTCCTTTGGAAGTCTCTTCCACGGTCTGTCCGACTTTCTCCCAATCTTTCAGCTTTCAAGAAATCTCTTAAAACGCACTTTTTTAGAGAAGCCTACCCTCACTGTTAACTACCCAATGCAATACCACTTACAGTACTACATCTCTCACCCACTTTACTCTGATCTTGCCCACTCCTACACCTTGTGTATCATTCCCTTCCCTTTAGATTTTTCTATACAGGGCCTTCCTCACCTCCTGTACCAGTATTTAATGTGATGTATGTAACTGCATATTTATTGTGATGTATGTAACTCCTTATGTTCTATGTATGTAATTCATGTGGTTTAGTTGTATAATCACATTCACTTTACAGCGCTACAAAATAAGTTGGAGCTGTAGAAATACATGTTAATTATAATAATAATAATTTAACTGAACTGTAAAAAGTGTTTGGAAGATGAACAACCCCTTTAAGCAAAGTATAGCATATAGTATTGCATATAAAATCCTTCTGCAAACATTCAAAGCCCCTTACACCTCTTCCTGGACATCTTCCCCGTTCCTCTCAAAGGCATCTTCTTTTCACACTGTCGACATCTAATGCCACCACTTGTCTCAAAGCTTTCTATCTTGCTGCTCCTTACCTCTGGAATTCCATCCTTGAATTCCTCCATAAGGAGTACTCCCTTAATCACTTCAAGAAAAATCTAAAGCGGGAATGTAATTAAAAATCACCACTGTTATATAAAAAATAGCATCTTTGCAAATGTTTAGCACTGCACGCTCATGAATATTACTTTGCTTATTATCACTACACACAGGTTAGTATTAACACGTGCTCCTGAGTTTCACTAAATATTTTGTTGCAAAAAAAGTGTTTGCGAATGTTTTTACCTCTAATGATGAACATATTACATTCCCCCATAACAGTCTAACTTGTGGAGCACTAGAAAATTAGCCTAGTCCTGTACCTAATGGACAATGCCTTTACCTTGTGCATTTTTCCCCCTCTGATTTGTTATTTGCCCACCCACTTAGACTGTAATCTCTACAGGGCAGTGTGTCTCTTACCACATAACACGTTAGCTCTATGTGCTTATATGAGCTCTGTGTTCTGTGTATATTTATTGTGTGACTTGTCCTTCCTGCGTGTATGTTTACATGTTGTACTTTTGTGCTTTACAAATAAGTTATTCATACATACATACATACATACATAAAACTACATGTATTGACTAAGTACCTCATGTAAAAATAAATACTAACCACATTTATATAAATTTTTTCACCAATATGAAGTCAACTCATACAGTCTTACAATAGGATGATTTGATAACCTTATTACACTTTGATATCATTTACATTATTATATGGACAAATGAGGTTTTATTTTTCTAGCACTAGGAAGATTTGTAACACAAAGTAAAGGTGACAACACACCTAAAAATAGGATCAACATATTTACTCATTTTCAGACACTGATACTGTAAATATGAAAGATTAGAATTTGTATCCCCCAAACTGGGAAATCTGGTCGGTGATACTCTTGATCATGCCTTACATGAGGAGGATTTGGGTGGCACAAGGGCTGACTTCTCTTTGTGAAAGATATACTGGTATGCATATTTGTATCTTTCTTACCTATTTTTAGCACTGGCATCAGCCATCATTTTTACCAGCCAGACCAGTAACATACCATCTAGGTGTAAATCCTAGGTAGTACCTCTATAATAATTCAGTTAACGATTACTCTGCAGGCCAATGAGTTGAATATTAAAACCCTTGTGTGCCATATGCTTCATGTACTTGCAAGGCCCAACTGCACAAGATCCTAAAATTGGCCTGTGCATGTAATTACTTTTTGAGGGAAAAAGGCAGCATAAAGGGTACTATAATGGTTTATATGTTAAAGAATTTACAGTGGGTTCTTTGGATAAGAGGCTTTATAGGAACTAGCTTTGTGGGCCAAAAATATGAGTTGTTAGAAAGGGTTATATGTTCAGCATGTACATATTGAACGATTTTATATGGAAAACTGAGGGTGATGCTGATGAAACAATTTAATTATAGGGTCAGTAAGGGTTAATAGAAAGACACTGTAATGTTGTAAAAATATGAAAAGAACTCGTATTTCCAAGCTGTTAATGTTATGAATGCAGGGAAAATAAAGCGACCGATTCACACAACTCGCACCACTTCGCCAGGCGCAAATTCACTATCACTACGCTAATTCACTAATATGCGAGGTTGTGTCCTGAGCACTGAATGCTGGTGACTTTTTGCTAGCGTTACTTCGGCAGTGCGAGCATTTCATAGCAAAGATGCACTAGCGTTCGTTTGTGCTTAGTGAAAATTTGCTATTGATCTTACACTTAGGTCATTTTAATTAGGGCAGGTACATTAAAGTTGTATGGAACGTCTTTATTAAAGATGGTGCAAATGCTTGAAGTTTCCACTTGTTATTACAAATGTCCAAGGAACCTTAATAAAGACAAAAGAGTTAATATTATGCCCTACACATGAGGCCACTGTAAAATGAATGCTCCATATGTTCCACATGTTCTCAAATGTCTGGGGAAAAATGTTAAGCCAAAAAAAGTTTGTCAGGACTTTTGCAGGCAATTTTGCTTTAAAAAAAGGAAAAGTCACCAGGTTTTTTTCAACTTTGAAGCATTTTTGGCAGACAGAATATGATATAACCGACAGAAAATTGAGGAAGATCTAGCTTTATTTTTGCAGTTTGCCTGGTCTGAGGAGGTGAAGTCAGCTCTGGCGAAAGAGCTAACGTTCAGTAAAATCCACACAAGACCATTCGTCTGAATGAAAGGTCACCTGGCGATAGAGTGCGAATGATCGCTATCGACGGCCCCGTTCGCTAGCGAATTGTCGTCTGCTCCTGTTAATGAATTGGAAATGTCCCTGCGGATTGTATTTCTAGCAAATTTTTGCTAGCGATGGCCACTTCGCCCTTTAGTTAATCTGCCCCATTGACTGAGTTTCCCCCAAAGATTGTTTATAACAATTGTAAATACTATTCAGCAAAGAGCACACAGCTGGCTCACATGCTGCTAATTGTCTCACATGAGGTCACAGCCCTGTGAAGGAATCCGTGTGCTATACAGAGGGGAAATGAAAGCGGAGCTGGGCACAGGGTCATTTGTTGCTCTAATTTAGGAGGAGGCTGGGGGCAGTGACTTCCAGCTAAATATCCTCATTGAGGAGGCGAGTGTAACTGGAGACCCTTTGAAGGGCCTTGTATAGGCGACGTTTGAAACCAGGCACTGTAGAGTCAAACTTTTAACCATACTAACATGTGTAAGTCAAAGACCATCATGACTTCTCATAAAAGTGGCTTATTGACATAGGTAGTTAGTTTTGTCTATTAGTATTTACAGCATCAATCAGTGCAGTATTTATCTCTCTTATTGATTGTGAATATGGCTCCAGTGTTGCATTTGCAGAAGTGATTTCAGCTACAACTGGAACTACATAAAAACAAGCATAAGCTGTAGGTAAACAATGGGGGAACTGTGTACATTTTATTGTGTTATTTGTGTACATAAATGTCAGTTTGTGTGTCTGATAATGACATGATTTTTAGGGGGAATACATATAGCTGCAGAATGTTCTGTAAACATGAATTGTGGGAGAGGTTCTAAGGTTACCACATTAACCTCTGACCTCCAAAGACCTGGGTTCAAATCCCAGCTGAGCTCTCAAGTAGAAGGAGTTTGGTAATTATCTTCCCTATCCCCAGAGGGTATTTATCTCCCCAAGAACTCAATTAGATACTTGCAGTAGAAGCTTATGTTGGAAAAACAGAGGTAACAGGGTTTCTGGTGCAGGGTAGAATAGTGATTATTATTATTAACATGTATTCCTATAGTGCCAACATATTTCATAGCGCTGTATTATAGATATGTTTTAAAATCATGTTTAGTTAAAAGGCAGAAGCAACATTGTCCACGCTGAAACAAATTCCCTGCATCCTATAAGACTAAAGAAATAAGACCAAAGAATTACAAACAGCACTTATTTCATATAGCAGTGGTTTATTCACGGAGTAACTTTCCAGTAGGCCAGAAAATGGCACCACTACATATAGTTTAGGATACCACTTCCAGGATGTCCCGTTAAGTAAATGGGAATCATCGCAATGCAGGGCTGATGATTACTGCTTGAATATAATAATACTATAATATTCACCTGTGTGAACAGGTGAACAATGTGGGCAGTTTTAGTCTGAGTCTAGGGTGTGAACAATAGAGGTGTTACAAGTGTGAACAATGCAGGGGATCACAGGTGTGAACAATACAGGAAATTAGTCTGAATTTGAGGTTTAAACAATGCAGGGGCCAGTTAATCTCTGTAGTGATACCATTTAAAATTTACACATGGTAAGCAAACACTGCAGGTAGGGGGGCCACTGTTTTGCCTCCAATATGGATTCATGTAGCTTTGGAATGATTAAGTACAAGGTACTGTTTTATCAGAAAAAATAAATAATTTTCAAAGATTAGCATTATTTGCTGAAAAGGGCCTGCATGGAAGATGGCCACATTTAAATTTGGAATTTTCTGGGTAACAAATTTCTGGATAGAAATTCCATATATGTAGTATGAATCATTGTGTAAAAAATAAATACTATTTTAATTTTTAAACAGTAACCTAGCTAAAAAAGCAACATATATTGTTTTCAGGAATACATACCTTGTTTTAATAGTACCATTTATGGCTTTCAAAGCCCTTCATTATGCACCTCACATCTTTTCAATCCTTACTTTTCTTCATGTATTGCTGGACAACTCTTTTTGTCTAACCACCCACTTCCATTGCTGTATTTAGCCTTAACCCTCTCTTGCTCTTCTTTTCCTCTAGAGTTCCATTATTTTTATTAACATATTTTAAGAGTACCAACATGTTTTGCAGCACTGTACAATTAATGTACAAAGAAATCACCTGAATTACATACATTTAACATACAGAGTAACATACTGTACACAACAACCAGTACCAGTACAAAAGGTTAGGGAGGCCTTGTACAAAAGAGTTTACAATCTAAAGGGGAAAGGAACGAGACACAAGTGGGGAGTGGGCAAAATAAAAAACAAAAGACAGATGAGAGATGTAGCATATGGTATTGCATGTGGTAGCTAAACAGAGGGAGGGTAGGCTTCTCTAAATAAGTGTTCCATCTTGTAAACTCAAACAGGGGAATGCAATAAAAGTCAGAAATGGGAAAATATTTACAATGCTAAAATGTATGCCTCTGTGCAAACACATTTTCCTTTGCTGGAATGTATAATTAGCTTTTGTGAATCCGGAAACTGTTTAGCGACTACTTCCGTCAGTGGAAGAAAGATTGAGAATTTTATAGTTTGTGGCAGTGTGCTGTGTTTGTAATAAAATGTATTACTGATACAGTTAAGTTTGCTTCAAAAGACTACAACATCTTCAACATTGCCTTAAAAGTGCACAATTAAAATTCACAATGCAATACAATCTTATGACGATGAAGAATTTTATATTGCGAAATGTTAAATTCTATTCTTATTTGTGCATTTTTTTTCTCTTTGCGACTTTTATTACATTTCTCCCAATGACTATCCTCTGGAGCACTGGCATAACCTATGATTCAGTCTTGGCACTTATTAGGCAATTCCCATCCTATTTGTGTCTGTACGTTACCTTGACATTTATGTTCTATTACTGTACTGCTCCCATTCTGTTCCGTTACTGAATTGTTTTTATGTACAATGCTGAATTATATGAATTAAAATATGCATATGTGATATATACACTGTATATATATATATATATATATATATATATATATATATATATATATATATAGACAAATACTATACCCCTATACCCCTATAGTTGGGAGGGGTAGGAGCTACAACAAGGGGCTGGTCACTGCTCCTATATGAACTATAATAAACAAGGGAAAGTTGTGCTCACTACTAATTTTTTAAAAACCATTAAGCGGGGGTGCAATGAGGCTGTGACCACAAAATACATATAGACAAATACAAAAGGTCCTCTGCACTCAAGGGCAACCAAGTGTGGGGGTTTTGCTTTGAAAGCAGCTAGTGAGTTGCAGGTAAAACTTAGTCCCTTTGTAAAATGTATAATGAAGCAATAGAATTCTTAATGAATCAGATACAATTTTGAGAGTAGGACTGGCCAGATATGGGATGACTTTGACGTAGTTGGCCAGCTTAAATATATTGCAATATATGGACAAACAGTCCCTGTTGTTTAAAGGGTAAGGCATTTTTTGGTAGCTGTAAGCACAGAATGTCTCAATGTCTTAAATGTATTGATGGTGGGTTGAGTGCAGAGGACCTTTTGTATTTGTCTATATGTATTTTGTGGTCACAGCCTCATTGCACCCCGCTTAATGGTTTTTAAAAAATTAGTAGTGAGCACAACTTTCCCTTGTTTATTATATATATATATATATATATATATATATATATATGAACACAACATATAGTACTCACCTGCATAGTTGAAGTATCAAAAATGGTATGTTACTTGATAACTTGGAATCAATAATTTTGCTTTCATTTATAAAGTAAGTCCTCAGGTCACGTTTGGACTGAACTTTAGCCTCCATTCCCCCCGCCCACAGTCTCCTTCTACCCCACTTCAACCTCCACATGTGCCTTTTTATATACTTGTGCAGGCCCTGCCCCTTTTGTGATGTCACAGCAGGGTGGGGTGGGTACATGTATATAAAGAGATGACCGCACCAGGTTAGGGTCAGGTGCGGGCCGGAGCACAATTGAGTTTTTCAATGACCTGCACATCACTAGGCACCGATATATCCTACAGAAATGTACCTAATAGTAGTTAATCATTCATGCACAGAAAAATCAACTTTTAATTCACCTCTGAAGGAGTAATTATTTGAGGTCTTAAAACATATGTAACTGCATGAGGAAGTATTTGAAAAGAGTTATGATCATCAAGATGTGTTATATAGAGGCAGATGTAAGAATTAAATATATTTGTAAGGGAGAGGTTAATAGTATGTATAGTATAGTATGTAGACTTGGCAGAAAAGGTAAGATTTGATTTGAATCTGTGCAGGGCAGAGTCTTCCAGCAATACAACTAATCCACCAAGAACTTTACAATTAAAATATTCTAAATAAGACATAATGGTTTACTATATGGGACATACAAAGACAATTGCAAGAACTAGATTTAGTGGCTCAGATAACAAAGAATTTTGAAGTGAGGTATAGTTACTAAATGGAGTTACTAAATGGAAGAAGTAGCTGTACTATATGCAATGCACTGCATAGTACACAAGAACCACATATGAATGGGATACAATGGAGAATAGATTAATTAATTATGAATTAAAAGTGCCACCAAAGAGAGACTGTTACTTCAAATATTTGTCCTACTATACCCTCTACCAATCTGTACTCCATTAGTAGGGATCCAGATGTGGCAATCCAAACAAACAAGGGAAAGTTGTGCTCACCACAAATATAAAACCATTAGGTGGAGGTGCAATGAGGCTGTAACCATAAAATACATATAGACAAATACAAGAGGTCCTCTGCACTCAACCAATTATCAATATATTTAAGACATTGAAACTTTTTGTGCATACAACTGCTTTACCCTTTAAAGTGGACCCATCACCTCCAAAAAATATTCAAAAATCATATTTTATCACATTAGTCTAGCAAGTTGAACATTAATTACACTATATAAATTATTTTAATCTTGTTTTCTTCAGTCTGGGAATTCATAATTATAACAAGCAGACAGGAGCCATTTTGTGGACACTGTTATTAAGACAAGCCTTGCATCATCTCAGAATCTTGTTTGTTCACCAGAATGGGGGACCCGATGTCTAGCCCCATGTCCTGGCTACACAATTAAATGGTTAAGAGAACTGGGGGAATGTGTGGGGAGCAGTGGCATCTAGGAAGTGCTGAATGGAAAGTGAAAGTAATTATCTGCCCCGCCTCTATGCCTAAGGCATAGAGGAGTGGCAAACAACAAGAAAAGGATATCAAGGGTTCTGGTTGTCCGCTTCCTCTGCCGGTATATCGTCTGTCTGTTCTCCCTCAGACTCAAAGCAAAGAGGAGTGGCAGACAATATTTGATTGACAGCTGAGATTTTTAAATGAGCTTAAAACAGCTATAAATGCTTTAATTAAAATATGAAATTGGATTTCATGTTTAATTTGAAAAGGACTTTTATTATATATATTTTTGTGTCTGGGTGACGGATCCACTTTAAACAAAACAGAGATTGTTTGTCCATATATTGCAATATATTTAAGCTGGCCAACTACGGCAAAGTCATACCATATCAGTCCTACTCTCAACTCGCATCTGATTCATTAAGAATTCCATTACTTCATTATATATTTTACTGAGGGTCTAAGTTTTATCTGCAACTTACGTGGGATCACCTGACTATAGCTGGGAAGGGGCGGGAGCTACAACAAGGAGCTGGTCACTGCTCCTATAGGATCAAGTTTGGGAGTTTTACTTTGAAAGCAGCAAGTTGCAGGTAAAACTTAGTCCCTTTGTAAAATGTATAATGAAGTAATAGAATTCCTTAAGGAATTAGATGCAATTCTAGAGTAGGACTGGCCAGATATGGGATGACTTTGACATAGTTGGGCAGCTTAAATATATTGCAATATATGGACAAACAATCCCTGTTTTTTTTGTTTTAAAGGGTAAGGCATTTTTTTGTAGCTGTATGCACAAAATGTCTCAATGTCTTAAATATATTGATAATGGGTTGAGTGCAGAGGGCCTTTGTATTTGTTTACAAGCAATCCAAAGTTATATTTATTTGTATTGTAATGTGTAATACCTTCTAAATTATCTTAACACAATGTACACATAGGGATTGGTATACAAATTTACTTTTTAAATCTAGTCAGTACTTCAAATACATTTTACAAGTTGCCTTTTCATCTCATTTATGGGATTTATATGTTGTATCAGATGAGTATCTGGCCTTGAGAGAAATGGATGCCTAATATGCCCTACAGTTACTGTCATTGCATCCTTGTGAGTTGTGACCACTTGTTTCATGTGTCACTCTAAGAATGCACATTTCACCATCCCATATAAAGCAACTGACATAATTTGAGCCCCAAAATCTTGATCTTCATATCACCCATTTGGTAGCCAGAGTTCAGTTCTTTGTAACAGGTAATTGTAGGTAATTGTGTGGAAGTTAGGAAGCACCGACATGTTGTAGGGTATTAAAAGTAAAAATGGGAAAAAAGTGGGGTGCATCAGAATTAACAGAGAAAACAGTAAGTCCATAGAAAGAAACTGGGAACATTAAAGGGCAGATAAGATTTGCAGGTACTTCCAGTGAGAGGAATTTCTTTAGCAGCAGAGTAGGGGACTGAAAATTGCATCTGTAGCAGGTCCTGTCAGAGGCCAGGGAAGAATAATGAGTGTGCAGGGTTTCTTCATTAACATAAAGTCATTTACTTGATCAATGATCCTCCAGCAGTAAACAACAATCTTTAATCCATAGACGAGCTGATTGGCTTTTGCCATCTCTGGGAGCCGAGAGCACAGCGATCCGCCTGACAATAAGGGAAGAAAAATGTTAGCTCCTGTCCCAGAGCCGAGCACAGCCTGGAAAATTAAAAGAGGGGAGGCGGGAGAGAGAAGGGGAGATGGATGATAGAGAGAGAGGAAGGGGGAAGTGAGAGAGTCTGCAGAGCAACGAGCAAGAGTTCAGCAGTAATACAGAAGGTTCAACCTGATGTACAATATGCAAAGAAAAAGAGAAAGAAATCATAGCAACAAAAGCTCCTAGCTGTATATTGTACATTTTATTAGCAAGAATGTCGTCCAATTTAATACATTCATGTCTTTTGAGGAATGTTCAAAATGCATTGAGGTAATGTTAATAATTTGTATACTTTATTTTAATATCTGAATGCTACAAAGGGAACTGTCTACTTTGCCATGAAACACAGAAGGAAATAACCAGCGTTCGGTCTAACCCATGCTGCGGCCTTGACCAGTTGCCAGAAACACCCTGGTACAACACTCAGTCTAACCCACAATCTGGAGTTGACCAGCTGCTATAAACAATAAAAGCCAATATTTGTACACAAAAAGGAGAAAGATTGCCAACACACTTTGCCTTAAATGACCTATTACAGGGGTTTGCCACATTCTACCATCAAAAGAACCATTATCATTTGGGAGTCTGTTTCCAATCTTGGCCTAAGCAGGAGTAAAGTTTGCTTGTATTATACAGTTTGGTAAATTTTCTACTGAACTTTATGTGCTGACCTCCTCCGATCATTCAACACTTGTTCTAACAAATGGGCAAATCATAATACCAAGTGATGTCCCACTACAATGGGGACACTTTATGACACTCACATACACGGGAATATCAGTACAATTGCACGTGCAGATGTGTACCCATATTATCAAAGTATTTGTGTTTAAGTCCTAAAATGTATTCTGTATTGTGGAAATGTGTAGATAATGCATAACTAATTCAAACTGGCTCTAAATTTTTGGATATGGAATACATTTTGGCATTGCCATAAAAGAGGACATACAAGGTAAGACCAGCTACTATAGTAAAGAAGATAACCAAAAGGAGAAGTGGTGCACTAATATGACTTGTTCAGGCCAAGCCAGGGGTCATGTTCCAAAAATTGTCTCTATGAATTGGCTGTTGGGTCAATGTCATGGTGGACAGCTATTCCTTCCAACCATCTAATGTTGACCTAATATCAATTCTTTATACAAATCCATCTCCTATACTTTCACTTGTATCAGATATTCACTAGCGTTACTTCTGAATCCTGCAATTGAATTGTGCCACCAGCGTAAATGTGGGTCCATTCAATTACAGAATTAAGTAGTAATAAAAATTAGGGAGTATTTCATGAGAACTAAGTGGATTTGTACACAGTATTGTGATTAGATCAACTTTAGACAGTCATAAGTAGATGTCTTCACAAAGGTGGTTTTGGAAAGCATGTAAATTGTGGGATACTTTGGAGAGAGAGTCCAAGGGAAAGTGCAGGTACAGTGCAGGGTTCTTTTAAAATTCTGAAATGATTATTCTGCACATCATGGTTCTGTGCCACTCTCTCTGCATGAAGCAGGTTGTAGAGCAGTTTGCCAATCAATGGCAAGATGGGGCAGGTGACAGGTAGGTTATAGAGGGAGGACAGTGGATATAAACAGTCTGAGAAGCAGAAAAAAGTGATTAGAGGAAAAGCAGGAGAGTTGAAAAATGAATGCTGGGAGCAGAGTAATTTGCCGGCTTTCCAAGGTGATAGATGGAGCAGGCGGGTAATCAATGGTTGAAGTGCCAGCCGAAGGGAAATGGAGCAATATGCACAGAAGAGGAGGAGGGAGTGAAGGGAAGAGAGGGAGGAGGGAGAGAGCATAAAGTAACAGAGAGAAAGAAAAATGTTTTTTCTGTTGTCCAGTTTTGCGCCTTTGTTGGCAAGGGAGAGATTTCAAATATATTATTTGTTTCTAGCAGACCCCATAGCTCAGCGGGAATGCGAAATGAATAGGAGAGCTGAGCCCAATAGTTTGGTTTATGGATGCATATTTTCTCATGTAGACTGCTTGTGGATACTGTATTTGTTCTGATAAAGCTGAATACAACTCATTACAACATGTCTTGAAATGCAAAATATTAAGCCACCCCTGTACATTTCCAAGTGCAAATATGTCTGTTTCTGTTATTTTAGATAATGAGCATGTGGATGGTTGCTGTGCTGGGTTTGAAAGAAAGCAATGTCTTGCGTTTAAATGATTAATTTAACCCGGTCCAAGATTTAACCCAATGTGAGTCATATAATCTTCAAATTTCCATGCAGAATTAGTGTACCAAATTGTGGCTACCTCCTTTGCTGTAAAAATGCCAAGTCCCACAGGAAATACAGAAAAATCCAGAGTTCCAAATTATGCACACCATAATCTCTTTACAGTATATGATGTTGTGTACCTTATCATTATACCCTCAACACTGCCCAATGCAAGTATAAACCTGTATGAAATGAAACTCAGGACCATATCTGGGACTCCACACCACAAATTAACACTAATAGCGAAGGTACATGAAAAATATTTTTGAACTATGAACAAGTGTAGAACATATGTAGTACATAATTATGCCACAAAGTCCGAGATAAAAAGGTCCTGTTTGCTCTATGTCCTGGAAAGTCTGGATCAAGTACATAAGTAGAGTAAATTATTGGCACATGCTAAAAATGTCCTTGGATTAAGCATAGTTACACTGCCAAATGAATATATTGGACTATAACCAATGTAATAGTGCTAGTATATGTTAGCTTAGAGAATGGTAACAAACAGTAAATTTGTAATGCCCTCTTTGTGTTGTATTCCTTAATAATGGGAGTCTGGGTTTTACAACAGAAACTTATTTTTTTAAAATACAGTGCATGAAAGAAGCATGGATCTCTGACGGTACAGCTCGGTCTGCTCTTTTTGTGGAGCTTGCCCCATATATGTGCTTTTTTCTATAACAAACTTTATTAACATAAACAATTATCAACACACTCTTGTTCTTCCCCTGGCAACATCATCTAGCCCCTATCAGGAGAAAACTGCACCAGCCCAGGATTCTTCCAGTGAGCTCCACAGAGCAATGGTTTTCCTGCTTCTTCTTTCTTCAAATTTCTGGGGCAGATGCACGAGCAGTAGAACGAAATAACCAACTTTTTCATTAAAGTCAACCTTCTTCCCCACACCATTTATTGGAGATAAATATCTGGAGAGATTTCTGGAGATGTTGCCCATGGCAATTAGATTTAAAAAGCCACCTATAAATTAAAAAACAAAAGCAAAAATCTGGGGAGCAGACTGGGTCTGCAGGACCCATAAAGCCCAGGTCCCATTGTTTTTTTTTTACAGGTTTCCCGGCAGCCCAGTCCAGACCTTGGCCCACCTCTTATGTCAGTGACTCCCCCCATGATATCCGAGGTGGTTTTCTTATTTTAAAAACATGGCAACCCTACACACATGGATAAAAAGGAAATTCTATGTAAAAGATGAAAAATGTCAACAGTGTAGTCCT
>CM044446.1:56569636-56581434 GCA_024363595.1 Xenopus borealis
GCCTCTCCCGAACTGCCTCCCCCTGCATTCCCACCAGCTTGAATGAAAAGTCACCAGTGGAATGGGCCTCGTATTGCTTCATTTTCGAAGTCACCTGAGGTTTCCTCATGAGGCAACTTCGGGTGACTTCTGAAAAAGTGCTGCGAATGCCATACTGCTAGCGATTTTACATACAAGCCAGCTGGAAGGCAGAGAAAGGCAGTTTGAGGCGATTGTTGCCCCATAGAAGAGGAGATTTGTCGCTCTGGCTGTGTGCCCTGATCCTAAGTGATGAACACTTGTAGGCATCTTGAGCTCTGCAAACTTCCCTGATCAAAATGCCCTCTGTGTCAATGCCTTTAATTCGGAGAACTTTAAAATGGACTGTAGCATTGTCAAGCATCACACAATGAGACTGTAACGACCTCCTTTGTTTGACTTAGAGTGAATTAGACATAGCCTACTTCATTACTTGCCATATGAGTTCCTCTCTGAGGTACAGATCAGTTTGTTATACCCCAACACCAACAGTCACTGCAGTCTATAAGCCTGAGGGATCCAGTCAAATACCACCCCTCCCCATTAGCCCCCCTTCATCACAGGCAAGGTTCAACAAGTCAAACAGCATTATGAAAGTTCTTAGTTTTCCTTTTAAGCTTTACTCTGTTTCAGATTTCAAAATCCTATTCCTTTTTTCCCCTTGTCCCCACGCCTGCTCTGCCAATAAGGAGAAGGGTCCTGGGGTCCTGCCCTGCAGCAATGATCCAGCACCATAAATTATCCAAACTCTGCCCCATAAAAATCCACAGAGTCAAGTGTTTATTTTGTGGCATAAAACCTTGAGATTTGGGGTCAGGGAGAAGTGAGCATTTTAAGAATTTCTATTCATCCATTTGCCCCCACTAATTTTTTATTACAAACGACCATGAGTTAGAGAATATGTATTTATGGCAGGGCAGCTGGAAAACCAAAATGCAACCCAAATCTCTGACCCACTGTTGCACCCTCTGTGTGAGAAAGTAACCCTTTCAGCTTCCTACCCTGTATACTGCACAATATTTCTGAAAGTAGCATTCATTGTTTCAGGTGTTTTGGGTTTTAAAAATAGGGATTTAATGAGGGAAAAGTCATTGAAGAATGTTCTTTTGCCCAATGGAATATTCCACTGGAAGTGAAATTTTAGTCAAACATGAAATAATTTTGCTGTTCTATGGATCAATACCACTCAGCAGATTTATGTATGCATGATCTAGCTGAATTTATTTTCTCAAAATAAATGTGAACTAAATGAATGAATTCACTGAGCAATGTAAATAGAGTGGTAATTCGTTTAGGAAAGAGAAATATATGCTGGCAAAATATATTAAAGGGAATAACCTTTTTCTGTTCATAGAACTGATTTTGCTGAAACCTTTGGAACTGGCTATGTACGCGTTGGTCTACAAGCAATTTTCCTAGCTTGGTACAATTAAGCTACATTATAATGCAAATAGTTTATTTCAAAGATGGCATAAAGCCGATCACATGGCTGAGTGCTTTCTCAGGTCAAGACCACCATATTATGTGCAATTTGGGCATGGCCCTACGCTTTGCAAAGGAGAACTCTGACCACCTGAAACTCCTTGTCGGTGGATAACTTCCCACGTGATTTTTCTCAGCCTGTTAAGCTGGCCGTAGATGTAAGGATTTTTAAAAGATTTTTTCGTTATCGGAAGATCAAGCTTAACTTGAAATGATCATTTAAATGTACGATTTGTCCATCAACTAAAATGACCATCTCAAGTGCTATTGTGTAGTTAAAGCCAGGAAAACTGAGAGGAGCTGCCTGCTTGGCCCTGCAATCAATTGGACAATAGAAAGATTTCACTGTGACGGATGAAAATTTTCTAACCTGGCCGATCAATTTTCTCACCAATGTTGGACAAAAAATCGTTCAATTCCCACTAACCTCACGATAATTTGACAAATTGGTTGGACTGAAATTGGTCGTTCATCCTAGAAAAATCTTTGCGTCTATGGGGGCTCAGACTACTGCTTTACTCAGACCTACTCAAGCTGGAAGTTGATTGCTCAGAGTGTTTGTCAATGGCCCCAAACCTGGAAAAACAACTTGTGATTTTGAATAAATGATACAGAATTTGCCAACAAGAGCCCATCATAAATGGCGTACAACCAATAATTTATTCAGTGCTCTATGCTTAAAACTATTTGCTAGTTGGAATTCCTTGTCTCATGTGTGTGATTACAGAGTTTGCACAGGCCTGCTACTTGGACCAAAATTGCACCATAATAGTAGAAAAAATTACTTAGCAGCACATTATGGTAAATTTCGAGAATCATTTAAAGCAATACTGTCATGGGAAAAATGCTTTTTTTCAAAGCGCATCAGTTAATAGTGCTACTACAGCAGATTTCTGCACTGAAATATGGTTATCAAAAGAGCAAACAGATTGTTTTGTATTTTGAATTGGCATGGGACAGCATTGTCAGTTTCCCAGCTGCTCTCAGTCATGTGACTTGTGCTCTGATAAACTTCAGTCACTCTTTACTGCTGTACTGCAAGTTGGAGTGATATCACCCCCCTCCGCAGCCTAACAAAGGAACAGTGGGAAAGTAACCAGATAGCAGCTCCCTGACACAAGATAACAGCTGCCTGGCAAATCTAAGAACAGCACTCAATTGTAAAATCCAGGTCCCACTGCAACACATTCATTACATTGAGTAGCACAAACAACAGCCTGCCAGAAAGCAGTTCCATCCTAACGTGCTGACTCTTTCTGAAAGCAAATAACCAGGCAAAATGACCTGAGATGGCTGCCTACACACCAATATTGCAACTAAAAGATACACTTGCTGGTTCAGGAGTGTAATTTTATATTGTAGAGTGAATTATGTGGTGTAAACAGTGCAATTTAGAAATAAAAACATCATAAAAACCATGACAGAATCCATTTAAGGGTGCTAAATTTACCTCCTATACCCCTAAAATCCCAAAGTCATCCATCTGATTCATGTGCAGTGCCATAGTATCAGAAAACTATTCATCTGCTTATTGTTGCAATCTAGGAAACAAATACAGCACATAGGATTCTAGCTGTCTCAAAAATGTGAGCCATGCCCTTAATCTAGTCTTAATCTTAAATTGTTATTGCTACAGTCTAGTGAAATAAAAAAAACCTGCACTTGTGTAAATAAATCATCATGGCTTGAGATCAGGGTCAAGCACACATGGGGCTTAGGGTTGTCACTGTTTTTTCACCCTAATACCGGTCTTTGGGTCAGGGGGTGGGCCATGATGTCATTTGAGGGTGGGGATTATGCCATATCAGGGCAGAAAAATTAGTGGGTTGGGTAGCAAGGACTGGAAAGTGGGTCAGAAGGGGTAATGACCAGGGAAAAGAATGTATAGTTTTACCAGCAATTACAAGTGTCAGTATATTTGTAACACAAATGCTGGCCCTAGCTAGTGATTTATGGCTGGGTCAAATACTGGCCAGATTGCAACAGTGATGATGCTATGGCCACTGAGGTTTAGGGTTGCCACCTGCCCGGTATTTTACCGGCCTGGCCGGTATTTTTGATGGTTGATCCCAATGTTGTTAATAGGAAAAAGAGATAAATATATAGGAAGGTCGGTATTTATTTCAAGAAAAGGTGGCAACCCTACTGAGGTTATATCTGTGAGATATGTGACAAAACACTGTTGATTACCTGTCAATGCTTCCCATTAAAATAGTAGGCGTTATTTTATCTATTTATCTGTATTATTCTGTTCTTACTTCTGAAATTCTCTGCATCCATTTTTTTTTATTTCTTCTTATGCTTTCATCTCCTGCCTATGTAAATTAGTATTAGTAGGTCCTAAACATTTACCATGTATCATACTGAGCCAAATGCTGAAATAAAAAAACCTCCTATTCACTGAAATAGAAGCATTAATACTCTAACTACACAAGTAGAGGTTGTATGCTAGAAACCACAGGAAGGATTGACAAGCCCTTGATAATCTAACATCTTGCTGTCCAGTTGCCAGGTGAAGGGTATGTATAGAATGTGAAGATAGAGGAAGGGAGAAACAGAACAGAAAATGAAAGCTTTAGAGAAATGATACATGGAAAAATCATGAAGTAAGGAGGGAGAATGTAAAAAATGGAGAGAGAAAGAAGTAAACGTGGTAAAAAGAAAAAAGAGGGTTAGAGAAACAAATGGAACAGTTGTTAAAGAAGGAGAAAAACAGATACACTATGATCGTTATGTATGATTAGAAATCTGGATTAAGTGTAGTTTTACCAGAAACTCCAAATATCTGATAACAGAAATGAAGGAAACACCGGTCTGGACTATGATTCAATATAGGCCCTAGTATTTCAAGTACAAAGAGGCTCAAACAGGCCACACAGCAGCCCAAACAACCCCCACCAACACTTTGAGTGCCTTTGGCCTTAATATGTATTCTACTGTCCTTAGACTCAACCACTTACCCCTTTTCCCACTCATCCTACGGCCCTTAAGACTCACCTTCATCCATTGTATACTTCCTACTGCATTTCTTTCTCAAACATCTTTTGATTCTAGGATTCTAGCTTCCCTGAATTGTTTTGTTTGTACAAAGTTTTAACCCAGAGGTCAGTGAAAGGCCAGTGATTCCTTTTACCTTCTCATTTTCTTGGAGATGATCCAAATCTTATCTACCACATGCAACAAACATGGACCTCTGTTCTGGAGCAACATGAATTCCCTCCACCCCAGGAGGCACAAACTGTCCTCAAATAGAGCCTGAATACTGATGGCAGATAAGTACACACATAGTCCTCTCCTCCCTCCATTTGTTCTTGGCTCTCCCATTGTATGCTGTGTGTGTGTGTGTATGTATGTGTGGTATGTGTGTGTGTGGTGTGTGTGTAGTCTCATGGGGAGACCAGATTTGCTGGTAATTATTGTTGAACATGTGGAATGTTCAGAGATAGATGATTGTTTGAGGGACATTATAGCTTGGAGAAAAGCCTGGTTGGTGAGATGTCAGTTGGAGGAGTAGGCTGTTTGGCTGGAGTATTTATTGTTGAGGTACAATAGTATGCAGAGAGAAGAGTTTTATATTTTATGTAGATGACAGAGGGGGAGATGGAGCTTGTATTTTTGCCATGTTCTACCAAACTCATACTGATGTAAATGCATCATTAGAATGCTAGACCTCCATGGTTAAACTGTTTCTACATTGATATGCACATAGATTAAAATTCCCATGGTGCACTGTGAGGTCTTCATTCAAATAAAGAAAGCAGCCCATCACATCAATCGTCTTTCAAATTCACATTTCCCTAATACACAGTAATTTATTCCCTTAAAGGTGGCAGCTACAGTCATTTGATTTCTGTTTTTGCATTTCATTGCTAAATATATTGTGCTCCGATTTTATGGTTTTTCAGAACTGAAATGTTTGAATGGACTACAAAGTCCATAAGTACTGCAAGGTATTTACTCACATGAGGGCAGTATGTGCAACAGCTACATACTGTTACTGCTGCAAATAGGGTTGCCACCTGGCCTGTATTTTAACGGCCTGGCCGGTATTTTTGATGGTTGATCCCAATGTTATTAATAGGAGAAAAAGATAAATAGATAGGAAGGCCGGTATTTTTTTCAAGAAAAGGTGGCAACACTAGCTGCAAACATATTTCTCAAAATGTAGCACCATCGAATTGTAGCCTTAGGTCACAATCTTGTACAAATCCAAAAATGCACTTATGAAGTTCCTCACTCCTGGCCAAATTCATATATACTCATATTACATATAGTTTATATATAACTCCATACAACTCCATTGCCTGAGAGTTTTAACCATGATTCAAATGTTGTGCAGCAAAAATCACAAATGTAAGTGGAGAAAACAGAGCTCAACTGAAAAAACTACTGCATCTAAAAGCTGGCAAATTGTATTGTATTTTCAAATGGAGTTTCGAAAATAATATGAAATTTGGCAAACTGCAGATCAGGAGACAGAGGTGATTTCATAAAGTTTTTTTCACATTTTTAAGCATACTTTCAAGGTTGAGATATTTGTTTTTACAATAAAATAGAAATAGAATTAACCTCCATATTTATTCATTCTCCTCCAGGCCAGTGGGAATCAACTGACTTCTGCTACATTGTTTCAAGACTGCAAGAATGTAAACAGTCAGGCAGATAATGCTTTAAATAGCAATTACAAATTCCTTTAAAAATGTGTTTAATAAATAAGGGGAAATTGCTTTGAATGATGTTGTCTTTAATTATGCAAAAGCTGTTTTAGGGCCGCCTTCCTAATTTAACTGTAACTCACAGTTCTGCTAGGTCACTTTTCCATAGTAGGAGATTATGTACTGATGGGAAAAATGCAATAAAAAAATACAGTTTGGAATGGAGAACTTCTTTAAGTGGGTATAGAGCTTTGTGTTTTCTATATAATATAACATTCCTAATAAAAAGTATTGTCCCAACTGTGTTGTGCTAAAATGCACCTTGCAATATGCATAGCTTACAGAGGGGAGGTAGGAACTCAGAGTTGTGTTGTGGCTATGGTGACATGTAAATACAGTGCATTTGCCATGTATTTAAATACTTGAGAGATGACAGTAATGTGAATTGATTTATGACTTGTTGTAATCATTGCCTAGGGAAAAAAACAATAAGAATTAAAATTGGCTTCCCCGTGTTAAAATCTGTGTAACTCTGGTGGGAGAAGGCATGAATATGAAAAAAAAAATCAGTGAAAAAAAAAAACAGAGTAGTGTGCAGGTTTATGTGAATTTCAGTTTAGAGCAGTTGCTGTGTCAGTAAAGTGATAATGTAGAGGCAAACTGGTTTTTCAGGGGAGATAGCAAGCAGCCCTGCCTGGCCAAAAGAATTCCCTCCATTTGGCTAGATGAATGCTAATTGCAGGGCAGTAGGTGCATGCATTTCACAGTCACACAGTGTGGGATGAGGGGAGGGGGCTGGCCTCAAGCTCACTGGCTGGCTGAGAAACAAGCCCAGTGACCAACACTAGCAATGCAGGAGTTAAAGGCCCTTCTATTTCCGGATTTGCTCATTGCTGAAGGCTTGTAGTGGAGCTGGAGAAAGAGGGAGGGAGACAGGAGCATCCCCTACACACAGCAAGAACTGAGCATCCTCCAGGAGGAAGGTAGGAGAGGAGCTGCTGCTGCACCATGCCAGTCTGACACACACACACAGACTGTTTGTTCTGTCTGGAGCTCAGTCTCATCACTGTCTCCATACTCACAGGAAGCCACAGAAAGGGGGTGCACAGACTGGAGCACCAAGAGAGGAGGCTGTTTGGGGGGCTGCCGTTTGCACACCTCCCTCCTCCTTCATTCCCCCCACCCACTGCTCCTGGAGATCATCAGTCATTTGGATTTTGACAGATCTTGCAACCTTGATGGACAGGCAGAAAGAGCAGCTTTAAGATACCCAGAGAGGAGAGGGAAATACGCAAAGCCACTGTGGCTCTCCATGCTCCAGTCTCCAGCTTGGGCTTCACCCTGGACTAAGGTCCCACCTTGTTCCCTTGCACTGAGGATACTTCCAGTATTGTCCAGGAACAGCTGCCCTTCTTCCACAAGTCTCCCAAACGGACCTGACTCGGAATGGCACAAAGGGTAGGTGCTTCCATTGTGACCAGTTGGCATGCACCCTAGGCCAGCTGGAGGTGGGAGCCTGCTCTGCTGAGTTCCACTGGCTGTGCCTTGGCTGAATGTATTGTCTTTATAGCTTCATCTTAGGTGGAAAGTCAGCAGTCTGAGATTTTGTTTTAAATGTAAATTTGTAAATTGTATTTCATGGCAGACACAGTGGGATTTACTAACTAGTAGCAGGGTGACACATGTTTTACCAAAATATTTTATTTAAAATAGGATTAAATAAAAAAATAAAATTTCAATTATCATACTAACAGAGACACACACACACAAATGGGAGCTGGGTACCCAAAATAAATCATTTAAACTGCAATGTGAAAGGATTCCTCCTTATTTTTGAAGTCATATGCCCCTCGTTATACTTAAATTTTAACACTCAAAGGGGTATTTAAGGGTACCCTGTGCATATAGGATCCTAGGGCATGGAGCATGTAGAACAAGGCAGGTCCGATTAGATTTTTAGCATTGTTTTTATTCCAGCCTGTTAGTTGCCGGGTAAGTCTTAGTTTAAAAACTTTCTTTTCTAGGCAACCGATAGGCGTTAACGTTTCTCCCCCTGCAGCCAAAACATAACACGATCAAATGAGCAGATCCTTATCTCCTGAGCCTACAGCACATTCTGCAAAAATGTGTGTGCTCTGTTGTTCACATGGAAATTTTTTTAGAAGATTATATACTATATTAGTATTATTATAATATATTTTATTTATATATGTGTCTGTCTACATATACACAGAAGCAAATGCAGCTATTAACACAGCTGTGCAGTTTTACAATCAAACTTTTCTTCAAATAAACCAGTTTTACTAATGAATTCAAAGGAAATTAGCATTCTTGTGCAAGCTTCTGCAAATGTGTGATTTACACTTATTTGTTTGTATATATTTGCAAAACAGCCTTGGGCACGTGAGAATAGACAATGTTAAAACTTTTGCTTTAAAATGGTCTCTCTTAATTTTTAAATTAACCCTGTATATCCCATTACATTTCTGTGTAAAAATAAAATAAAACCCAATTTAAACTGTTTTTCAGAAGCTGACGCTTCAGCAGATAAAAGATTTAACTTTTGTTGGTGTTAAATTTAATTACAAATATTTATTTAGAATATAAATATATGAAGCTTAAAAATAGAAAATTAAACATTACCATATGCCCCAGATGCATGATTATGCACACACACTAGCATACATACATGTATATATATATATATATATATATATATACACACACATATATATAAAACTCTATTTCTAAAAGCTATAAACTAACATTTGCACAGAGTACTGAAAACTGAACAACGACAGGATTATTTTATAATAAATACCAATGAGGTTAGAAAATCCCTTCTTAGAATTCTGTTTAATATTTGTTATTAAGAGGGAAAAAAGGGCTACTTGTATCAAAAAATCCCCAAAAAGCCTATCACACGTTCTTTTCACTGGATGTAAACTCTACAACTGCTCTTAAACCTCCAGGGCAGGGAACAGGAAAAGTTGAAAATCCAAGCTTGCAGGGTAAACACAGATATTTAGATTTCTGGAAAAGTTCCTTAATAGATCCCAAAAGTTTATACTGAGCAAATGCCTGACAATGTTGAGAGATTAAATGAATAGAAATAGATGTTTTTAATTGCCAGGGTTGGCAGTGTGAGGGTGAAATATTAGGAGGCTTTAAGCACCTTGTTTGCAATCAGTGTATATATTTTATTATTGGATAAACTGGCAAGTTTATAAGTTCTTTTGATATTTTTAAAGAGTTCATTAACGTAGAATATTATGCTTTTAAAATTCTGTATAGGCCACAGCAAAATTCACATTGCAGTGAGTTAAATAATTCATGCATTTCTAGGCTTGTCACATTACTGGGCAGTTACAGAACTTCTGGGCAGTTTTTAAGTTGTAAAATGGCAGTATTTAGCAAAAGTCGATTTTGGGCATTAATTTGGAAAAAAAAAAAAAGTGTATACTCGTTTTTCAAGAGTTAGAAGTTCAGTGGAAAAATACTTGTTGAATTCCAGAAATGAAGCCATTCATAATGCAGATGAAGCACATTTTATTTTATCAAATAAAATGTTGGATTAATTTCACAGTGAATTCTGAGTTGAGATCTGACAAGGAGGCATATGTAATTTAAGGAGAGAGATCTTTATTTATTGTCACTTGTAAGGGAGAATGGCTGTGTTTTTGCAAATGGATTTGAAATTAAGTTCAGTAAATGGCATGGTATTCCTGTGGGACATATCCAAGACACAGAGTAGGTTGCAAGCTAATGAAACTGTTTTCTTTATATCCATTACTAAGACTAAAGGCCATATTTCCCAAGTCTGATTAAGAGCCTAAGTAATTCTTTTTAGAATCTGATCTTATGCTCAGTAGACTTATTTATTTAAACATGTTTCATGTCTGTTACATGTAAGAAATATACACACAGATGGATTCGATATTTATTTTTATTGCATACCTGTCTATGCAATCTGTTTGTAGATGCACACATTACTAAAACATACTACTTTCATGCTAACAGTATAGGGATCATTTAACTCATAAGAGTATGTGTATCTTATCGTAACATGTATTTTCTGAGTCAAAAACTAATGACAGAGAAGAAAATAAAGTGTACCATTATTTTTCGAGTGTTTATAAGGAGAAAGGACTGAATGTTATTAGAATAATACAATTATGGGAGCACCCCTAATATCCCTGTTTTGCTCACTCTCAGTATGACGAGATGGTGCATTACCCAGGGTTGGATGGGATGTCTCTGGCAGGATTTGCAGATGCCCACACAGGCCGAGCACTACAGCACCACTCACTTAGCCAGAGTACACCCTATGGATCAACAGGAGCAGCTCACCGAGTACCAATGCCCCCTGGAATGGGTAACAACGACGGTCTGAAAAGAGAGAAGGATGAGATTTATGGGTAAGTGAGATGTGCCTCAACCTCTTGCACATGGTGCTACTGGATATACATTGATGATCTTTAATACTATATTTACTACTTTACTATAATAAACTGGGGTACTTATGTGAGATTTCATCCTGCAGTATGAGTCCAAAATAAATGACTTTATACAGTATTTATAATATATCTCTAAGTTGTGTTGGCCCTGGGCTAAACTGGAATAGAGTACGTATCTCAGTAGCCGTGGATACAGTATTCTCATGATAGTCTGGCTTGAATTGTTTTAATGGCACCTTTATTCTCATAAACTGATGTTTTTACCAAGCTGTACATTCTCAAAATATTGTCACTGCCTCTACCCTACTTTGTTTTGTTTTAAGCGTAATTATGTTCTCATGCAAATGGGTGTATCCATATTTATTCAGTATATTTATAGGTATAATCTGCCTGGCTTGTACATTATGTGGGCAGACAGGTTTACTCTGTGCATTAAATGAACTAGTAACATGGAATAACTGGATAAATAAAAACAATGGTAGTTCTCATTCTTTCCAGTTTTTGGTTGTGGTTATGTTGGAGTATAGAATTCTCTCCAGTTAAAGTTTGATCTTCAACCATGTAGCAGGCCAGGCATCTGGATTCTGTAGATTGGTCCTGGTAATTCTCAGTCATGTCTCCAGTACATATTTCTTTATTATAACCAAAGCATTCGATTGCAGGAGCCAACTCTTATTGTTGCGAGGCTCACATAACTATAGTGAATAAAAGCTCAAATTCAAGTGTTGCCTGTATTTGTTATTTGTCTGTAATATACACGGGTTGTGCCTATGGGTTATCATATATCATTTTTAATTATGTCTACGTCCTTGATAAGTTAGAAGCAGTACAAACTCAGATTTTGACCACCAACTTACAGGTTATATGTTGTCAAGGACTCATCTGGATGGTTTTAGAAGTAGCTTTAAGTAGATTTTGAATCAGTTTCACATACCCTTTTTTGGTAGGAAAGTGTGCGGCCAAAGAGTTACAAAATTGCATATGTCATAAAAATATCAGCAGAATGAGGAATGTTTACATTACAAATGTGGAAGAAATGTACTGGGGACCGTGTATTTTATCCTCAGTCACTTCATGTAAATAGTGTGTGAAATAATGCAATAGATTCCTCAAACTCCAACTAACTAAGCTTGCAGTTTTGCTGGCAAGTGATCATAATGGTTTTATAATGGTTTTAAGATGTGTT
>CM044446.1:56582726-56597816 GCA_024363595.1 Xenopus borealis
ACACTGATCTAATCTGAAAATGATGCATATAACAAATAGAAATACTCAAATGAAGTGTATGTGCTTTTGTGATGTGCGCACATACATTCTCAGGTGCAATCCACTTTCAGAACGTCACATAAAGATATAAATTAATGTCACTTATAAACCCTTGAAAAAATGCTACATATATTTTCTGTAGTATGCTATGCAGCCTTAGTGCAATTTTATTACCTCTGTGTTTATGCAAAGAGAACACTATTTTTCATTAGTCTGTATTGTTAGCCGCATACACTTCAGTTGTACTGTACATAGTGTGGCCTGGACTATAATCTCTTCAGATGCAAGAATTTTCTCGGTTGGCTGTTATCTACTAAGTACTGGGATGGGATGCCTTTTGCCGAGGGCTTTGCTGTTTTTGCTTTACCAGTAGCCATACTGATATCTTTCCCCCATGTTCTATAGGCACCCACTGTTTCCTTTGCTGGCTTTGGTGTTTGAGAAGTGCGAATTGGCTACGTGTTCCCCTCGCGACAATTCAGGGTCATTCCCAGGGGGCGATGTTTGCTCTTCAGATTCGTTTAATGAAGATATTGCTGTTTTTGCCAAGCAGGTCAGTTTTTCTTTCTGTAAATCCATATAAAGCCAGGTGACTGGCTTGTGACAGTGTGTTAAGTGGACTTTATATTTGTCCACCAAAAGCCTCTCTGAACAATAAATGAAGAGATCTTCAAGATGTACAGCACATTGTACACTGTGAACATTTGCAGACAAGAAAGGGAGTCCTATGACATCCACTTGAGCTGAGGAAAATAAGAGCAAGCTGTAGAAAAGACAAAGAACTGCACTAATTAACGTTACAATAATATTAAAAAAAATACTGATCTACAAGGAATTTCTAAGCTGCAGCAGTTAAAAAAGCATTGAGATGTGCGCCATAAGTTTAAAAAAAATCAGAAAGACATTTATAAGTTTTATTTCCCAGCATCCTCATTTAGCCTCATTTTAACATCTTTTTCCTTAAAATAAAATTTAGTCAGGCCATGTGAAGCAAAAATAGCAGAAACATATCTGTGAGATAAACAATGCCTGTGTTCTCAATTTTTAAAAACAATGGGTTAAACAGAATTTTTTTCTTTAGGTTATAAAAATCTCAGAGCGAGGGGGGGGGGAATCAATAGAAATGAAAAAAAAACTCTAAAACACAAGATCACTCTCAGCGCTCCCAGCAAATGTTTCTTCTTGAACTTAACATATAGAAAAGGAATCAGGTCTCTGAGTTTATGTTTTATGGATGGGAAAATGGAGAGGATTTAAGACTTAAAAGGAAGGATGTTGTATTCTGCTGTAGATAGGAGAGGCTGGATTCGTTTGCCAGGGTAATCTATCCTTTAGGAATACACACACAGCATCACCATCAACAGTTTAATCGATTATTGGGAAATAAAACGAAAAGTTTATCTGGTATAAGAAGAAAAGTAAGTGTTGAGAGGGCAGCCTTAAGGATAGAGAGCTTTCTATTCAATAAGCCAAACATATACAGATTTTATTCTTTATTTCCAGGTTAGAACAGAAAAACCCCTGTTCTCTTCCAACCCAGAGCTCGACAGTTTGGTAAGAAGAAATTTATTTTGCTATTAAATTACAGATTGTGAGATTCTTCACACTATGAAGAAAAAAATAAAACATGGTAAAGTGTCTTTGCATTAGCTTATATTTCTCTGGTTCCTTGTATATATCCGTCTGCTATTGTCCAATATATTAATATAATGAAATTTATAATAATTAGGGTTTTGTATGTTTGATCCCAACTAGGCTTAAATCACACAAAAAACTCATCAGTTGGCTACATCTGACTGAATCATGTGAAAGTAGGCCTTAGGGTGCTGAAACACTGAGTATACCACAATATGTCTGAAAATATGTAGTTAGTTCTATACAGTTGCTGCCCATTATTTACATTGGGAGGTATACAGCTTATAGCACACAATAGGCAATCCCAAGAAAGAATAAACTTGTTTCCATGTCACAATCACTTCCATATGTCTAAAAGTATGCTGTTGTCCATGGGGATCCAATTTTTGCCTCTTCAGTCCCATTAAAATGAAACTGTGAGCTCCTAAAACCAGATTCTGATTCCTATTATTTAACCTAGAATTTGTGCTAAATAATTCCACATATATCCTCTTTTCTAGATGATACAAGCCATTCAAGTATTACGATTCCACCTGCTGGAATTAGAAAAGGTACGTTCTGCTCTGTAGAGACATATTGTATCACAGTCGCTTTACAACACTTTGCGTTAGCAGGGAAAACATCCAAATGATGTCTTTACAAGATCAAAGCTGCTAATCCTCAGTGTTGCTGGCAGAGCGCTTGAGTTTTTATCCTGCATTTGCGTGTAATCAGGAGGAGTTGATATGTGAATTTCTCTGTTTCCACATAAACAATCTTTACTATCTGCCAAGTATAAATAAGGCAGGCCATTCCTTGATGTCTGATTGCATGGAATGGGACGAGTTCAGCACTTTGGAATCTATGTTATATCCTGGAAATCCTAGTTTTCATTACTAAGCATTCAGTATAAACAGAGGTGTGGGGCATGGTTATCAAGTATATATATTTCCAGCAATAGCATGCATGTTGTATTAATGAATTTATGCTAGAAATACTATATCACACAGCTGTCAAGCCCCAACCTACAACTCCAGTAACTTTTGTGGCGCACTGGGAGTTAAACCTGTGAGTTAAACATCCATCATTTAGCATTATAGTGTTGGCTCTTCTTAGAAGCAGATTTTTGCTCTTCGCTCAAGTCTCTGTACAGCATACAAGTCAGCTTCCACCTTTTTAGAGCTTTCTTTAGGGTGGTCCTGCTATGGGTATGGCATGAATGGTGGAAATTAAGTAACGCCACGAATAACTGGAGTTTTACTGGACTCTATTTATTTAGAGATGAAATGTGACATATATGCAGAAAATTGCTAAAAACACAAGTCTATTTATACCCTGCAGTCGAACTGTCAAACGTGGGTAAATAGGAAGAAAGCAAGATGTCTCTAGGAGTTTTTGCCTTTATTCCCCCTTTTGGTTTTGCCCCGACTCCCAAAATAAGAGTGGGATAGATAAAAGATGTCACAGATGGCTCCAATTTTTCTAACGAAAACAAGTGATGCGTTTTACTGTTCTCTTAGGAAAAATAATAATAGAATTATTATTAATTAAACATGACATGTATTGTAAAGGACATGTCAACCCAAAAAAATGACTTTTTGCCTAATAAAAGAAAACACAATTATAAGCAACTTTCCAAAATGAATGTATTAAAAATTGTTGGTGCTTTGAAAGTTATTTGTAAATGTAATTTCTATTGAAAGCAGTATTTGAATAATTCCTGGTTGTTACTTTTTAAACAATGTTGCAAAAGCCAGTCTCTTCCAGCAAGACAGGTCTGTTAATCGGTTGGCTTATGTTACATTCTTCAAAAGCCAGAGACACCAGTAAAGAGAATAGAAAGGGACAGACAAACACTGTTTTCAATAGCAATACAAATAAGTACAAATAACTTTAAAACCATAGAAAATGTGTAGTAAATGTATATTGCAAAGCTGCTTAGAATCATGTTTTACTTTATTAGGCCAAAATTATTTTAGGGGTTGACTTGTCCTTTAAAAGCAAGATACTTCTGTTAGGATAAGTAAAACCCATTCTAAAAAGTAAAGTATCAACATCTTCCCATATTCATCTGGTCATTCACACAGCTTTTAGCATGGCAACTGGCTTACAGGCCTGGCTCAAAGTAGATTGCTAACTTTTTTAGGAAAATCCCACATACTTACATCTCTGATGGTCTCTTTGGGATGCATGATCAGTCACTATGCATATGTGCAGTGTTATGTATAGTTTACACATACGTACAATACTAAGACTAATGAAATTAGTCATTAAAATATCTCAGCAAGTCCAGTTGCTTTGAGTTACTTTATATATATATATATATATATATATATATATATATATATATATATATACCATGACCTGGATGAATGAGAATCTTCATAGATATAGTTAATTGTACAATCAAAGCACACTCCCCTGCCTCCTCCCATATGGTGAATCCCATTAGGCTTTGCATGAATTTTGCTGGCACATACCACTTTGAGGAACAGGGGAGGGGACTGCAGAGATGAAAGGAAGTTCTTCACTGTTGCCCCTCTGGTTTGATAAGCTAATGAGCTCATTAAAGTATACAAGAGGCACTGGGGGTTTGTAACCAGATAATCCTCTTGTTAATGTGGTAATTAACCCTTTGATTCCCCTGGTCAGCCTGCTGGGAATGACGGATTAAAGAAGTGGTGGCTAGGGGAACCAAAGTTGGGGGTAAAGGTACTGAGAGGGTAAGTTCCAAACCTGAAAAGAAAGATTTCACCTTATCTCAGTATATAATAATAACAACAACAATAATAATAACAATAATACTATGGCTTTTCCCAGTGACAGTCATGGGATCATGGGAGTTGTAGATAGCAGCTAAATGACACATGTTGCAGAACATACCAAAGGTTGATTCAGAGAACTTTGTTATACTTGTTTATTTTACTTGGACCCATCTCATTAGGTGCTCTTTTATCCCTTTATTCTGTTGCCAGCATCTTAATTCCTTCACACGAGGGATAAGTTAGTTTCCGAGACGCAAAACACACAAAATCTGAAATAAAGAAATTAATACTGAACAACCAATATTGTATAGATGAGTGTTTAAATAGGTGTATATGTTGTTACTAAATTGCATGCAATGCTGGTGATAATCTTCCTCAATTTACTATAAAAACTAAAGTTCAGCATCTCTTGACAGTGTAATGATTGCAGCAGTTAAACATGTTTTTTTTTTCAAAATGCATCAGTTAAAAGTGCTGCTCTAGTTGTATTCTGCACTGAAATCCATTTCTCAAAAGAGCAGATTTTTTTATATTCAGTTTGAAATCTGACATGGCGCTAGACATTTTGTCAATTTCCCAGCTGCCCCTGGTCATGTGACTTGTGCCAGCACTTTAGGAGGGAACTGCTTTCTGGCAGGCTGTTGTTTTTCCTTCTTAATGTAACTGAATGTAACATGGGTTTTTACTATTGAGTGTTGTTCTTAGAACTACCAGGCAGCTGCTATCTTGTGTTAGGGAGCTGTTATCTGCATGCCTTCCCATTGTCCTGTTGTTAGGCTGCTGGGGGGGTGATATCACTCCAACTTGCAGTACAGCATTAAAGAGTGATGGAAGTTTATCAGAGCACAAGTCACATGACTTGGGGCAGCTGGGAAATTGACAATATGTCTGGCATAGGGTTTTTTTTTACGGTTGATCCCAATGTTATTAATAGGAAAAAAGATAAATATATAGGAAGGCCGGTATTTTTTTCAAGAAAAGGTGGCAACCCTAGTCTCGCCCCATGTCAGATTTCAAAATTAAATATAAAAATATATGTTTACTCTTTTGAGAAATATATTTCAATGCAGAATTCTGCTGGAGCAGCTCTATTAACTGATGCATTTCGGAAAAAAAATCCCATGAGAGTATCCCTTTAAGGGAAAATCCACAAATATAACTAGTAAACTGGTTATTAGGTACATTCTGAAGTTGGCCAGTTCCTATATGTGCATTTATCCAGTCATGTAGAAAAGGATACATATTACCTGTCCCTCCCACTCAGTTCAGTCCTTCTGGCCAAAACAACAGATCTGGGAGCTTTATATCAGACAGAATGAATTGCTAAATGTTTTATTGTGGGTTCCTATAATGCAGTCCTTACTGTACTGTATATATGCAGCAATGCCTTGATGTCATGGTTGTCTGTGATTTGGACAGTCAGTGAGCTTGCCACGTTTGGGGTGATATAGGGATGTAATTTTAATTGTTTTATATTTTTGCAGGTTCATGATCTGTGTGACAATTTCTGCCACAGATATATCACATGTCTAAAAGGCAAGATGCCAATTGATTTAGTGATAGATGATCGTGATTCCAAGTCTGATCTGGAAGATTTCACAGGTTCCTGCACCAGCCTATCAGACCAGGTTTGTTACTTAACACATTTTTTAAGTTTACATTTTCAATTACCTTTGTCCCCAAATGGCCCACACAGTGGTATAACTAGACGTTACTGGATTCCACAGCAAAGTCATTTATATTGCCTTTAACTTTGGAAATAAGATAACATATATTGAAACTACTGAGCAGTCAGTCATATGGTCTGCTTCCTCTATCTATAGTTATGTCCCTGGGCACATATGTCCCTCTCCAACTAACATATTTAGTATAAATGTTGCACATCTGGGTGGAATTACTAGGGTATATATATATCTAACTTTATATATATATATATATATATATATATATATATATATAGTTCCCTTACACATGATTACCCTCCCACACACTTAGGTAAGAAGAGACATTTTGTAATATTTGATCCAATACCAGCTCTCCTTTGAGCTGAACTTGCTTCATAAAGAAATTAAATCGTATGTGGGGAAGGGCAAAATACAGGCTTAGCTAGTAAATGCATAATTAATGAGTCCTATTCCAAGATTATTAATTTCTAGTAATGCTCCCCTTCAGATAACTAGGGTCTGCCATGTTTTTCTCTTTATTTCTATCCCCTTCTGCCTAAACTAATGCAGGGAATGCATTTGCCTATAGTTAGACTGATGCATTTTTAATATTCCTCCAGGCTACTGAGGGAGCAGGGTAGGAGCTGGGTTGATAAAGGTCTGGCCCTGAATGCACTAATTCCAAATTCCAAGCAGCAGCCCATTGTGTGCACAGCACTGCAAGTCTTAACCCTTTCTATACCATAGACTCACAGTGCACAGCAAGAGATGCCAGCCCAGCTTCTAGAAATATTTTTACCTAGATTATATTTGGCAGCCTATGCCCCCTGTGCTCTAACTAGAAACTATGTGACCTCACAACAATTGAATAACCCTCAATAACATCAGAAGGAGTTACATTTGCATCCGTTTTATACTGATGAACTCTTCTTTTGTGAATCTTAGATATAGACTATTTCTTGTAAAATGCGATTCTCTTATTGCCATAGTAAAATGGTGAGATTAAGTAATTATGCTCATTGCATGCAATAGAGCTCCATGGAGCTTAAAGAAATATATACACAGACTTGGTCAGGCAGATTGCCTGTGAGTGCATGGCGCATGAGTCACCACTCCCCGTCCTGTATTTCCTAATGTTCTGGCAACAACAGTACAACTGCAAGTGGTCATATACATACAGAGATATTTTCCTCAGGCCACAAAATGGTTGTGGAATAAAGTGCTCACAATGTTCCTGTTTTATTCTGCCCAATGCAACAAATAGATCTTGCTGCATAGCAGGCCATTATTTAGAAGGCATGCAGTTTCCCATAGAGTTCCAATAGGTAAAATAGTAGAGCAGCATCTTGATTGACAGGTGGTTGTTGTTAAAGTGATTGGCTGTTTTCTTTGGAGTAGTATTTACAAATATACTTTAACTTGATACATATGTCATGATAACCTGGAAGCATCTTAGTTACAACATTGCTCATGTATTAAATTTACCCAGATTTAAGAGTAAGCTGAGGCTTATTACACTATTTCAAGCAATATTGTCTAGTTGAAGCCAGGTAAACAGTGGGTAGCTGCCTGTTTGGCCCTGCAAACAATTGGGCAATTGATACATTTCAATGTAAACAATGAATATCTTCTATCCTGCCCTATCGATTTTCTGACCAATGTCGGACGCAAAATTGTTATATGCACGATAATCTGGTGCTCACTAACCTCACGATAGTTTGACGGATTTGTCGGATCACACTAAAATCGAACGTTAAGGAAAGAAATATGCTTGGGACCGTATGGCTTCAGGAAGGCAGTTCGGGAAGATTGTTGCCGCGTGTATTACTTCTACATGCCAGCATGTAGAAGTAATACACTTTGACCACAGCAAGAACTAACTACTACTTGCTTGTCACTGTAGTATATACACTTTGGTCCCTAGAAGGCCCATAAATATGTCACTGTCAATTGGACTCTTGCACTGACTAACCCCACACATAATTGTCATTAGCACATTATAGCCCTAATTGAGACTAGCCCATAAACATAGCACTGACATTAGTAAACTTTGGTCTTAGTTTGCCTTTTGTTACATAGTAGGAGCTGTTAACATTTCAAAGCATCTGTGTCTGTACTACATTTACATTTAATGTCTTCACCAACCCCCTGGAGATTTTAAATTAGAAATCTATGCTCTCTAAGCTTTCCTTCCCATGGGTTGCAAGGTGCCTGCACACTCTCTCCTTATCCCGCTATTGCCCACTGTGAATCTGGGGTTCTTCTTATATGTACCTCAAGGTTAAGAAGGATAGGGTAAAGGGTCACGACACTGCTATATCCAAACCTACCCAGCTGGAACCCAAAGCTTTCTGTGATCACCTGAAAGCAGCAGCTAACTACACTTCACAGGGGAAAAGGCGCCCAGCCAGAGCCTTAAGGCAGCAAGTCCCTTTGAATGCAGGATTAAAGGGTCAGCAAGGGTCATTTCAGCTCCCAGAGGGGGTGTATGTACAAATGAAAATGACCCTTTACATCTGAAGAATGGAGAGGATTGTCTTTCATTCTCTCCTTATCTCTCTGGTCTTTGCGATTTCAAAAAGCTCCAACATAAAGGACTACAGAAAATCAGGTTCTGTCTGTGTCCAGTGTATACAGAAGATTTTTATTAGGAGCATGTCTTCCTAGGTGTGACAAAAAAATAAAGGGAAAACCTATCAATGAGGCACATAGCTACTTTCACATAAAGTCACTTTGCTGAAGTCTTTAGTGGAATTTCATTTAGTGGCCTGGCGACTAATCGCCTCTTCTGCGCGGCAACAATCTTCCCGAACTGCCTTCCATCTGCCTTCCATCTGCTTGAATGAAGAATAATCTGCGCTAATGCACTCGCGGCGGTTCGATTTCTGAAGTTTCCTCATGACTCCAGGCAACTAAATCTCCCTGAATCTGCCTGTCTGCCCCAACCCTTAGGCTGGGGACAGACAGGGAGATTTAGGGAGATTCTGTCGCCTGGCGTTTAATCGCAGGCGACAATCTCCCCGAACTGCTTCCTCCCTGTCTGCCGTCTGTTACAATGAAAACTCGCCAGCGCTAATCCACACGCAGCGCGGCGATTTCCGGAATCGCCCGAAGTTACTTCGTGAGGAAACTTCGGGCAATTCCGGAAATCGCCGCGCTGCGTGTGGATTAGCGCTGGCGAGTTTTCATTGTAACAGACGGCAGACAGGGAGGAAGCAGTTCGGGGAGATTGTCACCTGCGATTAAACGCCAGGCGACAGAATCTCCCAGAATCTCCCTGTCTGTCCCCAGCCTTAGACTGGAATCCACAGATAACCAGTACTGCTATGCATTTCCCATTCAAACAAATAGGAGTGGAGCTAGTGGTTTGAAGCAATTTTACTATTATTGTTATGTTTTGTAGTGTATAAACACCACAATTATGTGTGTCTGTCAGGTATTATATAGAAGTATAATGGTCATTTTAGTGCCCCCTACTTTATAGTTTTCTCTGTGACCCCAAAGGCTAGCCATGCTGCATGTAGTATATGGAAATATATCTCAGTCCTATTCTTGTGGCAGCACATTATCAACATCTATATATTTTTAATATGTACATTTTGTGTCCTCAGAATAACTCATGGATACGAGATCATGATGAGACGGGCTCTACTCACTCAGGTACACCGGGTCCTTCCAGCGGAGGGCTAGCTTCGCAAAGTGGAGATAATTCCAGTGAACAGGGTAAGACCAGAATTCATTTTAATCAACACATTTTACACTTTTATTGTTTGTTGTTGATTTAAATGTTTTTACATAGGTGTTGCAATTCATGAATAGACCTCCACGGGGTAGATTTACTAACATGCGAATTGGCCGTCACTAGCGAAAATTGGGCAGAAATCCCATCCGCAGGGATATCGCCAATTTACTAATAGAAAGAGGACAATTCTCTATGAAAGGGAATTAGCAATTTCTGAATGTTTCCTGTTGCCATCTAAGAGCCCTTTGTGGATTTTTCCTCCACACCACTCTGTGGAACTCTTCAAGCTCACACATATTTTAGGCCTACTTGCAGGCACTGAGTACTGGAGATCAGCCAAAAAATGTCAGTAATATTGTGTCCTGCAAATTGCCAGCTTGTTCTTAGCTTCAGTATTTCACTGACCATTGGATGTACGCTAGGTTTTGTTGATATATGGTTGACTCAATTATTTTGTTTTCATAGTATTTCATATTTCATTGGCTTTCTCCATCTTCATATCAGTCTTTGTGTTAAAAATAGCAGAATGTTCTTATTTTTCTGCAAAGGTTATTTGATTGCTCTGCTCCAGCCTTTAATCAGTCCTCTGTTTATCATGATTCTTTAGAAAGGTGCTTGCTTTGTGTGTTTTAGATGATGACTTTGGTGCTGGGGTTGTAGAAAAAGCTTCCTTCTGAAAAACTCTTTGATGCTATGTATTATACCAACTACACCACTGGCAGCTATGTTTTTTAGCAGGTTGATTGTATTCCTCTTTGGGATCGATTTTGCAGATCTGGGTGGGTTTAATGTTAAATCAGGCCGGATACAGCAGCAACCAAAAGACCCCAATCTACTTGTTACCAATACATGTGTTTTAGGTAACAAAATATCCAACTAGTATAGGAAGGTATGATAAAAAGATGCATTTTGGAACCTGATATTTTAAAGCATGACTGTCAATGCACTTTATAGGAAGCAAAATACTGGAGCAAGGCACACAAAGGTCACGCATGGATGAGACCAATATTAAGTTAAAATGAAAGAATCTTTATTTGTATAAACTAATCATGCCTGACGCATTTCGTAATGAGGCTACAAAAAAAAGCAAAAATGGGTCATTATTTAAAGGCCAAACCACCAGTCACAGAAAAAGGGAAGGGGAAACATACAAATAGGGGCAAATTTACAAAATTCCCGTGAAATGAACAAAGTTCGATCAAATTCGATCAAATTACGATCATACAAATTTTTTGTGAAATCGGATATGCAAATTTGGCCTCTTCGATCATCAAATATATCGAATAGATCGAATGATCGGATAATTCGATCATTCGATGATCAAAGGAATCAAAATTTTAAAGTTATTCGACTGCCTACTTCGCCAGATTGAACCTACCGAATTGCAATAGAAGCCTATGGGAAACCTGCTCGAATACCATTCGTACGATCGGAGAGTTCGATAGTATAGCGAGCAAAATGATAGCCTAAAACAATTCGATAAGCATTCGATAGTCGAATGCTTATCGAATTTCGAATTTGGTCAAGCTCATTTTGGGGAATAATAGTAAATTTGCCCCATAGTGTGCACTTTGCATGATATTATACTTGTTTGTCTTGTTATACAAAGAAACAACCCAAATTCAATCACTCAATGGACAACTAAATAGATTTTAATAGGTATTAATAAGGGAGACAATTTATAAGATGCAGTTATTTGGCAAATTTATTTTGATACTATTGTCAACAGGCCCGCCATCAGGGGGGGACAGGGGGGACAAGTGTCCCGGGGCTGAAGGGGTGCGCGGCTCTTTGAAGATTGCAGCACTGCCGGCCCCCCTTCAGCCCCTGGTAGGCGAGTACTTTATACCATTGGTACTTTTATAATGGTGAGCCATCACCTGACTGTCACTGCAATGGGTTTTTTTTTTATAAATGCTGGTAGAAATACATAAATATAGCTACAAGAAAGAGTTGAAGTGTATATCTGATCTGCATGTCCCTCTGGCTGTAACGAAATCACAGCTTGTCTTTCTCCCTCTGCCAAACTTATAACCCTCCTCTACAGAACCCCTCCTTCAAACTTCAGATAAAAGCGTGGAGTCAGTACTGTGCTTTACCTCAGCTTTTCTCATCTCTGTAAGATGCTTCTCATTCATAAATCTTTGCACCCCCTCCACCCTTCACCAAGCTCCCTTTTCCTTTCCCCCTCCCCATGCTGCTTCACTGCCTGTCTGCTTCACTGACTCACAGCAAGGGTTGCCATAAAGCCACAGGGAGAGTTGGTTAATCACATAAAAATCCTTGGGGGGGATCAGCCCCTAGATCTGGTATCCCTTTCCCCACTCTCCTACCCCCCTCACCACTTCGCCTTCATTCGGTCACTTCTTGCAGTATGTAAACTGGATTAGTGTAAAATAAGCAACTTGGGGAGTTGTACTGGCTGTAACATAACCAAAGACTTATGTATATATAGCTCTATATATTTAGGTCAAATAAGAAAACAGAATACAGTACAACAGGGACAACATAACAGCAGTTATGATTGCCAAAGCATGACCTTGTGAGACATGGATCAGTTAAAGGCATTATTTCATCATCATCACCATTGTCATCACCAACACATAGATAAAATGATTAATTTGTAAACAAGTTTAATTCTGCAGTATTCTGTTTCAGTCCTTTTTGAGAGCTGACTTTCATAAAGATACAGTATATATTTTAAAAGTTTGAGGTGTTGTATAACAATTTCAGGTAGCCTTTCCTATATCTCTCTCTTGCTACTTCTAACAGACGTAGGTGACCAAGAAATAGAGTTAGAGAAGGAACTTTTTCAAAGTTCTTACCCAGCTCAATGCTATTTCTTCCAGTGGGAAATGTTTGGCACACAAGGCATTTCTATCAGCGAAATTACTCATAACAAGAATTATGCTGCCCATGGTACACAATACCAGGTATGGATTGAGAACAAGACATTTGTGTTCTTCTGCAATACTTGCTGTTGTGTCATAGGCAACATTATTCTAAGTGATTATTGTTCATTCATGTGTAGTGATGGGTGAATTTATTTGCCTGGGGCAAATTCGCGGCAAATTCCTTTGATTCACCACAGACGAATAAATTCACAAAACAGCAGTAAAAATTTCCTGGCGAAAATTCGCCAGCATCTCATTTTGGATGCTGGTGTCTGCTGGCGGTGGCCGTTTTTTCAACGCCAGCAATGTGTGCCGGCATCCAAGAATGGACGCCCGCATCCAAAACGAGACGTGGCGGCGTTTCATGAATTTTTCACTGTTTCGCAAATTTATTTCGAAATTCACAAAAAATTTGGTGAAGCAAAACGCCGCAGATTCGCCCATCACTAGTCATGTGTTTTGAAATTTATCATATGTGGAATTGGTACTTCATTTATCCTACCATGTTTTCTAGGGTATTATACATGGAATTGGCACTACATTTATCCTCTTGTTTCCTATTATGTAGTATACAACGTACGTTGCAATATGATCTGGCACATTACATGCCACTGTATTTCTTCTGTCATGTGTTATGGGATCTTGTATATGGAATCGGTCTTGGGATACTATGAAGGAATATTTGTAAAAAGGGTCTTTTATTAGCCTCTTCAAACACAAAAACACCCTCCATCTATGAGAGAGTGTAACTGATATCCTAACACTTTTTAGTAGAAGTGCCTAAGGGCAGAGACTCACACTCAGATTATAGGAGATTAGTCACCCGGCGACAAATTTCCTCTTCTTCGGGGCGATTTATCTCACTAAACTGCCTTCCTGCTTGCTAGAGGCGAATTTCAAAGTCGCTGAAAGTTGCCAATTTTCAGCGACTCTGAAAATCGTGTCGCCGCGTGTGAATAGGCGCAGGCGACTTTACTTCTAGCGGGTGCGTGCTACAAGCAAGCCATTCGTGGAGATTAGTCGCCTCAAAGACATGGCGTTTTGTCGCGACTAATCTCCACGAATCTTCTCGTCTGGATGAGTCCTTAAGGAGAGGAGAATTGTCGCCAGGCAACTAATCTCCCCGAATCTGTGCGTGTGTTTCTGCCCTAAAAATTAGGGATAATAGTATCCCTTCCAGTTGGAATAAAATTCAACTTTATTTAAGTACTGTGAGACAGTTAAATTGCTTGGCAGAGGCTTTTATGGCAGCAACCATACAAGCAAGTATGATCACTCATGAATGCTGCCAGTAGTGTTTCCACAGTGATGCTTGGGAAATGCTGAAGTACAATGCAGTTGCTGCGCATTCAGTGTTATATTAAACTTACCTCCAACTGCTGCTCAATGTTTACTTTTATGGCTACACACAGGCTGGAACAACATTCTTATGCATTTTGGTTACATTTAACAAAAAACGATTGCCCTGCAAGACTGTTGGTCAAGCTCCAGGTCAGCTGATGACCACTACACACATACTGATCGGCTTATCAGATTTTCATTTTTGGGCAAGAAACAGAAAAAAAAATAGCAATTTTGCCAAAAATGATCACGGTGGGCACATTTTGTAGTGGACTAATATAAGGTGACATATTCAGTCATGTGGTTCGGGCCTAAATTGACTGGATAATGAGGATTACAATTGTTTGTGGCCTTTTATGTTTAGTAAAAGAATGGTACTAACATGGCTAGTAGATGTTTTATTCAAAAGTTGCATTTTTAATCACTGGCGTAACAATATTGGAGCTGCGTTTTCTGCCTCTGCAATTTCGAGCGACTTTAGAAAACGCAGCACTGCGTGTGAATAGGCGCAGTCGATTCTTCATTAAGCAGCTGGAAGGCAGGTGGAAGCAGTTTGGGGAGATTAGTCACCCCAAATAAGAGGCGATTAGTCGCCAGGCGACAAATCTCCGCCAAATCTTCCCGTGTGGACTAGCCCTTAGAATCTCTTGGCAAGAGAATTCATCTTTCCTTGTGTCCTATTCCATTCAATTGATACTTATCTGTTATGCTGACCAGTCTGAGGATTTGCCCTCAAGTGACCCTTATCCTTATTAGAACCTAATTAAACCTTCTCTGCCTTATCCCTATCCCCCTGTACACGTGAAGCCTTTGTTCTGCACATCCCTTTGTTCTTGATGTTCAGCATTATGAGAACACATCAGTAAGGCAAGATTTTGCATAGGAGAGTCAACTAGCTGAATAGGAGGAGATGGGGTTGTTGAAGAGGTGAGATGGAGCTCACTGAGACCCTACAACACAGGGCAAAGAATACACAACTCTGATACATAATTTACCTCCCCTCCAGGCAAGCTTTTAAGCTCTTATTTTGC
>CM044446.1:56598003-56610159 GCA_024363595.1 Xenopus borealis
CCCCCCCCCCTTCAATTTATGTTTATAAGACAGGAGCCAGTGTGTTTGCCTGGGCAGGAAGAAAGAGATCTTACACGCAGTAAATTGTGTGCAATCTGAAAAGGATGCCCACAGTTACAAAGGTGAAACCATTTTAACATTTAAAATATATCTATATCTATAATCTGACATCATGAAATAAATAGGCTGCTGATTCTGTAGAGACCTAACAGAAAACTAGTCCATGCCTCTGGTTTGTGTATGTTCGATCAGCTATTAGTAAGAAGATATGGGTATCATATGTACAGAATAACATATGTATGTGGCTATAAATTATGCCTCCATTCACTTCATGTTGTGTCTCTTCCACAGGCGATTGTATGGATAACAGTGTGGCATCACCCAGCACGGGGGATGATGATGACTTAGATAGAGACAAGAAAAGGAACAAGAAAAGAGGCATTTTCCCTAAAGTTGCCACAAACATTATGAGGGCGTGGCTCTTTCAGCACCTCTCGGTAAGACTATGGAAGTACTCAGTCTGTATCACAATGCTTATAGGGTTTCCTGCTTATATGGATCAGTGTTACCCCATTCTGATGTTGTATATTGAATACAATTGTTTTAGCAGAAGGAGAAAAGGTCAGTGCTATCTATGCCATCTAGCAGTCTATCTATATCCCCACAGCCATAAAGCAAGAGACAAACCTTCTGTTTTTTATTTATATTACTGGGAGCTGCAATGTTGTTCCTCATTAGAGGAATCAATTAAATATGATCCATTAATTACACTTAAGCTGTGACATCCAGTGTCCCAATTTGTCATTAATTAAGGAAAATGACACACAAAGCACTTTGTTGCTTACAGGAGATCACCATTCCCACAGCAACAAAGTGTCTTAAAATATCTTTGAATAGAAAAGAATGCAGAAGAAGGCATTTTCCCACAATTGAGCCAGATCTTCATGCTTTAATCCTCATTTTTATGCATTAAAAGTTATTTTCAGACAATTTGTTGCCATTGCCCTAAAGAGTGAATACATTAGAACACAGCACCTTTCAGACAATCTGCTTGGCCCTGTTTAAAAATACACAATTGTTTAATATAGTTTCCCATTCAGTGATATTTCACTATTACATTTTAGAGCAAATAAACAAGTTTCCTGTGTCAAAAAAACCACATGCTATAAAATGACTTTGATTCCCCATCCATCAGACCAAAGAAGCAACTACATATTCAGTATATTTCTGATTATACTGTATCAACCATTTAATAGAAATGTATATATAGGTATGTATGTATGTTGGTCCCTGTTTAGGTTATGGGTTATAGCTGATCTAATCTATGTTGGCTGACCAGCTGTAAACTTTGAAAAAAGCTTTAAGACGCTAAAATGCAGAGTTTTATTAACATATTAATGGACTGTTGTGTTAGGATAATAAACCCCCTTACTATAAATACAATATTCTCGATATAAACCTGCCAAGTTCACCAGTGTAGAGAAGTTCCAATTAAAATTTACCAAAGCACAGCATAAAAGCTTTGAATCTCTACTGTTCTAACCCATCGAGGGAGCTTCAGGCAAAATTTCAGCTTGCGAAGTAAAGAGAAACAATTAGTCAGAAGGAAGCTTGTCCTTGCCTAGTTAAACAAAGCAAAGTTAATGAACAATGACCAATTAGTTACTAATTGTCAAAGCTATAAACCTATTAGAAGCTGGTAAACGGGTAATCAATTCTAGGTAATTACCCTGAACCTTCTTAGCAGAAGTCACTGGGGAGGAAAATCAAGAGATCTGCTAGCTCTCTGAGAATACATTACAGGAATCATTGAAATTAAAGCAGCCAATACGGTTGCAATTGCTATTTTAAGTTTTTTTGTTTTTTTTAAGTACAGGAAAGGCTTGCAACTTCAGACGTATTGTGAATCTATACAGCTAAAGTCAGTTCTGTTACTTGCTGTTAAAGGGGTTGTTCACCTTTGAGTTAACTTTTAGTATAATGTAGAGAGTGATAATCTGAGACAATTTGCAATTGGTTTTCATTTTTTATTGTTTGTGGGTTTTATAGTTATTTAGCGTTTTATTCAGCAGCTCTTTAGTTTGCATTGTCAGCAATTTGGTTTCTAGGGTACAAATTACCCTAGCAACCCTGCATTGATTTGAATAAGAGACTGGAATATGAATAGGACAGGGACTGAATAGAATGATAAGTAATAAAAAAAGTGGCAATAACGATACATTTGTAGCCTTACAGAGCATTTGTTTTTAGATGGTGTCAGTGACCCCCATTTGAAAGCTGCAAAGAAACAGAAGAAAATTGCAAATCATTAAAAAACTATGAAAAATAAATAATGAAGACCAATTGAAAAGTTTCTTAGAATTGGCAATTCTACAATATACTAAAAGTTAACTTGAAGGTGAACCACCCCTTTAAGGACACCAAAGTCTTAGCTATATCATTGCCCACTGCATTGGCAAAGGATAGTTTGTGACAATTTTTAATGCAGAGGTGCTTTTGATTGGCATAGAAATACATCAGATGCAATCATCCAATATAGATTCTTGTCCACATTTGTGGTTATGCTATAACAGATCCTATATCTTTTTGGTTCTGAACCCTTCTCTTGGTCAAACATTTGGTGAGAACTACTTAGCTTGTAAACAGGTAAGGATATTTGAAAATGTGGTCAGTATAGCCACACACCTATAATTCCACTCATACCCATAAATAAGCTTTCACCCTCAAATATCAGCTTAACTGTTTCATACAAGGCCAAGTCTAGGGGAACCAGACACACAGTTTTGGATATTGTTCTACAGCAATTCATTAACATTGGGGGTTTCTACAAAATAATGAACCAGGCCAGATGTCACCCTGGGAAAAGACAAACTAATCATACCATCTGCATATAATGTATTGAGCAGCTTATTATAGCTGTGCTGTGGAATTACATAAAAAATATCCAGAATGTGGACAATAATATAGCAGAAATTTTAGGAAGGCAACAAATAGTTAACATTTGTTAGGAATAGTGGTGCTTGTGTTCAAAGGACCACCATTTTCCTGTTTGAAGTGTAGTGGCTGAGCTTATGAAAAAAAGATGGCCACCATGATTGTGCCTTCATGTGAACCATATGCACCAGCTATTTGTTCAGTGGTTATTTGTGCATTGATATAAAAAAATAACAAGTAAAAGGAAATCAGCAGTACCTGAGGGTTGCAGTGCAGCAAATACGTTAGCCGATTTATGCTATTGTATGTTGCCGTCACCCCCAAGCACGTCTCGGAAATATTTCTATAAATATACGTATGTTGTATCTTATTTGTATCTTCACAAGGAGAGATATAATAGAATTCAGCTCCTTGTTTATCCACACAAAAAAACAAAACGAGTAAAAACAAATAAAATCTTTTTGTGAAGCTGCAAATATTTGTCTCCCAACAAAACGCTGGCCTGGTAACCCTTAGCAACCTTGAAGCCCCGCGCATTCTCCAACCCCCTTTTTTTCATGCTTTTGGGCCTAGCGCCTGTAGAAGCCTGTGCCCATGCTCTTCATCTGTCACCAGGCTGTCAGGGGAAGGTCTCCTCTTGATGGCAACCTTAGACCTTCAGTCTCATCCATCATGGCTGGCCTTGACAGCTCCATAGTATTTTTATAGGATCTTCTAATCAACCTAGAGGCCAGTTGTACATTTCCTGGGTCCCTGCAAGAGAAAGCAATGTTTATGCCTGCCCATCTGTTACAAATCTAGTATAGATACCCAACAGAAAACAGCTTTTCCCTCAAACCCCCCTCTTTTCTTTTAACAAACCAGATGGTTATACATGGTTGAAGGGGTTTTTTTTTGTGTTCGCTTCATCTGGCAAAAATTCGAACAAACAGAATTGCCTTTGATAAAAACTTAAAGGTAGTTTGTAGGCATTAAACAATCTAGGTGCCTAAATAACAAATACTAGACATATGTGGTTGCAACAACTGAAATACACAGCACAACACAATGTTTGGATCACATTTAAAAAATATTTTTTTACACTAATTGTTCTGCAGCAAAACAACTTATGATAATGATGTACAAAAGCCTAGCCATTTGGTATAATAAAGTTCATTTCCATTGCAGCACCCTTACCCATCCGAAGAACAGAAAAAGCAGCTAGCACAGGATACAGGGCTCACGATATTACAGGTCAACAATTGGTAAGTAATTTCTTTGCTGATGCTAAATAATACAACCAAATAAAGCAATAAATTACTAAACAATTAAACCAAATTTGAAAATTGCATACTATTTGTCACTGTCATTTGGGATATTTAGCATATTCTCTAACTATGATTGCTAACAAATACCCTCTAAAATAGAAAATAGATATTTTAAAAGTAGTTATTGGCAACTAATTATAGTTAAATGAACTGTTCTGGGTGCAGTTTACCCATTCATCAAGGCACAGCATATACTGACCTCTCATTCTATGTTGTTGCAGGTTTATTAATGCAAGAAGACGCATTGTCCAACCTATGATTGACCAATCTAATCGCACAGGTAAAAATTGGGAATATTAAAGAGATCATTTTCCTAAACGACCGACATATGTTTTTTTCTGTATATTCTATTCTGTATAAGTGCAATAAGGAACCAAGGAAAGGCTTGCCTGAGAACCTTTGGAGTTCACATACAGTATGGACTTTTACAATGTTTTTCAATTTACAGGGCAAGGAGGTGCTCCCTATAGCCCAGATGGTCAGAACATGGGAGGCTATGTCATGGATGGACAACAACATATGGGCATCCGACCCCCTGGTGAGAAATTTATTTTTATAATTTATGTATTATTTATGTCCTGTGCTGAGCTCCTATTGGTGGTGGATTATGCAAAGATTCAGATTAAATTATCTACTACTTCAAAAGTTGATGGTGATGGGTAACAGTGAGATTCAATCAGAATATGCAACCTTAGTGAACCAGAAAGCAATCCTAAAATATAATTTTTTAATAGACGTTTATGGATATTAAGGTGAAGGGTTAAAGTTTGTAGCACTAGATATTGATTAGCTGCAAGTTATGATATATTGAAATTCACCAAAGCTCCATTCATACTGTACATAGCCCCCATAAGATATTTAGCAATCTTGTTGATTCAAAATATTTTATCACGTTTTAAAGGAAATAGGGATGAGATTATTAGAAGGTAATTTAATAAACGGTCTAAATAAGATACTGTATTTAATTATATTACCCTGTTAAAATCTCAACATAACTTAGTATTTTAGTAAATGGTCTTTCTTAGATGGAGGGGGCTCGTGAGTGTGCTATTTTGTGGTCTCTTGTGGTCTTAGTTGCCTGTCTTCCCCTTATTAGGAGCCATGGGAGGATTAGGCATGGCCGTAGGTATGGAGGGGCAGTGGCACTACATGTAACCGCTGCCATCTTTCTCATACTAGGGATGTAAGTAATATTTCTCTCTCTATATATCTCTCTCTACATATATATGGTCAGAAAATGGTATAAGGGAGTGCTTGTCAATCACAACTCCTTCCTACCCCCATCCTCCAAAGCACACAACCCAGTATCCCTTCTGTTCTTCACCTTTCGCTGGCTCATTACATGTAATGTGTGTAATTTGTATTAACACTCACTTGCATGTATGTCACTGCATGTGTCCTAAATTGAAAGCTGCTGTTGTAAGAGGCTTAAAATTGAATATACTTCTACTTATGTCAGCACAAATGAACTTTTATTTACTAAACATGTAATATGGGAAATACAGGCAAGGTTTTTTTATGGGGTCGGCAGAAGTGGTGGAGGAAAGTAGAAGAGTGGGTGAAAGGGAAAGAAGTGGAAAAGGGCACATTTAAATGGGGCAAGGGAATAAGATGAGACGGTTACATGAGTTTATAGATTTCAGCCTTATCACTAACCAAAATATTAGGGCAAAATGATTTATTAAAGGGAGTGGGGGCCTGTGTGCCTCTCCTTGTCTGTCAGAATGGTATGTAGCAACAGAGATCAGAGAAGGGTAATGTCAAGTAGTATTTACAGTGAGATGGTACTACACTAGCTGAGAGAGGGGTCTTCTGGAGACTCAGGAAAGCTAGTGGGAGGTTGAGGCAGAGAGAGACAATTAGCTACAGAAGATGAGATAGTCAAGACCCCGGCAGCAGCTAATTGATACGCACCAAGCTAAATACTCCGTCTTCCTTGCCGTGTCCAATTGCCCTGACTGCACAGGTATGTAGATTTTTCTGCTTCCGAGCAGCGCTTCACCACGGGTCAGGAAAGGCCTCTCACTGCTACAGCAGGAAGAGATTCCTTTTATTAATCAGGACATTTGTTAACCTCTTCATAGCAATAATACAACAAACCACATTTTTGGATGCATGGCAAATTTGTTAAGCTTTGCAGTTAGTATACTATAGATGCATTTATTTTTGACAGTAACTTCCAGTGTAACATTAAGTTGTACAGAATATGCAAAATTAGGAGGGTTGTACGTCATTCTGCTTGCAGAATTTATTTTTAAGAGTGCAACAAAAATGATTGTCCTTGTGTGTGGCCCAAAATGTGAAGTCCAGATCAAAAATCAACAGACCATTCTTGTGTTTAAATGTTAATGGCACAATGTACAGCTCCCATGAAACCTGCATGAATACAAAGCAAGTAGTAGCAGCCAGCATTTTAAAGCAAAAGCATAAAGGAGCACACAAAGGAACAAAGGCTTTTGTGAATCACTTTATAATGGTGTAGTTTTGATCTTTGTAGTGCACCCTGTGAAGCAGTGGTTATAAATTAGCCTAAAGGTGGCCATAGACACACTGATATGTACAAAACTAATTTTTGTACGATATTCGGTGCGTGTATAGGTGGCCATAGATGTTACAATTAAGATCTTTCTTGGAAAAGATGTTTCCAAGAAAGATCGTTCATTTCAACAAACACGTGTAGAGCTGAATCATCAGATATACAGGTAGAAACAATAGAATTCTACCTGTATCTGACAATTCAGCACTTTTAACAGTGGCCAATGTTCAATTGCCTTCAAAGGCACCCGATAAAAATGTCTCATCCAGCCCGATCAACCGGCCGACCGATATCCAAGTCTTCTGCTTGTTTTCCACCATACACGCACCGAATACCATACAAAAATTCATTTTGTACAATATTATCTGTTCGTCTATGGCCAATATCAGCAGAAGACTTGGATATCTCGTCGGCTCTTCCATCAGGCTGGACAGAGAATTTTGATTGGGTGCCTTTGAAAGCACCCAAACATTGCCCACTGTTTAGAGCTGAATTGTCAGATACGGGTAGAAGTCTATTGTTTCTACCTGTGTATCTGATGATTCAGCTCTATGGGTGTGTATTGTAATGAACTATCTTTCTTGGAAAGAACTTTTTCCAAGAGACATCATAATGCTTTAAGGTACTGATCATGTAAAAAGTTGGGTATGTCTCTAGAAAATTCAAAGGGCTGAACTGACTGTATGTTATTGCAATGCAATCCTTGTGCAGTGCAGCAACCTGCATTTATTAGAAATGTAATTTTTCATGTTACTAGGAGAGAAGTGATGATCTAATTTGATGCTAACTTGCTTTAAGTTGGGGGTCTCCAATGCATTGCAGAATTAATAGCCCATGGTTGTGTAACACCTGACTTTATGCATATGAATGTAAGCTTTGGTATTCTTCATATATTGCAACAGGGAGCACTGGTTTATCTGGTGTGCAATGATTGGAATGTGCTTTTACTGTGGTTGTCTATAAGAGAATGCTTCTGCAGTTCACCTGTCAGCAAAATTAATACAAATTCATGGTATTATTTACAAACAACATGCTGAGATCTACTACTTTACAGTCTTGCTATAATTGTAGTTTGGTCAAATGGCTGATGGCTCTTTATTTCTCTTGCAGGCTTCCAAGGAATTCCTGGTGATTACACAGCAGCCCCAAGCACTATGCCCATGGGATTTCCACCAGCTGGGTACACACCTGCAATACCGCCACACTCTACCGGTCTTCGCCATGGACCATCTCTACACTCCTACCTCCCAGGGCACCCTCACCACGCCTCTATGATTCTGCCAGCTGGCGCCTCCCCTCACCACCTGGTATCAGCTCAGAGTCCGGCGGACGCACTTCTAAATGGTCAAAACATAGACATTCATGCTCACTAATATTAGTTCAGTGACATTTTTATTTTACCTCCAACTTAAATTTTTGTAAGGGTGTTGGCTAAACTTCATGTACTTGTCCTGCAAAAGGGATAAAACAAGTGCTCAACTCTTTATCCAGCTCACAGTAGCTACAGAGTGGTTAGAAGCAAGTGGATGATAACACAGACATTCAGGAGAGAGGACACAGGATGAAAGCCATTCTGGTGGAACAGTGACAGAGTTAAGCCAAATGGGCAGTGGCCCTTCCTGGGAGTCGTGTGAAGTCATTTTAAAGGAAGGAAGAAGACTCTGATGGAGGAGAAGAAACATTCTTTTAAAGAACACCCTTCATTCCCACTATTTGTTTTTGGATGGACCAAGACAAGATGTTCACTTGTGAACAGATGAACTTCGGGGATTTACATTTTAGGCATTTGCTTTTTTTCTTTTTTAAGTTGTCACTTGAAGCAGGGACTAAGTTAACTTGTACATTTTTAAGTAATATAATTATTTGAGTTGATACATGTCTTGTTTTACCAGTTTTTTTATGATAAAGGAAAAGAACTTGAAAACAAAATGCCACTGTGGATGTATATACATATGTAAAAATATTTATAGCACCTATAAAATTCAGGGTAAGCAGAGGACTTTTTGTTTCATGTTTTCAAGTACTATTGGACCTGGGATTCCCCATACTAGGTTCTTCCATGTTTAAGGCAATAATTCAGCAGTGCATTCTAAGTGAATATAGTGGGTATAAGAAACCTTTCTGTAAACCACCATTTTCACTCCAGTGAAAATGCCTAGTAATCCATAAGGCAGGCACTGGTTATGCTAACCTCCTTCAGTAAGACAAACTCACCTTTAGCACTTCTAGATGCCTCTTTATGCTTCAAGCAAAGGTGAAAGATTCAGCACCACCTAATCAATAATATTATATCTATTTGGGGGGGGGGGGTCCAATACCACTGTTATAGTCCTGGAACACAGACGTAATGTGGCCATAGACTTTGATTTTTTAAAAGATCTGGCCATACATGGGCAGATAAAGCTGCTTGGCCATTTAGACCAATTCGATAGCTTATCTGCCAGTGTATTGGGGCTTCTGGCCATGATATCAATCGGGAAGGTTTAACTTTTCCGGTGACCAACCCGTTGGAGCCTATCGCTCCTGGTTGCAATTTGATTGTTCGGCCATAGGGCTTGCCCTGATATAGCCCTGCTGTTGGTGGGCATATTGGGGAAAGATCCGCTCATTCTATCTGCTCATTCTTTGTATGTGGCCAGCTTAAGACCAGGCTTATTCTGAAACAATTGTTAAATGTATGATTTGTCCATCAACTAAAATGACAGTTTCATCTAGTTGTTTCTAGGAAAATTGTTAGCTGCATGTTTGGCCCTGCATACAATTGGACAATGGATACATTTCACTGTAAATTATGAACATTTTCTAACCTTACTGGTTTTATGACCGACGACTGATGGAAAATGTTCGGTGTCCACTAACCTCACAATAATTCAATGGATTTGTTGAGTTGCACTACAATTGGTTATTAGGGAAAGAAAAATATTAATGTCTATGGCCACCTTTAGCACAACATGTCTTCTAGCCATGCCTTCAAAGATATAACTGGCATTTAGTTAAGTTCCATGGTATGTTTCTAAGACACAAATACCTTTAGGTGGTGCTTTTCTTCTATTTATTGCAAACCTATTTTTATATATTTGTGGTGCAATGCATTGGGAGGGTCAGTGGTGATGAGCCAATCACTGTGAGCCTATGGTTAAACGGAATCTAAATAAATAAATAAAAATGACATAAACTTGTCCCATTTGCTCTTCTGAGCACTCTTGCAATATACTGTAGTTTAATGTTTTAAGCTTTTAAAATCTTGGCAGTTTTCTATGGCTAATATTAGGCTTTCAGTTAAGCAGCTCCAATTTGATGTCCCACTGGCTTTCCTGGGGTAAATAAGTGCACCTTGGAACATTGTGATGGCACTGGAATAACTACAGAGAAAGCAAACCTGGGGGGCAGGGGGTCTGCTTACTCTATAGTTGTAAAAAAATCCCTCCTTCCGGGTTTGCTTATGGAATTATGCAACACACTAGAAACATCACAATTTGTGGACACTTCTGTGGAGTTCGGTGCCGCAAATCTGGAGTAAAGCTGACCCGTGTCCTCAATAATTAAAAAAAGAAACCTGGTCACAGTCCGGTAAGTACAGATCCCTAAAATCTATTGAGGTTTCCAGCCTGTGGTGGTGGATGTTACCCAAGCAAGGCTATATTTTCATATTGTTCTAGCCTTCTTCTAGCCTGATCAAATTTGAAATTAAAAAAAAAGTGAGTGAAGCCTACTGAATCCATCATTTTGTATTTGGCCATATTCCAAACCATAATTTGCAAAAATATACTATATATATTTAGTCTTTCCCCAGAATCGGTGTCAGACAATGGCTTACATCAACCACCAATTTGCGAAATGCAGCAGTGCTGCCCCCCTCTAAAGCACAAACCACGCTCCCGATCAGTTTTTCAAATATCATGATTCTAGAGCTAGCCATACATGTAAAGATAAAGCAGAAAAATAAATATACAACCCATCAAAAGCAAGGTTGTAAGAAAACAAGAGCCACACTATTCCATAGGCAATTATTTAGAGTGTGTTCAAGCAGAGTGCAAAGTAAAACAGAAAGGTAAGAAAAAAGGGATACAGTATATTCAAACTTCACTTAAATAACAAATGTGGTAAAATAAATACATCTAAATGTATGTTGCTTGAGAGTAAATTGCTAAATTTGCATAGCGGAAAAAAGGAGCTTTTTGTTAAACTCAGAGAATGCTCTACTACATTGCCCTTCTTTTTACTCAACAATTATTATTTCTAATATTTTAGAATTATTTTTATAATATTTCTAAATAAAGTACCCATGTACTAAATAGCAATACCCTCCAAATCACTGAAGAGAAGCCAAATATTTCAAATCATTGATTAAAAAAAAAAAACCAACACATTAACAACCCAATACAGGAACAGTTACATAAAAAAATTAAACCATTTTTTTAAGTAGTGAAAATATAATGAACTGTTGCTTTGCACTGGTACAACTTGTGTGTTTGCTTCAGAAACACACCTATAGTTTATATAAACAAGCTGCTGTGTAGCCATGGGGACAGCCATTCAAAGCTGAAAAATGAGAAAAGGCAGAGGATAAACAGTAGATAACAGATAAGCTCTGTAGTATACAAAGGGATTCTTCAGAACTATTTTCTGTGTATCCTGTGCTTAAATTGCTGCCCCCATGGCAACACAGCAGCTTGTTTATATAAACTATAGTTGTGTTTCCTGAAACAAACACACAAGTTTTACCAGTGCAGGGCAACACTACATCCTTGGGCAGATTTATCAAGGGACAATTTTTTTTTGCAAATACTCCCAAATTCAACTAGGTAGTTTTTTTTTTTTTATTTAATTTGATTTATCATACTCTGGCCCTTTAAGAATTGAAATTTGGCTATTCGCCTCCCAAAACCTGCTGAATTGCTGTTTAAGTCAAAGGCAGAGGAGATTCGAATCGAGTGGTCTGATTTTAAAAATGTTTATTTTAATAATAAGTTTCAATTGATCGAATTTCAAATTTATGGGAGTTTAACGCATATATATAGATATATATATACACACACAACATATGGAAAACCAGCACTCACCTCCCTTCTAGTAAGGTAACTATCTCATAAGAAAAAAGATCTGTTTATGTTACAATAATGCAGACATCTACGCGTTTTGGTCCAGCAGGGACCATCATCAGGATGACCTGATGCGTGTAGATGTCTGAATTATTACAGATCTTTTTTCTCATTAGATAGTATAATATATATATATACCCAAACAAAAATCTAAATATTGGCAATCATGAAAAATCTGTGATACTGCCTGGGTTTTCAAATCTCAAAACATAAAGCTAAATAAAGCAGCAGCAGGCGAAATGTCAGTTAGTGTTAGGCCCGGAATGGCAATCTGTGG
>CM044446.1:56620027-56630458 GCA_024363595.1 Xenopus borealis
GGGAGTGATTTAAATAAACAAGAGAAACTGGTAAAGGGAACAAGGGCAAAGCTTGACCTCCAAGCACCCCAGTGGGTTTAGAGTAGGTTTGAGGGGATGGGACAGAGTAGGACACAAGGTTCCCATCTGACTTTGCATTGTATGTTTTTGCAATTTTGAGACCACCAGTGATATAAAGGGAGGCTGCGTCTGCACGCTTCCCAGCTGCACCTCTCACACATACAAGCGGTCTTTCTCAGCCTCATTTTGCTGGACACAACTCTGCAAAAGAGTCAGGTGGTAGAGGGTGGGGGTGGGGGTGAGCTGTCCGTCTGTCAGGCCAGTTGATGGATGAGGGTTGGTAAAGCTGCAGGAGGAAGCATTACACACAAATACTAATAAAGTCATTAATCATTCCCTGACAGTTGCCAGTCACCCCTCTCCAACCCTTACAGCTGCTCCCTCTGTTCTAAGCTACTCGGATACCTTGCTGCATTCTCACCAGTCTGCAACATTAATATTGATATTAACATATATAGCACCAACATATTCTGCAGCACTGTACAATAAATGGGGAGAATGGGTTGCTCCTATCTCGCGCCCGCTAGCACTAAATTCGCCTGCGCCTATTCACACGGGGCGATACGTTTTTCAAAGTCGCTCGAAATTGCCTCACGAGGCAATTTTGAGCGACTTTGAAAAAGGCGCAGGTGACTTTAGCACTAGCGGGTGCGAGATAGGAGCAAGCCATTCAGGGAGATTTGTCGCCCCAAAGTACAGACGCTTAGTCGCCAGGCGACAAATCTCCCCGAATCTTCGTGTCTGGATGAGCCCTAAAACTTGGAAAGCTTGCAACATAGTCTGTATAACAATTATTCTTATTAATCTTATTATTAACATATATTTATAAAAAAGCACCAACATATTCTGCAGCTCTGTGCAATAGAAGGGAGTATACATCAAACATAAGATAACATACAAATATTGACTGCTCATAAGTGTTTAAAACTCTCACCAGTCTGCAGCATTAATATTGATATTATTAACATATGCATTACCAACATATTCCGCAGCACTGTACAATAAATGGGTGAACTGCATACAACCAATACAAGAGGTAAAGTGGGTCCTTTATAAAACTTGGAAAGCTTGCAACATAGTCTGCATAACTATTATTATTATTAAATATTATTATTATATTTTATATTATTATATTAATATTATATTTATAAAGAACCAGCATATTCCGCAGCTCTGTCCAATAGAAGGGAGTATAGATCAAATATAAAATAACATACAAATATTGACTGCTCATCAGCGCTTAAAACTTACAGCTCCATGAATAGAGAGCACCAAAAACTCCCTTTTATTCTTCTGAAATGTAGTTATACTCACTCTTCCTTCCATGACAAAAAAAATATTAATGCTGCAACTTTTTTTGTCTGTCTGTACCCTAGAACATAGATATGCGACAATATACATTTTTAGTATATCCATCTTTCCAGGGATTAGTTAATGCAGTGGCATGGCCAGAGTAACCAATAATGATGGGGGTAAATTTATCAAAGAGTGAAGTTCCGTCACTAGAGTGAAATTCCACCCCTCTCCATTCATTTCTATGGGATTTTGGCAAGGTGTATTTATGAATGGGTTAAGTGAAAGTTCACCCTTTGATGAATACGTCTTTAAAAATCCCATAGAAATGAATGGAGAGCCGTGGAATTTCACTCTAGTGGCGGAACTTCACTCTTAACTTCACCCTTTGATAAATATACCCCATGGAGTTGACATCCTGTGAAATGCCTCTTTAGGGTAGGGACAGACAGGGAGAAGGAAATTCGGGGAGATTGTCGCCTGCTAAAAACGCCAGGCAACAGAATTTCCCCAAATCTCCCTGTCTGTCCCTACCCTTATAGACAATCTGCTCATTATTACGTTATAATGAATGGGAGATTCTACAGTCAGATGCTTCCAAATGCTGCTCTGTTACTAATAGGCTCTTTCCAAAGAGCTTACAGTCTGTGTCATGTAGAGGAAAATGGAAGTATCCAAGTTTATGTAGATCTACGACTCCCACCAGAATGACCTGGGTCAGTCTGATTTGGCCCAGTATGTGGTTGTCAGAGATCAACTCATTTGGCTGTCTGCCAAACCACCAACACCAATATGTACGTCCATCTTAGGTTGCCTATTGAGCCATCTGGACAGGGAGTTTTTTATGCTGGTATTTTATTAGCAGGAGGCTGAGGCAAAACAGAGATGTAGCAGTTGAGCACAAACACCCCAGCTTGCAACTTGTGACATGCTTCACCACAATGTCCCTCTATTGATCATGCAGCTTGTGGCCAACAATGTAAGCATTTTTTCATCTGAAAAGGATACTCAGTAGCGATCTCATGATATTTATTTACACCAAGAAATGCAACAGTCTGGCTCAGACCTTAGGGCACAAACTAATAGTTCCCCTGATCAATATCCCTTTTTATTGCTTATTGGCAATCTGCAAAATATTCACCAAACAAGTATAACATACATGCATGGTCAACTCAATGTTTCCCATATGGTTTTAAGTATGAATCCCAAGCATTATATTCAGTTTACAAAAACCATCACATGACTATTACATCAAAGTGCTGCTTATCAGGTCTTATTATACTGAATCCCATCTTGGTTTAGTAGATCAAAGGGGAAAACTCCTACTTTTTAATTGACTAATTCAATGTGTTTTTCCCTGAATTGATAGAAAATTATGAAAGCATAACATAATCTGTGTACAGTATGCTGTTCCTATCATATCTACATCTAGATTATATTTTTTACATTCATCTTTGTTCCAAACAGTTGGTGATGTGCCCTACTCTATAGAAAAAACTTGCAGTGCCCCATTCATGAGAGGGGCCCTGGTGATGCAGGGGGTTCAGATTGCAAAAGTTCTGGTGGTGAATTTGGGTCAATTTGGTGTCGGGGACAGGGCCAGTTGGAATTTTTGATGCAACCCGGCTTTAGTGAGACAACATCCCTGTCACGGTCAGCACCCAATACCAGAACAAATGCCAAGCACCCTGGTCTCAGCTCGTGCATCACCAGTAGTGTGACCGCCTTTGGCTTCGGGAGGAGCCCTCAGCTACTCAGATGCCATCTGGACTTGAACGAGAGGTGCAGAGCAGGAGTTCTGGCCAGCAATGGGGCACGACTGAAGTAAGAGTCTATAAAGGCCGAAGGTCACAGTACAGACCGGATTAAGCAGAATCATAGTAAGACAGGCAGGGTCACGGCAGGCAGATAGCTAGGAGTCATCAGGCAGGCAAAGGGTCAACAGGGTGATCAATAGATAGGATGAGGCAAAATCGGTGGTCAAACAACAGGCTTGGGTCAGGATACAGATAATCAGAATAGTCAAAAGGCCAGGCAGGGTCAAACACAGGAATCAGGAATACCAGAAGCTTTACAGCACAAGATAAGGCACCAGGAGCAAAATCCTATAAAGGGCAGCGCATTGCAGAGAAAAATCCCTTTAAGTACTTTTTCATTTTCGCGCCATTGCATGCTGACGAAATCACGCCAACACGCAGGTGCCTATAAAAGGCGGAAGTGCGCGTGCGGTGCGCACTAGGAAGCCGGCAAGACAAAAGGATGGTGTGGCGGGCATCCCCACTGATGGCGTGGTGGTCGTCCCCGCTGCACCACCACTAGACCACCAGGGTGAGTTCTCACAATGCCTTCATGTCTGTCAATAACAAATAAACATACTTTTGTATCTTCAAAGTATATAAACATAGCAGGAGAACCCTGTATTGTGGGTACTGCATTGTAAATTAAGCATATCAAATAAAGCACTTGAAAACAATTTTTGCTGAAATGTGTGTACCATCCAGAGTCAGACTGAGAGGGTCTCAGCCCACCTGGGTTTCCACATCAGGGCCCCCCCCTCCAAAGGCTTCCCTCCCCAGTCAGGATAAAAAGTTGTCTAATAACAAGTTGTCTAATTCTGGGAAGTGTCATTCTGTAGCTAATAATGCAAATAAAGTTATGTCTTGCATGAAAAAGGGCATAAATTCAAGGGATGAGGGGCTGGGCTAGAAGGGGCCCATGAGGGCCGGGGAACTCTGGGTTTTTTCCCAGTGTCCTGCCGGCCCAGTCCGACGATGGTACCATAGAAAACTGAAGTAACCCATGGCTTTCCAAAAAGTTGTTGAAAAGTGTCAAAGTGGTGAGCACTGCTGCTCAGCAGCAGCGGGGTCCTGGGTTTGATTCTAGCCATGGTAACATTTCTAAGAGGTTTGTATATTCTTTCAGTGTTTGCTGAATAAACATTAAAGCAGGTAAACTGGATTCTGGTAAAACTGATTAAACTGTGTGTGAATTTCTCTATGAGGGTGCTGCCATATTTGAGCTTCAGAAGTCAGTTAGCATTAGTGATGTGCGAATCTATCCCATTTCGTCGAAAAATTAGGGAATCTCCATCGAAATTCACAAATTAGCGAAAAATTCGCGAAACGAGTCGTGGCACGTTTTTGACGAGCGTTGCGTTGTTTACGGTGCGCGACTTGTTTTTTTACTACAGCGAATTTATGGCAGGTGAATTTTCACTGGCGTTTTGAGAATTTATTTGGCGGCGGCGAATCGCGTGAATTTGCCGCAAATTCACGCTTGCCGAATAAATTCGCCCATCACTAGTTAGCATTAGAAACTCTAACTGACATGTTGAGAAGAGATAGTCAGGTTAGCAAAACAGTCAGGTTTAGGAATGTCAAGCAACAATTACTTACAAAAGCAGCTTTATCAGTGTAAAATGATCAACAGGAGCTATAGGTAACTTTTGATGTACATTACTATTTGTAATAATATTTTTTGTGTTAGTATCACTTTAAGGAATCTGCCAGCTGAGAAAGGTTGTTTCCTTCTTTTTTTTTTGTCCTGTATGCTTTTCAAAGGAAAACTATACCCCCTCAAACAATGTAGGTCCCTATAAAAAGATATTGCATGAAACAGCTCATATGTAAAACCCTGCTTCATGTAAATAAACCATTTTCATAATAATCTACGTTTGTAGTAGTGTGTGCCATTGGGTAATCATAAATAGAAAACTGCCATTTAAAAAAAAATAAGGATCACCCCATGGGATCGTAGGATCCAATGGTGCACACAAACATACCAAACAAACTATAAAGTTAGGTCACATGAGCCAATTAACAGACAGAGTTGTGTCTTGCTTCCACACTTTTTCCTGTTACAGTTAGAGTTGAAATATTTCTGGTCAGGTGATCTCTGAGGCAGCACACAGACCATCACAAAATGGGGGTTCAAGGCAAGAGATGTAAAAGGGCAATATTTACTTAAATATATATTCCAGTTTGGTAACATTATTTAATATGTCACTTAATTTGATACTTGTTGCACAAGTATTGATTTTGGGGGGTATAGTTTTCCTTTAACTTTTCAATGTGTAAAAATAGGAAAACCAAATTTGAAATTATTCTGCAAACGCAAATGTGAATGTCTTGCGCTTTCATTATCATACCCCCAAAGTGTTACTATGTTTTACCAGTACTTGCTTTCTGATTTTATTCTTTAAGCATTTATTTAAAAAAAATGAGGAAACAATTCCTGTAACTGGTAGGGCCAGTGTTGCTCTCTGTGAAAATTTTAATTTCCAGAGAGGGCCATAAAGGAGAGGCTCTTGGCCATGAAATTCACTCAGACGTTAAGAATGCAATAATGCATCACCACTCACCCCCCCCAACCATTTAATTAACAAAAACTACCAAAGTCTTGACAAATTTACAGTTTAGAAAATGCAAGTGGAGCCTTGAAGGAACAGAAAACACTTAGGATCTGTCTATTTTGCTTGTTTTTTTTTTTTTTTTATAGCGCAAGAGATTTATGCTTGTGTGGGAGCTGTTACTAACCCAGTGCAAAATCCCAGGCTGGCCATGTGATGTATGGTTAGGAGGATACCAGCTAATGGAACAGGGTCCCCCAACACAATAGCCTGGCTCTGAGCATGAACAGATAAAATATGGTCCAGTTGACACAAAAGCAATGAAATGCAATATAACTAAAGCTTCATTCTTCATGATAGGTTTAAATCTTTTTATTAGAAAACATATTTATTATTTATCCCCTAAAACAGGAATTCCCAAAATGTGGTTCTGGCTTACATTAGGGAGCCAAAAACAGTAAATGGGTTGTCCATCATAACATTCTGATGAAATGTTATAGAACTGAACCTGTGCCCCCAATGCTTCAGCATCTACCAAAAATGTTGCAGGCCATGGAGGACATTGACCATTACTTACAGTATATGTATTTTGATTGACTCCCTATAATTATGTCAGAATATTACTTTTAAACTATACCTAAGGGAATATAAGCCTTCACAGCCATGATCGTTCACCAAAATGTTGCTAGACTACAGCTCCCTATGAACTGCAGGCTACTAAGATTATGGGCAGAAATCATAAAGCAATATAATAAAAAAAATGCAATTTCTAAGCTCTCCTTGGGCCGATTTTTATCTGGAGCATTCAGCACTGATACATAAGGAGAACCATTTTAGCCCAGCTTGGCACTGATAAATATGGCACATGGGTCAAGACTGTTCTAATGTCATGATGTATACAGTATACCTGTACTAAATAGGGCATGTACCTTCTCTCTCTTTATCTGACAAACAGAAGTCAATGACAAAAATATCATTATGCACATATATTTTTACATATATATTTTGGTGCCAGAACAAGCTGATTAGCACTGCACATTCATATGATTATACCAATGAGCAGACTGTTGATACCATTCACCTAAGGGCAAAACTATAAGCATTGTAACAACTGGGCTTTTAGAATAAACATGCTTTTCAGTAAAAAAGCAAAAATACCCGCACAATATCTTGTCAAACCTCATATTAAAGCTGGATACATACAGTACAGCCTGATAATTTTTCAGTCAGACTGGTAGACATTGGCACTTATCATGCTGAACATGCAAGTCAGGCTGCGTTAAGATTATTATTTATATAGTGCACATAAGGACGTGAAGGGGAGTCATAGCTATTCTTCACTTCTTGATCCAATAGTTACAGCAGAAATAAAAGAATAAGTAGTAGGCAAAGTGAAGTGTGGCCCCCTCATACATTCATTATCCATTTAGCCCATGCATCAATCGGGTGGTGAAAGTACAAGGGTTGTCTCGTGTATATTTACCTTAAGAAGATACAAACAAATAACAATTTACACCTATTAACAATGACATCTTACCGTGTACAATGTAGAGTATGCAAAAGAGCTCAAAAGAACTTACAGTCCAATGGGGGAATGTAATGAGAATGTTTTGACCGACCAAATGGCTTTTGTGAACATTCTCAGTGTATGTAATAAAATTTCACAATCTCAAAACATATTTTGCAACAAAATATTTAACAAAACTCCAGAGTAGGCGTTAACACTTACTTTTTCTTAGCAATGTAATTTCCACCAGCGAATGATATTATATTGCGAGCAGCGCTAAACTTTCACAAATCACATTTTAAATAACACGAGATTTTTAATTACATTCCCCATAAAAAGGGAGTGAAGCATGAGTATTAAGTAGGTACTGTTGTTTATAACCCCAAACAAATACCAGTATCTGGGAGATCAGTCACCCGAAGAAGCAGCGATTTATCACCGTGCGACTAAATCTCCCCAAATCTCCACGTGTCTCTGCCCTAATAAAAAACATTGCCATCTAAAAGCTGTTGAGGTCATGTAGGAGTCAATGAGATTTGTATTTCCAATTGTAAAATCTTTCTTTAATTCAAGCTTTTAAAAGCTTTCAGTCTTTCTTTTCATTTGTATTTGATAGAGAAATTTGAGGATTTCTAGGTTTTCATATTGATATTTGGATTAGTTCTGCATTTTTATTCCTTCGTGTTTTTTATATTAGGCTGTTTTTATAAATTACTTGGCATTTGTGGTTTTAGAGAAAATGAGTTTTTTTGTGGTTTTAGAGAAAATTAGTTTTTTTTGTGGTTTCTAAAACCACTAAAATCAGAATGTTGATAAATGTTAACTGGAAGAAGGTTCTGCTGCCATGATACATATTAAATAAATAATACAAATACTACAGTCACCACACCCTCCAGTCTGAATCACATGTATAGTGCTGGTATGTTACACTGGGCTATAGAGAAAATTGTCTACATTTATACAGTCCTTGTCTCATTCGTAGAAAATAAGAAACAGTTCAAAGGAGAGCTTTTAGAATGGTCTAAATTGTAACCCCTATGCTCAATATCTGTCTACTGATGCAGCCATTACACTATATATATCATACAGTACTGAGAAATCTAAAAAGCTTCAATTTCAAAGGAAAATTTCCTCCACAGGATCTTATTGAAGCATTCAGTGAGGCTGCATTACAAACATTTTCGGGGGCCTCACACCCCCTTTCTCAATGTAACAGTCCACCAGGGGGTGTGAGGCCCCCGAAATGGTTGTTATGCAGCCTTGCTGAATGCTTCAATAAAATCCTGCAGAAACAGTTTTGCTCCAGCATTGCGTGACTTCCATTTATTCTCTTTAAACTGGTATACACAGCTGAATAGCCACGGCGTCTTGGTATGTTTTCACTCTGCTAGAGATTGTTTAAACTTTAAAGAACAATTTAAGTGTGCATCAATTATATTTATTTCAATTTTAAAGGACAAAGCTGACATACCAACCTAAGAATGTAGATGGTTATGTAAGTTTATACCAGGTTAGGTATTCATGGCTACCAATAAGCAGACACCTTTTATTGATCATCTGTCTCATTTATTACAGTGGGTTACTAAAACCTTTGCAAATTTTTATTACATTACCCTAAATGAATTTGGTAGAAACATTGGATAAGTTTGCCCTAGTCTGAAACCTTATTTTCAGTTTCCTTGTTGCATTAGGTCAATGATACTGCTGATTGGTTGCCATAGGTTAGTGGACTGTAGCAGTGCTACAGAAATGGTGTAGTCCCCATTTATTGTATGGGTTGCATATTGGATGCCTGGAATAATTTTCCAAAAGGAGTGGCAGCTTCAAGTACAGATGTTGGCATAAATATAGAGCTGTCTTGAGGAAGATGGAATATTGTACAAGATGGAGCATTTTGTTTAATATAGCTTTGACAGGCAGTTAGCAACTGGGCAAAATAGACAGAGCAATAGTTTTAATCTGCCCTTATCTATATAGCTACCTATTATTAATTTAACAAAATCCTCATTATAAAAATAATCAAATGTTCATGATTTCAATGACTTTCCCAGGCGAATAAAGATGGCCAGTTACTATTAAAGTTTTAGAGCAGAGTAACCACAGCAACCAATAAGCATATTCAAGGCTCTACTTGTGTCTTTTCCTATATCAGTAAATAAGCTTTATGTGCCTTATCTTACTTCGACTTCCCTCTTTCATCAGACAATCATTCCATTAGAGTTTTTTGGCTTATATCGTTTCAGCTACAGTGATATCCACTATGGCTATAGCTCAAATACCACTTTACCTGTCTAGTGATTTATTCAAAAGGTAACATATCATACTCCAAAGTAATATGTTTTATTGTAATCTTTTTTTATCACACACAACAATGTTCAACTCATTACAATCTGTCTCAAGTACCAACGTTTGCAAATACTGGCTAAATGGGTTCATAGCAAACAAAAGGCAAGGCCCACTTTTGGCAGATGGACCTTGGCAGCAAAGCTGTCATTCCTCCATCAAAATGACCTACACCAAACAATTTGGGGCGAGCCTGCGTGAGGTCATAAGGTGCAAGTATGGGGAAGCATCTCACAACAGCTTGCTTTCAGGGGGGATGGAAATAAGTTGCCATTTGGACAAGACCCAGTTCAATTGGAGGGTAATGAAACCACATCAATCACACAATTATTCACCTGTCAGAGGATCAACAATGGAGGAATCACAGTGTGCTGTCTTAATGTGTGTGTGTTTGGTGGGGGGAGGCGAATGGTGGGTAGGAAAATCTGTATACCCCCATCATGTTCCCTAGGGTTTTGAGTATGCAAAACTCTCAATTGAGTATGTATGTGTTTGTATATATATATATATATATATTTATATATATATATATACACATACATACACAACTTATAATGTTGTGAAGGCACATTTAAACATCTTTATCCAGTAAGAACACTAGCTTAGAGATGGTAACAAACACCATCGTATGAGGAAAAATACCCAACCCTAAAACAGTTCTAAAGTTTTTTCTGGTCTTAATAAAGGTCTGAGAAGGAGACCAAAACATTGGCCTGTTTTTAATCTTTATTCAATGAAATATGTTTTTAAAAATTATTTAAACGCTCCTGCCATGCATCCACCTTTTCTTGAATCTGTTTGTGGACAGCACCTAGGTCATTCATCATTAATGGAGTGCGGACGAAATCCAAGAAATATATATATATATATATATATATAT
>CM044446.1:56666323-56683092 GCA_024363595.1 Xenopus borealis
TTTTTTTTTTTTTTTAATATTCACAAGATATTTTTGGGGTTAACAGTTGATACTAAACCGACATTAGTATAAAGTCCACAATACAAACAGGTTATGTGACAGCATTTATCAGAAAATATAAAAACAATTGCACAATCACAACTGTTATAATGTAGATTCCCTGCACATAGAAGCAAAAAACACTTTTTATATCTATAAAAGGTCACTTGCTTAGAGTTCCACTAAATCCTTTACTACGGTCTCAAATAGAAACCCCCCTGTAACTAAAACATTTATCTATATAAAAATCTTGCTCCAGGTCAGGGTCTATAAGTTATGAGTTGGAGTACTTTTTTATTCTGACTTTTAACACTGACAGGTATAATAAATGTAAAAAAAATTGAGTTTTTTGTTTTTTTCTATGAAAGTTTTTTTTCCCCTTTAAAAGTTCGACCAGAATAAATTGGACTTTAATAAATAACCACCTAAGTGTCCTTTGTCACCACGCATAAATACAGGTGAAAGTGGGCGTGAAAGTACGAAACTACTAGAAGTTTTATATGACGTGTCTCGCTGGAAAAGTAGGCGATGTGACACAGGACACGAAGTTTACATGGCGTGATCTCAAACTACAAACAGCAGAGAATGGAGAAGTGGAGCTCCCTCATTTTATATTTTAACTTATAAACCCAGGCTGGGAACAAGATTTTTATATAAGTAAATATTTTATCTGGGGGAGTTCTTTGTGCTATTTTTAACTGCAAAGTGAAGTGTTTATAAGAGAATCTCTAAGCAAATAACCCGCTATAGATCTCAGAAGTGCTTTATGTAACCCAAATAGATAGAACTTAGTATCATAAAGCATTTTTTATATGTGCAGGAAATTCACATTATAAAAGCTGTGAGTGCAGTTGTTTTTATTCTTTTCTGATACTTTTAGGAGAAAAGCTGTCCCATAATCTGTTTGTATAGTGTATCCATAGTAATGTCTATTAGTATGTAAAAAGTGTTTACCCTGAAAATATCTTGTGAATATTAAAATAAACCTGGGAAATTAACTATTCATTCATGTCGTGTTCTGATATAAAGGAGCACTAATCTGATGGTACATTGTATTGTTTGAGTTTGTATAAAGTATATATTCTATTTAACTCATTACTACAGATATGGAAGCCATAACCTGGAAACCTGTTATCTAGAAAGCTCCAAATTATGGAAAGGCCATCTCCCATAGACTCCACTCTCCATTATAATAAGTTGTATAATTATACCTTGTATTTGACCCAAGCTAAGATGCAATTAATCCGTATTGGAAGCAAACCAGCCTATTGAGCTTATTTAATGTTTACTTGATTTTCTAATAGATTTAAAGTATGGAAAGATCTGTTATGACCACCAGAACAGTGTTTGAAATGGCAAGAGATATTGATATCTGTAATGATTTTATATCTTTATTTAGCATTGACTTAAAACCTATGGCAAGCAATTACTTTTTTGTGTAAATACAATCTTCCTGTTTTTTTTTCTTCATCATAGCGTGGTTGGGTCTTGGGTCCAGACAATAACTTCGGTTTCAGTAGCCAGCAGCAGAACCCAGAAGAGGTCACAATTCCATCCACGGAACTAGCCAAGCAAGTCATCGAGTATGCCCGACAATTAGAAATGATTGTTTAATCTGTGTGGGGCAATGCCCTACTTACCAGATATACTTTTCCCATCCCCTTTTTACTGTTTGATCTATCCATTTACATCAGTGGTGGTTTTTACCAAGGGGACTGGGTCTGGGCTTTTTTTTTTCTTGTACAACAATCCACTGTTTGCTCCATCACTTTTCTGGCAGATTTCAAACCCCTTATTTTTCTGATGACCTAGAATGCCAAGGGGATCTTTTTCCTGTTTTATACAAGTGATGCCTAAAAAAGGCATTGAGTTTAATAGACTTAACATACAACTATCACTACACTGGTGGTGGTATCACTGCGCTGGTAGTGTTGCCATGTTATGGGTCATACTTGGCACAGCTTTCCCAACTGGATGGTGGCATTGCCACTCTGTGAGACAGGGTTTTATATTTGTCCTTAGCCAGAGCTCTGTAATTTATATTTTTTTTTTTATTTTTTAAAGAAACCAGTTTTGTTTAACAGTTGAGGCCTACAAACAGACTACAAGTTAATGCCCTCTGTTACCTTGTGCAACTGAAACAATGTATATATACAGACAATAAGAATAAAGTGCTCATTTGGTCAATTTTGTCACATTAATGAGAAGATCAATAACATATGCATTACAAAATAGAAATCACTCAAATCAATACCATTTTTGTGTATATAATGCAGCCTGTGTGACCAGTTAATTCTGCCTACTGATTGGTTAGTATGGGCTATGAGACCAGTAGCTAACTAGATCTTTTATTTCATTACCCAATAGTCACACGACCATGTAGAGCAAAAGCTGGAACAAATCTGACCTCTGTAAAAAAAAAAAAAAAAAAAAAAACAGAATTCAGCTTAAATATTTTTTCACTAAATTGTATGACCTCTTATTTGTGGAACAGAAAGCTTTTTGTACCACAAATAAGATGACATACAATTTTGTTAATAAAGCATTAAGTGGCAAATTTTTCAACTGAGGTCCAGTTTGTGACAGCCTCTGCTCTACACGGTCTGAAGGTCTGGGGCATGTGTATCCAGATCCACAATTTCCTGTGTTAAATGTACTTCTGCAGATGGGGTTTATTTGAGTTTCATGTCTGCAATAAACCCAATTGTGTTTGATTCATCTACTCTGTCAGAGATTAATCCCTTGATTCCGTTCAAATGCTTACCAACCGTAAATTGATTGGGGAAGATGGAGAGCCATGTATCACAACCCAGCTGGAGGTTGACCGTAGGTATTATGGATCCGCCTACTAGCTGACACTGTGGTTTAAACAGAGACCATTTTTCATTACCAGAGCAGCAGCACAATATGTCTGTCACTGAACTGTATAGAAGACACACCGCATCTGTATTTTAAGCAAATGGGGGAACATTGATAATGCAAGCATCCTTTGAAATACAGGGCCCTGGGATTTTCTAGGTAAGGTTAGTGCTATCATACCTTGTTAGGAGCAAATTTATTATGCTGTGTAAAAAACAAATCACTGATCATGTTTCCCTTAGCAACAATCGGCAATTTGATTTCAAGTTACAAAAGCAAAGATCTGATTGATTGCTATGGGCAACGTCTGTGATTTAATTTTTTTTAGACCGTTTTCTACAGAGCATATGTCTGCTAAAAATCATATAACCATTAAATAAACGCAATAGGATCATTTTGCCCTCAATATGGATTCATGCAGCTTTGTTAAGATAAAGTGCCAGGTACTGTTTCATTATTACAGATTACTTTTTTTTTATTATTGGATTACAGTGGAGTCTATGGTGGAAGGCCTTCGATTAACAGCTTTCTGGATAACAGGGTTCCAGAAAACTGATCCCATACCCATTTAAAGAGCTTTATTCCAAAGTATATTGCTTTAGTGACATTAGTGATCCTTCCATATAACTGCATTATAGTAGATCATAGATAGAGCATATTCCCATAGATCCACTTAATGTTATGGCTACATCTATTCCAGCAAACTATGATGGCTTATTACAGGGATCCCCAATCTTTTTTACCCATGAGCCACATTCAATGTAAAGAAAGTTGGAGGGCAACACAAGCATGGAAATTTTTTTTGTGAGGTGCCAAATATGAGCTGTGATTGTCTATTTGGAAGCCCCTCTGTGCACTGTCAGCCTACAGGAAACTCTGTTTGGCAGTACACTTGGTTTTCATGCAACCAAAACTTGTCTCCATTCCTGGAATTCAAAAAAAAAGCACCAGCTTTGAGACCACTGGTATCAACATACAAGGGGTTGGTGAGCAACAAGTTGTGCACAAGCAACTGGTTGGGGATCACTAGCTTAGTAGATAGGGCACAATAGGGCTGCCAAAGAGATGAAACATGCAGCATTATTTCAACAGCATGGTGCCACAGCATTAATTAGCATAACTTTTAAATAATAGATTTTTATTTTTCATTACATTTGCATTTTAGCCCCCTTACATATGACTTTCAAAAGCAACCTATTTAAATAATTTTATAATGGAGTTTGGTCTTGCACAGGAATCCAACAGTGTGTCAGGTCAGATAAAAGAAAAATGTTTTCAGTCTTGTTTTCAATATATTCCCTGACTCTCTTCGATATCAGTGAGCCAGCCATAGCTTGGTTCCTGTCGCCAACGAAGAGGCTAGTTTCAGAGTCACGATCCATACTAGCTCCACTCTTGTATCTTGTCAACTGAACAGCCTGCATAAAGAAAATAATCTGTTTATTTGTTATGTTACATAATGATATGTAATGTTTATATTACATCTTCTCTAGGTATTTTTACCTAGAACCCAAAAATTATTGCCTATATTTCCCTGAATACAGTAAAAAGACTTCCTCTACCAGTAAGCAGTCATTTAGTAAATACCTGGATCTGATACAGTATACGGGTCACATAGCTGATTAGCACAATACGTATGTTTCCTGAGAAAAATATTAAACACCGATCTATTGTATGTATCATGGGCCTTTCGCATGTTTCCAGGTGAAGTTGTCAGTACATTCAGTGATAAAAACAGATCATGCTCTCACCCATTAACATGTTTGACTTCAGTGCAGCCATGCATAGACTGGGGAAATCTGCCACAATCTGAATAAATGGTGCACACCAAGCCTCAGACACCACAAAGTGTGGTATAAAACTTTGTTTTATTTGGCTTCTAAATTATCATATTATTCTTCTATTCTAACATACTGTAACCCCTCCCAAAAAACATCCTTTGTTTCAAATGGTGGTTACTGACCCCATCTAAGGGCTAGGCCAGACGGGGAGATTCGGGGGCATTTTGTCGCCTGGCAACTTCTCGCCGCGACTTGTAGCCCCCGAACCTCCCCGAATAGCCACTTACCGAAGCGCACCGGCGTTGCTTGAAAACGCCGGCGCGTATCCACACGGAGCGGCGCGCTTTTTGAAATTGCTCCTAATTGCCTGGCAACAAATGTTCTGTAAGGCTACTTTTTATTATTCCTCTTTCTGTTTAGGAAAACCAACTGCATATGGTCTCAGAATATCATTCTCACTTCATTACTAAGAGCTAATTTAAAGATGAACAACCCTTTGAAGGCTGATGGTACACCTACATACTATTGATAGAAGTTCTACACATGTTGCACATTGTTTTGCTCCAAATGTGAACATCCTGATTGTAATTAGTTATATACTGCTCTCTCTTACCTTTAAATAAAAAAAACATACTAGGGGATGGTACGCTGCCGGTATAACTACCTTCAACCCTGCACCGTTCATCAATATGGCTAAATACCTCAGTATGTCTTTAAACTTCTTTAAGACACGGTTTGCTTGCTTCGCAAAGTTGTCTTTCTGGATAAGTAATTTTTTACCATCTACTTCAAGTCCCATCCTAAAGGACTCCCACAACATTTCCATTCTAAAACCTTTCACCAGAAACTGATCATTCAACTAATACAATTCCGCAGCAAAGTCCACAATAATAAAATTCTTACTACAGAAGAGCATATCTACTATTGTAAAAATGGGAAGGAGTGCAGGGGATACCCCTTTCTACCAGGTTCAAATGCAAATACAAAAATTCATGCTGCAATTTAAAAAAAAAAAAAGTTAATCAAGTGTAAGCCATAGACAGTGTTATATATTATGCGTTAATCCATTTTTTTATAGTTTTTTGAAATGCAGGATGAATTTTCGTATCCTCGACAACATCTTCCAAATCACTACAATTCCATTGTAAATTCAAGTGGTCTGTATTCCGTCATTAAAATGGCACTGACGACTTAAAGTGATTCTGACACTAAAAAATGAATTTTAATATAGGAATGTACGTTACATGTTACCTATAGGTCATGGTGATCATTTTTTGCTGAGAGGTTTGTTTTTGTATATAATTGTTAGTTGAATTTCCTAAGCCTGACTCTCTGACACTTTGCCAACCTGACTGTCCCATCTCAGCCTGTTAGTTACAGTTTCTAATGCTAACGGACTCCTGCTGCACAAATATGGCAGCCCCCTCATACAGGAACATGGGGCAACAAACAGGTAATGTAAAAGCATCATGCAAATACTTTATGGCAAAGTTAGAAGTAGCTTTCAAAGCCAGTTATTATAATAAATGTACAAAACAGTTTAATTTCAGGTGTCAGTATCTCTTTAAGTCTGCCCCTAACAGTGAGTTCCCACTAACAGTGTTTCAGTTTCAAAAATCCATTTCTTTAGAATGCACGAGGAGGTAAACTTGAGATTCAATTCCTCATCTACAAATGTGTGGAACTCAATTCCAGTCCATACCAATCATTCACATACTTTTTAAACAGGATGAAATAATGTTAGTAAAAAGCATGGGAAATGTTCATCCTAGGTGAGGTGCCAGTCCACTGGAATCAGTCCACAAATTATCCCAATCCATTAATAAAAAAAAAAAGCCAAGGGTTTGCACACGTCAAAATAATACATCTTTATTAATTAATCGCATCATAAAAAAAATCCCTTTTAACAACAAAAAAATGGTCTTCATCAGGGGAAAAATGTATAAAAAGTGGCAGCTGCCGCAATGCAAAAACCCTTTTCTGCACATTTTTTTGTGTAACAGCAACTGTGGTCATAAACAAACACTACATGTTGAAAACATTTTGGTAAAGTACAAATTTGTCATGGAGAAACCTGGAAAGAAAACTGCACTACAGCAGGGATCCCCAACCTTTTGAACCTGTGCGCAACATTCAGGAGTAAAAGTAGTTGGGGAGCAACACTAGCATGAAAAATGTTCTTGGGGTGCCAAATAAGTGCTGTGATTGGCCATTTGTGAATTGTCTCCCTACATTGAAGCTCTGTTTGGCAGTACATCTGGTTTTGATACAAAGAAAACTTGTCTCCAAGTCTGGAGTTCAAAAATAAGCACCTGCTTTGAGGCCACTGGGAGCAACATTCAAGGAGTTGGAGAGCAACATGTTGCTCACGAGCTACTGGTTGGGGATCACTGATCTAAAAGCATTGTTAGCATTCTGTTCCATGGAAATATATTGATTTATGAGACCACTTATATTTCTATATTTAACAAACAACTACTTTTTATACAACCATAACATAGTAAATATCAGAATAAAAAGCATGAAACAGGAGGGTGATTTAGACAAGCAGTGTTCTGAGATCTACTGATCACCAGCTAAGGGTCTACTGGTAGATCCTGATTTAACTTTTGTGCACCCCTGCTATAGACCAATCCAATAACAAAGCGATCCTGTTACTTGCTCAATACAGTATGAGAGATTATATACTGATAGAATAAACTAATCCTGTCACAACGTTGCCTTGTTTAGGTTTGCTATTCATCCTGAGTATTAACTGTTTTAAATCTGCACATCTTGTTCCATTTATAGTGGCAGTTTAGGGCCACTACCAACACATCAAACTTTGTGCTGACAGCACAGAAGATTCATACCACTATCTGTACCATCCATTTTTTTTTTAGCCGGAGTATGATTCAAAAACTGTGCTTCAATCCAGAGAGATACAGTGGAAAAATGAAAGACCAAAGCTGCATTCTAGCTTCACGGCCTGGAGCAGGTACATGTGATGGAGAAATGTGATCTGACAGCTGACCATCTCTAGGGAACAGAGACCCAGTCACTATGAGACAATCTGAGCAAAATAAGTAGTCTGAAGTATGGGAAATGTTTGACAGAAGAGCGTGCAGGATGTTCCACTCTACAGAACTACTACAGTACAGTATATTGTTTGACTTTGCTCAGGCATTATCTGAGAGCCGACAAGACCAATAGGGCTGCAGTTTTCGAAGGTCTATGAATAATTTGTAAGAGGATGCGTGCAACGTGACAGATATTAATCATATTGATTTATGCAAATATGCAGAGAAGGCATATTATCTGTACACCATAAAGCAAGCCCTGTACTCTAGCATCGGGAGTGCCCAGGACCCCCCCATGGAATTGCCCTGCCGTCTGCCATATCACTTATCATGACTCCAATGAGCCCCAAGGGGGGTGTGGGTCCAGTTCCGGATGCCATCATCTGACCCAAATCCACCCCCCCCCCCATTATTTACAGGGAGAATGTTAATATCTATAGAGATAATGAACTATTCTTATATCTTATTATACTGTATTATTAACCAATAAATACATACAAGTTTTAATTTCTTAAATAGTGCACCTAAATTAGCTTTTTAAAGGAGAATTCAACCCTTACTTAAAAAACCTACCCCCTACCCTACATAGACCCCCCCAGCCTAGCTTCTACCCCAGGCAAATGCTCCTAATGCTTTACTTACCCCTCAGTGCAGATTTAAGCATCGGAGTTCATGGGCACCAGCCTAATATATGATAAACACCCAAAATGATTACATTTATTGGCCCAGGACTTTTGTAATTGACCATATTATCATTAACATGTATTAATAAAGTACACATATTCTGCAGTGTTGTACATTAATTGGGTATATACACTGAACAAACTGATTACATGCATAAATACAACCAATGCAAGAGGGACCTGCCCAAAAGACCATTCCACCTAGGGTTGCCACCTGGCTGGTATTTTACCGGCCTGACCGGTAAAAACGATGGTTGATCCCAATGTTAAAAATAGGGAAAAAGGATAACTATATAGGAAGGCCGGTATTTTTTTCCAGAAAAGGTGGCAACTCTGATTCCAACCCTAACTCCACCATGTGACTTGCATAAATAACAGTCTTTTGAAGCTCTCTCTCTGCCTTTCCTTCTTTTGTCTATTACTTATCTCTCCTATTTTTATGTATCTTTCTGTGACACTAAAGCCTTACTTATGATTCAGCCTCACCTGAGAAGCTTGCGAAAAAAAATGCATCATTTGAATCTTTCAGCTTCTTTCAGAAATAAGTTACTGCCAGCAAAGTTATACACAGCCATCAAAAAGAAAACTGAGCTGGACAGCAATAGGAATATTTGATTTGTACTGTGTTTGATCTCTTTCACTACTGTTCATATTGCTTCTCTCCTATTACCCTGGCTTCCAAACCAAAACCGGAGGGGGGGGGGGGCTATTTGTCCAGGGTCAATCAGGACAGCCTACCTCCAGTCACGTATCCTTTGTTTATGTTAGCTGATTCAATCCATTCTGTGCTGGGGACTGTACCCTGTGGTGGGGGAGACAAATGTTTAAAGGGATACATACTGTCATGCACCAGACCAGTGGTACAATTTTAGACCATGGAGATCTTTTATGCCTGAGACACTGGTTGTTTCCTTCAGTGGTCACCCCAATAGCATTGTGTACACATAAAGGTGTACTCATGTTGACAACTGACTTGTGGTGTCCTTTTTTGGATTTTCTGGAACATTCTTGCATTTTTTCCATTACTTGACTGGGTTTGAACCCAAGACCCGCTGCATGCTGGCCTGCCGATGGAACCTACACAACAACAACAAAGCATCCCATTTTTCAAAAGCAAGTGTTTAACATGTTTGTCACAAAATATCACCACTCCCACAGTGCCCTAAACATCTATATCAATGCTATACACATACTTGTGTCTTTAAATTACCAACAATAGCCCAACAATGTCCTTCAAGGTATATAAATATATCTTCATTGTGCAGGGCTTTCATTATACTCACTGTTCCATTCCTTAGTATTAATCTTGTATCCCCATGCATCAATTTGCCAACAATCAATTATCTGCTCCACTCAATGCAAAGGAATAGAAAAGCCAATAATGTAATTCTGTTTATTGAATAAAATTACATAAAAAGAGCTGCACTTACAATAGTCCATATGAAAGGTGCCTATATGAACATACTGCAAATTGGGAACTGATAGTCCAGGATACAGAAGTGGTTTTATATATTATATTCAGCAGCATAACAAGATTGGGCCAGACCCCACTTTCAAGAAAAGAGTGGTTGGAAAGGGAGGATTTTAATACTATGGAGAAAGCCAACCCCACAGTCTGGCCCCCCTGCGACTATGTGGTCTGCGCCATCCATTGTTATTAGGAATGCACCCAATCCAGGATTTGGATGGTTGTTCCTGTTTCCGGAGCTTTTGAGTCTCCAGTGTGCAGCAGTTCTACTTGCCCAACTTGATTCACCTGTTGGCACCTGTCAAGGGGTAATTCTTGCTCGGTACCTGTTTTATTATATTGTTCAATGTATTTCTTTTTTCAGTTTTTTTACAGGTAGTAAAGGAAATAGACAAACAATACAATCCAACTTTAAATAAAAATACAGAAAAAAATAACATCAAATTATGTGGTTCTCTAGGTCATCCTAGTCAAATTATACTCTGTATGCTGCTACCTATAGAAAGGCTTTTTATAGAGCACAGTAGTGATGGGCGGATTCATTTGCAATTCGCAATTCGCGAAACGCCGGCGAAATTTCGACTGGAGAAAATTCGCCAGCGTCTCGTTTTTGACGCGGGCCGGCGTCAAAAATGAGACGCGGTGGTTTCACAAATTTTTCGCTGTTTCGCAAATTTCTCTTGAAGCAAAACGCCAATCACTAGAGCACAGGTTTTCCATATTGGATAAAACATGGAGCTGGGTTCCTAAAACCATGCAATGTATCTCCAAGAGCATAACTGTTAGGGTTGAAATTAAAGTAGCATGAAATATTTGAAATATATCTCCGAACCGCTTCCCCCTGCTTAATGAATAATTGCCTGCGGCTATTCACACGGGGCGCTGTGCTTTCCCAAAATCATCGAAATTGCCTAAGGAGGCAACTTTGGAAAACGCAGCACCTCGTTTGAATAGGCGCAGGCGATTATTCATTAAATCAGCTGGAAGGCAGGGGGAAGCGGTTCCCCGAATCTTCCCGTCTGGCCTAACCCTAAGGCTTGTGACACACGGGCAGATTTAGTCACATGGCGACTAATCGCCTCGTCTTCTGAGCTACAATCTTCCCGAACTGCCATCCTGTACTATATCGCTGGCTTTAATGTAAAATCGTAAGCAGTATGGTACTTCTTATTCCTAAGTCACCTGAAGTTGCCTCACGAGGAAACTTCGGGCGACGAAAGGGCGCAAGTGCCATACTGCTGGCGACTTTTCATTCAAGCCGGCGGTATGGCAAGGGAAGGCAGTTCAGGGAGAGCGTCGCACAGAAGAAGAGGACGATTTGTTGCCAGGTGACTAAATCTCCCCAAATCTTCCCATGTGTCACTACCCTAAGTAGGAGAATTAGCCTGCCAGAAAGCAGTTCCAACTAGGGTTGCCACCTTTTCTTGGAAAAAATACCAGCCTTCCTATTTATTTATCTTTTTCCCTATTAATAACATTGGGATCAACCTCAAAAATACCGGCCAGTACGGTAAAATACCCGCCAGGTGGCAACCTTAGTTCCAACCTAAAGTGCAGGCACACGACACATGACTAGGGGCAGCTGGGAAACTGACAACATGTTTAGTTCATGTCAGATTTCAAAACTGAATATATCACTCACATCCTCCCACCAGTTTCTCTCACTCACATTCTCCTGCCAGTCTCTCTCACTCACATTCTTTTGCCAATATCTCACATTCTCCTGTCAGATTCAATGAATCACAATCTGCTTGTGGCATGCACACATTCTCCCTTCTTTGTCACTCCTACAAGTCACTTTGTCTAATCTTCCTCAGGAGCTTCTCGCTAGCAGTGTCTGAGGAAGCTACGGATCGCAGCGTGTGTTATAGGCCGAGGTTTCTCTGTCAGTAGCAGCAGCTTTGTGTGAGTGAATGGCGCATGTGCCGCTGCTCTTAGTGAATCAGGCCGCTGTTACTCCGTTGAACGTGTCCTGCGCTAGCGGCAATATGAGGAGCAAGCATTGGTGTGGGCTAGAAGACAGGGTGCAGTAATGGGACGCAGTAGGGAAGAAAGAGCTTCCTTATTAATGGAGTTGGGAGTCAATCTGGACACATGGTTGCCAATGTGGGCTAGCAGCAATAGCAAGCACTAACAACTAATACAGTCCCAGGGTTCAGAGCAATTGGGGAGTCTGCGGTTGCCTTGTTTAGTCGCGAGCGAATGGGCAGCCGAGGTTTAGCGCTCTATTTCATTCTCCAGTTCGGCTCATGAGACAGGTGCGTCCCTTTGATGCTGAGTTGCTGACTGATGTTTCTCGCGCTAGGACCACGCAGCTTCCAGTCGCTCTTAGTCCTCTATCTTCCCCCTGCAATGCATTCTATCAGCCCTCTATCCCCGGCCCGTCTCCTTCCCGCTTGCCGTATTTTTCTCCCCGGCACCGACAACAGCCAGGCCCACTGTCCATCCCTGCTCAGCCTCCAGGTGCAGCCAGCCTCGGCTCCCTAGCAGCAGCAGCAGAGACACAGCCCAGGAGGGAGAGAGGTGGGGGTGGGGGGAGGAGGGAGGGATGGGGGGTGCTGAGATGTTGTTACCTGGAAGATGGCTGCTGTTCCAACAGCCACATCATGATGCCCAGAAAAAAAATGGAGAAAGAGAGGAAAAGAGAGATAAGCAATTCTGCCAAGATTTCCATCTAAGCAACATATAGGAACAGGGGATCCAGGAGCCATCCCTTCCTGGGGGAACCATCCCTTCCTGGGGAGCCAGCCCTTCCTGAATCCCCAATCAGCTATGGACAGAGAGTGAGTTGTACATTTTCTTCTAATAGCCCCTTGCCCCCAGCCTAGCTAGCAGCCAATGATGGCAGGGATGTCAGTAGCCTTGCAGCTGCTTCTTGTTGCCAATAAAGCCCATTGAGCGCTACTGTACAGATGTAACGGATGTAGCCATTCATCCCAGCCCGTGGCCATCTGCATGTCTGCTCTTGCTGCTGCCCAAAGAGAACCCATTGCTTCTATTCTGCATTCTGTGCTGAAGTGCAAGTGTGTCAGGCAGCCATTCATTGCATGGCACCCAACCCACCTTCATTCATGTCCTCCCTTTTTTTTTTCTTGTCCCCGGCCAAAGTGGGGAAAGGGAAGGGGCAGATATTTGTGAATCAATCCTATTTGCATCTAGGTTCATTCATAAAAAAGGGACTGTGATGAGTTTGAGGAACCATGAAAGCTGCTCCCTCCCCCTCCTCCCCTCCTACTTGGTGTGAGTGTGTGTGTGTCTATCTCTGCAGATGTGCCAGGGAAATGTACACAGCCTCCCAAGGAAAGAGCTGTCCATTCAGGCCACACACACGCAATACAAAGTAACAGCCCTTTAGGCTCGCTTGGCACACTGTTACCTGCTATTTATTAGGGGAAAAGGACAAAGAAACCCATTGTCACGTGACCAGCCATTCACAAAAAAAATCCCCTTCATTCAGAGATGCTTCATGCTCCTTTCCAAGGTCTACTCAGCCTAAACTGGTCCCTCTATGTAGGGTGTCAGTGCTGTGCTGCCTTCATTTCACCCGGGAATAGATGCTCAGCTTAGTGCTGCCTTCATTTCACCCAGAAATAGATGCTTAGTTTAGTGAAGCCTTCATTTCACCCAGGAATAGATGCTCAGCTTAGTGCTGTCTTCATTTCAGCCTGGAATAGATGCTTAGTTTAGTGCTGCCTTCATTAAACCCTGGAATAGATGCTTAGTTTAGTGCTGCCTTCATTAAACCCTGGAATAGATGCTTAGTTTAGTGCTGCCTTCATTAAACCCTGGAATAGATGCTTAGTTTAGTGAAGCCTTCATTTCACCCTGGAATAGATGCTCAGCTTAGCGCTGCCTTCATTTCCCCCTGAAAAATATGCTCAGCTTAGTGCTGCCTTCATTAAACCCTGGAATAGATGCTTAGTTTAGTGAAGCCTTCATTTCAGCCTGGAATAGATGCTCAGCTTAGCGCTGCCTTCATTTCCCCCTGAAAAATATGCTCAGCTTAGTGCTGCCTTCATTTCATCCTGGAATATATGCTGAGCTTAGTGAAGCCTTTAGTTTAGTTTAGTGCTGCCTTCTTCCCTTCACCCTTCGCCCTGGAATACAGGCTTAGCTTAGTGCTGCCTTCATTTCACCCTGGAATAGATGCTTAGCTTAGTGTTGCCTTCCCTTCACCCTGGAATAGATGCTCAGCTTAGTGCTGCTTTCCCTTCACCCTGGAATAGATGCTCAGCTTAGTGAAGCCTTAATTTTCCCCTGAAATAGAAGCTCATCTTAGTGCTACCTTCATTTCACCCTAGAATAAATGCTCAGCTTAGTGCTGCCTTCATTTCACCCAGGAATAGATGCTCAGTTTAGTGCTGCCTTCATTTCACCGTGGAATAAATGCTCAGCTTAGTGCTGCCTTCATTTCACCCTGGAATAAATGCTCAGCTTAGTGCTGCCTTCATTTCACCCTGGAATAAATGCTCAGCTTAGTGCTGCCTTCATTTCACCCAGGAATAGATGCTCAGTTTAGTGCTGCCTTCATTTCACCCTGGAATAAATGCTCAGCTTAGTGAAGCCTTCATTTCACCCTGGAATAAATGCTCAGTTTAGTGAAGCCTTCATTTCACCGTGGAATAAATGCTCAGCTTAGTGCTGCCTTCATTTCACCGTGGAATAAATGCTCAGCTTAGTGCTGCCTTCATTTCACCGTGGAATAAATGCTCAGCTCAGGGACAATTGATGCTTGTGCCATTTCCCACTCACCACATTTCTGTTGCTTTGTCTTCTTATAACCTTTGTAATTGCATACAAACACAAAGGAAACCCCATGTAAAGTACTCAGTATTCTTTGCAGGTCCATAGCAATGTTAGTTTTAAAAATAATTGATTAGCATATGTAGCTCACTTCACAAATCCCATTGGCTCAGATTAAAGAGCCTGTAGGCAGAGCCAGGTTTGGCACCCTAGGCAAGGACTTCAATCAGCCCCCTCCTTTGTAGGACCATTTCCCACCTAATCACTTACAGTTTTTTTTAATAAAGAAACCTTGCAACACATGAATGAATTAAATGTCTCTTTTATATAAATATGTAATGATAACAAACAAATATATATTACACAAAAAAAAATAATAAAAACCCAAACAGTTGGATAATTTTATCCTGTTAAACAAAGTGCAAATCCTGGAATGTCCACAACATTTTACTTTTAACACAACTACTAAGAGAAAGGTGCAATATCAGTCTAAGCTGAAACCTGCTCAGACATGAAGTAGCCCTTCTACTGCTAGCAAGCATGCCCATTTTTGAGGTAGCTTGATATTTTGCACCGGAAGGTTTTTTGGATGACGTTCGTTACAAGATAAAAAAGTAAAAAGAAAAAATCTTTGGCCATTTAGATCATGCATAACGCACAATCACTTATCACCGATATCATTCAAGTTTTCTCTTCTGGTGAGCATAGAGAAAGGCAATTTTCTTAAAAAAAAATAAAAACTAACGAAAAACATTTTAACATACGCACAACAAGATAGCCTGCCTATCATCGCACACACATAAAGCGGTCAGAAGGCAACAAAACTCAAGAGTCTAAAATGTTATTGTTACTTTTTTCCCCACATTCATTTTCAGTCTGTCACTCAAAAAAAACTACCAGGTTGCTAGGTAAAATTGATCCCTATCAACCAAATATCTGCTGGAGTGTTTGGAGAGAAGGTAAACAAAAATCGAAATAACTGGAAAAACCACAAAGAAAACGACGATCAACTGCAAATTGTCTCAGAATATTACTAAATCTATTTCATACTAATTTAATTTAGACTAACACTTAAATGTAGGGTGAACCGATCACTTCAAAATTCAGAGACACGTCTGATGAATAAATGTTGTAGGGAAGCACTGGTTGCAGTTCTGCCCTGTTCTATTTTATAGACATGTCCCTGATCTGGTCACCCTACTTTAATGCATCACAATAAAAACATCTGAATGGTAGACCTATTATAACACATAAGGCAGGGCAGGCATAACTGCATTTTGATAATCAGGGACCACAAGGTAGCAACATATATATAAGGCACCTATATTAAATTGAGCCCAAACTTACAACCAAATAATCACTGCTCACATTAAACAGCAGCCCCCACCCCCAATAATAGCACACACAACCCTAATCAGCTCCAGTAGTACAACAGCCCCACCCCCAGTCACTCGTCTCCCCACATGAGGTCCAGATCATCAGATAGAATTAATAAATGTGCCAGCTGCGATCAGCCAGCCACATAAAATGACCCCCCTTCTTGATTTTTACCCATTTACCAGTGCCAGCAGCCATAATTTTACTCCCATGTACCTGTGCCAGACTCCATCATGTGGATATACTGTATATACCTGTGTCAACAGCAGTCAATCCTACATATTACCCCCAAGTCCACAATCTGTACCTGTTCCAGCAGCATCCAAAATATCCATAATATTATTGCCCCAATCTATATCTCTGCTAAAAAACCATCAATTATCTGTCTACCTATGCAATCCGCAACCAAGATATGGACCCCAAATTTCTACCTGTGCCAACAGCACATAACATCTGTAGCAGTGCCAACCAGCAACACCCAAAATATTGCCTCCAATCTGTACCTGTGCCAGCAGCACCCATAATATTGCCCCCCAAGTCTGTTTCTGTGCCAACCAGCAGCACCTTAAATATTGCCCCCAATCTTTACCTGTGCCAACCAGCAGCACCCAAAATATTGCCCCAAATCTGTGCCAGCCAGCAGCACCCAAATATTGCCCCCCAATCTGTACCTGTATCAGCCAGTAGCACCCAAAATATTGCTCCCCAATCTGTACCATTGCCAGCCAGCAGCACCCAAAATATTGCCCCCAATCTGTTC
>CM044446.1:56683940-56704616 GCA_024363595.1 Xenopus borealis
TCTTTACCTGTGCCAGCAGCAGCACCCAAAATATTGCCCCCAATCCAGCACCCAATCTATTGCCCCCAATCTGTATCTGTGCCAGCAGCACCCAAAATATTGCCCCCAATCTGTATCTGTGCCAGCAGCACCCAAAATATTGCCCCCAATCTGTACCTGCCATTTAATTCACACACACTTGAGAGGACATTTCTGGCCTGTCACTCAGCGAATGAGCCCCATGCTTTCCACTCTGGCAGGATTTATGTTATACATTGGTAATGGGCTCAGCTAAAACAAAATGCGTAATTCACTCCTCTTTCCTTAGACATGGGATGAATGAAATTAGTATTTTTCTATGTTTATAAACAATCATTATTGCTTGTGTTCTTCCACTTTATCCATATGTTTATCTACTTTGTACTACTATTCTTGAAATGTTTCACCTTAAAGTTAACTTTTAGTATGTTAAAGAACAACCAATTCTAAGCAACTTTTCAAATTGGTCTTCATTATTTATTCTTTTTCTTCTGACTCTTTCCAGCTTTCAAATGGGGTGGGGGTCACTGACCCCATCTAAAAACAAATTATCTGTAAAGCTAAAAATGCATAGTTATTGCTATATTTTATGTTTCATCTTTCTATTCAGACCCTCTCCTATTCATATTCCAGGTTCTTATTTAAGTCAGTGCATGGTTGCTAGGTTATTTGGACTCTATCAACCAGATCGCTGAAACTGTGAACTGGAGAGCGGATGAATAAAAATCTAAATAACTACAAATAAAAAAAAAAAATGAAAACCAATTGCACATTTTCTCAGAATATCACTCTACATCATACTACAAGTTAACTTTTTTTATTTTTAATTATTTTTAGTCACCCTTTCCTTCACTATTTTAATCCTATTTATTTAGCATTATTTGAAATACATACAGTGTACTTGCCAATGCCTTTCTTTTGTGCTTATATACATTAGAAGCAGATTCCATTGGTGGTTCTATTAAAATGTGAGTTAACTGCAAACTACAAATAACTGTTATGCAAATGCTGCTTCTCAGGGCACGTGTGAGGTATTATATCATTGTAAAGTGCCCTTTGGCACCCCATTATTAAGAAATCCCTGCATCACAGGCAATCTCCCATATAGTCCATTTTAAGCAGCTTATTCTAATTTTTTGTAATAGTTTTTGTAGTAATTAAACAGTATATTGTACTTGATGCTAACTAAGCTGCCTTAATCCATATTGGTTGCAAACAATCCTTTGGGTTTATTATATAATTCTTAATTTTATTTAGTAGATTTAAGGTATAGAAATCTAAATTATGGAAACATTTCTTATGTTTATGTGGCCTATCCTGGTATTGATATAGCTTGGGCAGGCTACCATTTTGGCCCTTTACACAGGCAAGGGACTGGAGAGATCGCTAATACTGCTTTGTATACGGCCATCTTTAATGTGGTAAATTATTTGAGGTGCAACTGCAATATATCTGAAGCAGAGATAATATCCAGCACTGCCCGTGACAGGAGAGCAACACTACTACAGTGTTTCCCCTACTGTGCTTTCCTTTCAGTTGGATAATCAGTGTTTCTGAGACCAGCTGCACAAATGGGTGGTGCATGGAGTCCCTGTTACATTCTACAATTCTCTACATTTTGTTTTGCCTCAGAAACCGTATTTTTTATGTCACCCCACACATTTGCTATTGTAGTAAGGTCCAGGGATTGGACTGACCATTCCATAACATCAATCTTGTTGGTCTGGATCCATGATTTTGCTAGTTTATACCGGAACAGTTGTAGGGGGGCTGTATCGCTAGTGCCGAGAGCACAGTGGGACTCTGAGGGGACTTCTTGCTGATAGTTTGGCTTCACATAGGTGTCTTTCATATTACACACAGAATTTTTAACTTTTGTATGTTTAATTGTAGTTTTCCATTTTCTTCTATGTCTTTCAGGTTTTGGTTGCCATTTTAAAGCATTTTAGATCATTTTAGCTGATCCTATCATTTCTTCACTTCATTATATGTTTTCCTGTTTCCTATCAACTTTTTAACAAAAGTACGTTGTTCTTCTAAACAATGTCTGGAAATGACCCATTTTACTCAGTTTTCCAGATAGAAATGCATTATAACCAGCATGCACAACATTTGCTGCCTTTCTTCCTTAAATAAGGGCCGTAATTGGCACCTGTTTTTTCACAGAATGAATGACCTCACTAATTGAACGCCACACTGATATTATTTGGAACAAGCCTATAAAACAAGGATACAAGCCGCTATTAATGATTCAATTGCACAGAATCAGCAGCAGTATGCATGACTGTTGGTTTTTTGACTCTACTACACCTACTAGTAAATTATTTGCTATGTATAAATATAATTTCTAACAAAAACAGTTATTGATCAGGTTAGTGATATCAGACTGCTATTATTCTGAATACAACTGAAGCTTAATCGATTCAGTCGGATCCTTGCATGCTTTCATTGCATATTTTTATCATCTCCATTCAGACACCCATCTTATAACCAGCATGAACAACATTTGCTGCCTTCCGGCTTCCAAACCAAAATTTGATAAAAAGGCCCACATTACACAGAACCCCCCTAATATATCCATCACAGTTACTTGTTTCTTCAAAAAGTATGATTAAATGCCATTTTCTATTCTGAAATTAAGCTGTTTAACAGTTCTTCTCTTTCTGCATCATTTGAAATCCTGGCAGAGAAGGAGATACTAAAATACTGATGTTACAAATTGTAACATAATTTTAATAGATGTATAATAGTTGCTTGAAATTATGTTTACTTTTCAAAAAGCTTGTTATGTTTTTGTGGAGTTCCCCTTTAAATAAGGGCAGGGGCATTTTCGGGGTCTTTGTCATCCTGAGGTGCCCTTTATGATGCCATCCCCTCGCACCTAGCACACACTTTTTTTGGGTCCGGAGTGGTTGCGGGGGGGGGGGGGCACATCACTATTGCACTCTCTGCACAAGCGGAGCTGAAATTCTGATTTCCCCTAGCAACTTGTGGGCTGCTGCAGCCTGAGGCAACTAGCTCATGCCAGTAGTACCCCTGAATAAGGGGTATAATTTACACCTGTTTTTTCAAAGAATGAATGACCTCAATAATTGAACTCCACTTGATAAAGGCCCCAATTTGGGCCGACACGATACACGAGTGATGTTTAAATAAATCATTTGATTAAAAGAATCTCTGGATAGCTGGTCCACTTTGAAGGCTATACATTACATTTGACCTCGGTACCCATTACAAATCGTGGGAGGAAGAGTGTGGGTACTTTCAGAATAACTGTATTTATATATATATATATATATATAGATAGATAGATAGATAGATAGATAGATATAGATATAGATATAGATATATATATATATAGATATATATATCCAGTCTGACCTGGTGCATTCAAAACCACTAAAGTAACTGCCTGGGTGCATGTAAAAAGCAAATTTATATATAGACTATGAAACCGCACTCCTACAGTAGGACTTGAATAGTGAAAACAAATACTGTATTTATTTCAATGTTTCGGCACCATCACTCGAGCTATTCACTATTCAAGTCCTAGGAGTGCAATTTTTTGGTCTGTATATATATATATATATATATATATATATTTATTATTATTTATATAGGGCAATTGTGTCTTGCAGTGTTTCACAGAGTAATGGGATACAAAGACAACAGTCTATAGCTATATAGTCTTTAGCTTGTGTAAAATACTAACTGGTATTATAAGTATTATATTATAAGTAATCCTGTGATGCCAGTATTCCTTGAATATATAGTGAATAAAGTACCCCCTCTTGTAAATTATAAGGATATTACAAGTTACCGAAGAGTTTCATGACCATATAAAACATGTTGTGTCAGAAATTACTTTAGAACTCACGGTTTATAACTGATGACATCAGAACTTGCCGTTTATAAGGATATAATTTACAAAATATTCACGACTTTTGTGTATTATATAGTGAATAAAGTACCCCCTCTTGTAAAATATAAGGATATTATAAGTTACCGAGGAGTTTCATGACCATTCGGCCGAGTGTTTTTATACAGGTGATGGAACTCCAAGGTAACTTCTAATATCCTCATATTTTGCAACTGGGGGTACTTTATTTATTATAATACACAAGTTTCAGGGAGTCATGTGACAGAAATGACATCAGAACTCACCGTTTATAACTGATGACATCAGAACTCACCGTTTATAAGGATATAATTTACAAGATATTTACGGCTTTTGTGTATTATATATATATATGTATGTATGTATGTGTAGTGTTTTTAGGGTATTCATTTTAGGTCTATGCTTATTGTTAATTATTAAGCTTTTCTCAACAAAATAATCTTGTTTGCACCTTGCACCTTGTTCAAAAAGTGGAAACAACCAGTATTTGTTGCTAGGTTTAGGTTAGTGATGTGTGGGCCAGCCTGAAATCCGCAGGTTGGGCAGGTTTGACCCAACTTCCACACCAGATTGCCTGGTCACATGCTTCCTTTCGCTCTCCCTGCCTGTAACCTTCTGTCATTGGTAGCCTCTATTTAATGCACCTGTCCCACCCCTGTTCATGATGTCAGAGATGGATTAGATGCGAATGTGGGTCTGTAAAAAGAATGGCTGCCCTGAGTCAGGTAGGGCTTGATTGGGACAGCTTGGTTTAGGGTCAGGTGTGGGTCCATTTTTTTCTGACCCGCCCATCACTAGTGCAAGGTATACACACAGTTATGTCGATGGGTGTGTGCACACAGTAGTTTTCATAGGTGCTTGCATTAGTAAAAGTTCCCTATTGTTCCCTAAGTTTTTTTGTTTTGTAAACAGCAGGGCCGGTTTACATAGCAGACGCCCCTTGGCCTGCTGTCGTTTGTAGCCCCTGTCCCCTCCCTGTTTGCTAAAATTTTCATCATCGGGACAGAGCAATTGGAATTGACATATGGGAAATTTTAATTTCTGACCCAATGTGGGTGTGGTTGGGCAGCATGCCGCCCCCTAAAATCCTGCTGCCCTAGGCCTGGGCCTAGGTGGCCTCGCCACAAATCCGGGCCTGGTAAACAGTAAAGAAAATCTCGAGGGATGTGTGGAAGAAATATTTAAAATGTTCATATGAAAAAAAATGTTGTATTCAATTTTAATTAAATTATGTTCCCACATACAGAAATATAAAATGGTGCTGTCATGGTGGTGTATGCAAAATGTTGCCACATTTCATATTAATGAGTCAAGATATATTTTATTGCCTTGCTCATACATTGCATGCATGTAAGCTATGAAATACCCTAAACATATCCTAATACATTTTTGTCCCGTTTTCCATTTTTTTAGATGTTGGGAGGTATGTTATTTTTTGCAAGTTGTTCGTATAATGTCCACTGAAATATCAGAGACGGGGCAATCTAACCTGCCTCTGAATGGGTATAGGAATTTTTAAATTAGTGCAGCCATGAACTATCTTTGGGCTTTCGTGAACCATAGAATAGTTTTCAGGCCACTCAGCTAGCAGGGGCACACCAACTAGAGCCCCAATAGCGTAATATGTTTTTACAAGGAGTAATGATAGAGTAAACAAATTAATACTCTCAAGCCAGGGTTACCAATAGGCAACCACTGTATAGGCAGGTGGGGAGATTATCCTGACCCCACTCAGGAATAAGAAGTCCCTCTCTGTAATATTCTTAATTAGACTTTTTATTGCAATACAAATCTTAAGTGTGCATTGTAAACCTTTAACACATGCCTGAAGGTGACGTAAACTTTTGGAGCACTGATGCACACTATAACATTTGTGATCACTATCCTTCTGTCGAGGGACAAAGTGTTTGCAAACGCAAAATTTTTTACTTTTTGCAAAATGCATTTATTTGAATTGTGAAATGGTTTTTGCATTAGTGACCAATATTACTTTCCCCCAATAGTGTTTTATAACAAAATGAGCCAAAGCATTAACCTAAGTGTTAAGTTATTGTATTACCTGATAATGACCAAATATATAAACTGGGATTTTTGGTTTTGTTTGCAGTTACATTGTGAGGGTCCGTGCAGTGGTGATGTGCAGGGACGATTCTAGTGGGGGCTGGGTTCCTATGGGAGGAGGCGGTCTCAGCCACGTCATGATTTGCAAAGTGTGGCAGCCAGAAACTTCCCACCAACGAGATTACGTCATCCGTGGGGAAAGACTAAGGGATCAGACAGTAAGTATCAGCAGCCTCTTCTGTGATACCTTTTACCTGAGATAATGCATTTATAACCTTATTACTGATTTAAAAATATTTTATTTCTGTGTATGGGGCAAATGACCTAAAGGCCAAATTTTTGCCAGCGACCACTTCACCAGGTGCAAATACGTTACTACTATTCTAATTCACTAATATGTGAAGTTGCGTCTCAGCAACTGAACGCTGGTCATTTTTTCTAGTGTTACTTCAGCTGGGAAAGCATTTCATAGCAAATTTTCTCTAGTGTTCATTTCTGCATAGCGAAACTTTGCTAGCACTCTAGCTTTATTTGAATAGAACGGGTACCTTAAAGTGGACCCGTCACCCAGACACAAAAATCTGTATAATAAAAGTCCTTTTCAAATTAAACATGAAATCAAATTTCTAAATTTTCTTAAAACATTCATAGCTGTTTTATGCTCATTTAAAAATCTTAGCTGTCAATCAAATATTGTCTGCCACTCCTCTATGCCTTAGGCATAGAGGTGGGGCAGATAATTACTTTCACTTTCCATTCAGCACTTCCTAGATCTCACTGCTCCCCACACATTCCCCCAGTTCTCTTAACCATTTAATTGTGTAGCCAGGACATGGGGATAGACATTGGGTCCCCCATTCTGGTGCACAAACAAGATTCTGAGATTATGCAAGGCTTGCCTTAATAACAGTGTCCACAAAATGGCTCCTGCCTGCTTGTTATAATTATGAATTCCCAGACGGAAGGAAACAAGATTAAAATAATTTATATAGTGTAATTTAATGTTCATTTTGCTTGACTAATGTGATAAAATAGGATTTTGAATATTTTTTTGGGGTGACGGGTCCACTTTAAAGTCTTATGGATGTCTTTAATATTAATGTTGGTGCAAAAGTGGCCACTTTTTAAAACAAATGTCCAATTAGCCATAATAAAGACAGAAGAGATCCTCTAATGCCCTTCTATAAATGTGGCATGCCCCACAAATTATTTAAAAGAAAAAATGTTCACACCTAAATCTTTAATGACTTTTGAAGGTAATCCCATTTTATAAAAAGTTTTTTACAATTTTCATGAATTTCCAGAATACAGGATATGATGTCACTGATTGAGGAAGATTTAGCTTCGTTTTATCAGTTTGACTGGTCTGAGGTGGCAAAATAAACTCTGGTGAAAGAGGAGTAACAACCGATAGCCAGAGCTAGAGTGCAAAAGAATGCTAGTGATGGTCTTGTTCGCTAGCAAATTGTCCTCTACGCCTGAGTGAATTGACGATGTCCATGTGGATGATATTTCTGGCGAATTGTCGCTAACGACTTCACCCTTTAGTGAATCTGCCTCCATGAATTCATATTGAAAAATCTGGGCCTTTTTGACCTGTTGCATATAAATTAAATGCAGTCAGCATTCCCCTTATATTATATGGCTCAATTAATACCAACGTGTATTGGCTTTTTTATTTTATTCCTACAAATTCATCAGACAGAAAAGAAAGGACACCCAGTACAGAGTGCTTTTGCTGTGTACCAGTCACATAGATACAAATGTGAAATTCCAGTTTGACAATACATTTCCTGCTTCCATGCAATATGAACATACTGATGGCAAAGTGCCCCAGTAATGTCTTCTCTGGGGGCCTTTGCTGTTTGTAGATGTGAGATGAGAAGAACACAGGGTTTTATTCATTATTTAATCCAGATTCAAGCATTTGTGCTGAAAAATATTGTAGTGACTAGTTACATAGCAGATCTGGTCAAAAAACCAAAAGTCCTCCCTTTGAATAAGCGCCTACATCTGCAGCAGGGTGAGTGTGTGCTGACTATTCATTCACATAAATAAACATTTAGCTGCCTTTTCCTAAAGAGGTGAAGGATGGCTCAACCTAATGTATGCACTGCCTTAAATGTGAAATATCTTAAAAATGAAGGAGGGGCTTAGGAGAGCATTTTGTTGAAGATGTTTTTAATTTTTAGGCTTTTAAATGTAGACTAACCCTAATGCTAACCCTATTTTGCTATCAGTTGAATAACATTATGCAGGAGTTTTATGTCTGGAACCCTTCTTTCTCTACAGACCATTCTGGAGTGCGTCTTAAAGAAGGGGTTGGTGTATAACAAGGCCAATCCAATATTCCACCACTGGAAGTTGGAGGAGAGCAAGTTTGGTTTGACATTCCAGAGCCCAGCTGATGCAGTCACCTTTGAAAGAAGTGTACAGGCTGCTATGGAGGAACTGGCAGAAGGTAAGAATCATCCATGCTTAGTTTCAGCATTCTAGAACTATTTTAGTTATAGTGGATACATATCCATAAACATCATGTTGTACAGTAGGCTTCAGATCACCTATACTAGACTTATATTTCAATAAAACAAATATCTACTTAAATATGAAGAATAGGCATAACCAGAAAGCTCCTCTTTAACTAGTCATACACCAAAAAAAAGCTTATTTGGCAAGGTCACCAAAAAAACAAACTGATTTTTATCTGAAAAAAATTGTCCACCTATTTGCTTGATCAGATCAAGTTTATATTTGGACCCTGATCCAATAATCACATACTAGGGAGAGAACCAATTCAACAGGCTCTTGCAGTCTTCACCCAATGGGACCACCTGCCAAATAGATATGTGGGTAATTTTCTGTCAGATACCAGTATGGAAGGCCATAGGTTAAATACGCATTCAATAAGATACCAAAGAGACAAGTTGGTAGCTACAGTATATTGACATACCATGGCCAGCTTATCTCTGTCTGAGATGAGATGAGGCAGCACTCTCTCCAAAAGTAGCTAGTGGGGGAAGGCAAATTTTTTTGGAGAGGCACATCAATTTTTTTAACGTGATAGTTTTTTTCACCCATTGTATTCTATGGCCATCTTTTTCACTGTAAAACCTAGGGAAAAACTTCACTCATCACTACTTGCAAATTAGGGAGTGTCAGAGACAATGTCCTTACTACTTGGGCTACAGGGCTAATATATATTTATGGAATCTTATAGCAGCCCCTCTGGCATTTGCAAGAATCCACAGTTTGCCAGCCTGGACCTGCCTCCAACCACACTATAAAATATGTGATTAGATACCAAATATATGGACATGGCCCCTGTAGTTTCTCACAGTTTATTGCTTTTCTGTCCTGGAATAACTATTTCTTTTTTTAGGATCCCTTTCACGGTCATCATCCTCGTCATCATCTTCCTCCTCTACACCAGAAGAAGCAGAAGCTGTGGAAGATGTGTTGCCTGTAAGTTTATAAGTGACACATCATTAAAGGCTACTTGCCTATTTACTGGCCTATATAGTACCTAACCAAGATGGCAAGGAACATTTTGATCAGATCAGTTCCGCTCATGGCAACTTCCTAACATATTTGATGTATCCTGTCCTAAATATGAAATGCTATAGCAATAGATTAATAGATAGATCTATATTCTGTCAGGCTCACACTTTGCTTTGTCTCAGCTACATACAGATAGTGAGTCCTCCTCTAACAGTCGAAAGGAGATGCTTCCAAAACACATAACCATCGTTACTAGTGAGTCCTCATCCAGCTGCTATGTGAGATCCCCTGTATCTGAGGATTTTGGCTTCAGCACTGGTCCATCAGTCAGCCCTACAACACAGGTACAAGTCACTTTATTAAAACTTGTATAGCTACATTTGTTATTTTATTACGGATGCAATACTTTCAACTAAATTATGTTAGTTCATGGTCTGGATGCTAATATAATTTTATTCTACTGTGCTGTTATCGAAGCATGGCTTTATTCAAGTTGGGACTATTCATGCTCTGCCTGAGGACGTGGCCGACTAGCAATGTGAGCAGACGTGCAGTTAGCTAAGCTCAGTTTGAAACCCCAGCAAATCTGCCAAAACTCCTGAAAAACCCAGGGAATATCCCCCTGAAACCAAGCCCAGCTCACGACTGACCAATAGCTGATGGGCAGAAAGAGACAAGGTACAGCAGAGGCTTCTGATATTCATTCGCATCTGCGGAACACGGGGAGGCCTACCAAAATGGCAGACGCGTGCAAACCAGAAACGCCTAAGAAACAGCGCAGCAGACTATCAACACCAGCTGCCATAGCAAAAAATTCCGCTGTGTATTCAGCAGTCATCCCAGCTGAGGCTTCCGACTCAATACAATCCCTATTCCTCCGACAACAAGCCTCCACAATGGCCCAGAACCTGACAACAGCGAACCTACTTTGACGGAGGTGGTTGCGGTCCTCCAGAATACTATACAAACGCGCCATGCTGCAACCATGGCTAAGGTCGAGGAACTGCCAATAGACTTTGCCATCCTGCGACAAGACCTCCAAAAGGTACGAGAATGCACATCTGAAGTTGAGAGGAGAGTGGGGGAGTTGGAGGATTCCTGCCATCAGCTGCCGGAGCGCCTGGGCCAATTACACCACGAGCTGGAGGTGGCTGAGGCAAAGTCAGATGATCCTGAAAACCGTCTGAGACGGAACAATGTGTGGATTATCGGCTTCCCTGAAAGATCTGAAGGGTCTGACACTAGTAATTTCCTGGAAAATTGGTTCAAAACTCAATGCAGGGCTGAAACCTTTTCCCCAATCTTTATTATTGAGCAGGCCCATCGTATCCCTGCCAAACCTCCACCACCTGGAGCTCCTCCAAGACCTATCATAGCCCGCTTTTTGAATTTCAGAGACAGAGATGCAACTCTGGCGGCGCTCTATGCCTCTATCTCAGGGATGTCTAGCTGCACCAGACATGGGGGCTTATTTCCTAGCATCCCAGTTAATATCTTTGAGGAGGTGGTTTAGCCTTCAACCAGAGGATCCGGTAAACCACTTGGTGGGTTCCTTGGAAGGCCTGAGAAATTTGATATATAGAAAGCAAACGTGCATGATTTGCACTACCACAATGATGGACAATACTATTAAGGCTTGGCGAGTAGGCTCAAATAGGGTGGGTAGAAATGGACAGGTACTTTCACCTCATGTACCACTATGGTACTACCCAGCCATTCAAGATTTAACCACAGTACCAGAACCCAAGCTGTGGGCACAATTCAACCTAAAATACTTGGGAGATATCTACAAGGGCAATGTTCTGCTCTCTTTTCAGCAAATTAAAGACAACTTCAATGTACCAAACAAGCTGCTATTTAGATATCTACAACTGCGACACGCAACGACTCCTCTTGAAAAACTACTTTGGAAAGAGCAACTATCCAGTATCTACAATAAAATCAGACCAACTACACAAATCACAAATGCTGAACTAATCTACACAAAATGAACTCTGCATTTCCTGATGTATGTAACAGGTACCAAAGCTCAAATGCGGATTTCTTTCATCTGGCCTGGAGTTGCCCCTCTATACAAGAATTCTGCACAGAAGTAGCGGCATACATCTCTCACCTCTTAGCCTTACCAATTGAAATACACCCAACGGTCATGCTGTTGAACTACCTCACAGACACAGTTACCTTGTGTACAGAGAAAATACTACTTACTTTCCTATTATTCTTTGCCAAAAAGGCAATTGCCATAAAATGGCAGGATGGGCTCCCACCTACAATTACCTTTTGGATAAGCCTGGTTGAACAAACTCTTCCTATACTGGAGCAAATTTACACAACTAGAGGATGTCCCTCGATATTCACTAGCATTTTGACACTCTTTATATTCGGTAGAGAATTTCTGGCTGCCTTTTAGTAAATAAAACGCTTTATTACCTAGGTACATGTATGCTAGCAGCACAAGGTCAATTGACAGGTGTAAATTCAGGATATTGTGAATCATACAATAATTATCCTCTATCCTCTTTACTAGGCTCCCCTGAAACTCCACTCTCTCTTTCTTCCTCTCTCCTCCTTTACCTCTCTCCCCTCTCCTCTCCAGTTTCCCCCCGGGGTTTAAAGTATTAAAATGTCCAGTGCATTGTTGATATAAATGCAATTCCTTGGAGCACTTCTTGCATCTGACTTTTAACACCATCAGATATTAATAAATCCCGAAAAATATGTATTTTTCTCTTTAAAAGTCTGACCAGAAAAATTCGGAGAGAAAGAGAGAGAATGACACCTGTATAAAGATGCACTCTGGAACGTCATACTTTTGTGAAGAACTTCACAATTTATTAGTCAATATTTCGGCCTCCTTGTGAGACCTTAAAAAGGTTCATTATCTAATGTAACTTTAACTGTTTTCCTTTTTATTTAAGATTATATTTCTCTGTATACAAAGACCAGTGGTTGTATATATTTATCCTTAATGATAAGAGTATATATATTTATGCTTCATAATTCACATATGTATGTATGTATGTATATATATATATATCATACAAAAGGTCTGCACTCTCAGGACTTAAAAATTAAATAATGTTTTATCAATGAAAAAGACTAACGTGTCGGCCTCTCCGAGGCCTTTCTCAAAGTAAAAACATACAATAAAAAATGCATTAAATACTTGTGGTGGCGGGAAAGCTTAATTGGCTGACATGTCATCTCCGTCATCATCACACTGCGTCCAATGATATGGCTCAAAGCATGCAAAATATATAAATGCAAAAAAGTTAAAGTTACAAAAAATAACCACATCAATATTGAAAATAGTAAAAGATAAATAGAAATACCCCTATTTATCTAAATCAAAAACTATTAAAACCAGACTAAGTAGCAGTTGTTAATCATAATTGTTACAATTTAACTCTTTCATCATACAATGTAGAGAAATGCAAATAATGCTACAAAGTATCAAATATGAGAGTAGATAGAAGGTCTGGTATTATGCTCCCTCTAAAGAGACATGTATTCTAAATCACATGGGGCGGAACTCTACAAGTGATCTGTGTAAGAGTAGATGGAAGGTCTGATTATGTATTCCTTCTCAAGGGAAATCATAATACTGTCTGCATGGACCAGGACACTAGGGCAAATGTATAAGTAATAAACAAATAATAACGAACTAATAATACTTTATGGTTCCCCCATTATGCCTAATCTATTAAAAATTTGTGGACACTGCACCCAGGCAAGCTGAACCTAGTAACGTGAGTGCCGACTCCTCCAAAGTCTTCTTATATATATATATATATATATATATGGACTTTTGCTTACACTGACACACAGTGGTGGAAAAAGGGTATTGCAATCGGACATTGCTTTCAATTCAACTCACTTTGAGGCTTAAGAGGCTACGTGTTCCACACCTCTATATGGACTTATGACGTCATCACTGGCAGGACTGGACTGAGAATCAAAATAGGCCCTGGAATTTCAGGTACACAGAGGCCCAATCAGATCACATAGAGGCCCAAACAGTCCCCACCAGCCCACTAAATACTGACTTTCTATGGGACCTTATAGCAGCTCCTCTGGCATTTGCCCTAACCCACATATTGCCAGTCCGGGCCTGATCACTGGCGCCAATTTTCACTGTTTGGGGGAGGGTATATAATAATGTCACTAATAGCACTGTGTATCCTTGAGAAAGGACCCCATGTGGGTCCAAAACGTTGGATTGTGATGTGCATTCGTTGAATAAAAGAGTTTTCTTCACCAAAGAACAGTGAGTGCTGATCATCTGTACACTTCATGAATTTATTATCGTGCACCACTGAAAATGCTGGAGTATTGAGTGCGAGTACTACGGGAGCAGCATATATATATATATATATATATATATATATTTCATAATTAATAAATAATATATATTATTTAAATAGACAAACACAAACTATGCATCTAATACCCATACTATATTGTCCTAATGGGAATGGAAATTGGACTATAACTGTAGTTGAGAGGGCAAACAGTCACTACCCACTATGAGGTTATATAAGGTAAATCTCATCCCATACTTGGTACTGTATGAAGTAGTTAGGTTCCCTGAGTTTAATGTTTCTAAATAAACCTAAAAGTTTGTAATCTTCTGTATCATTTGATTCCCAGCCCCTACAGAGACTGTCTTTCCACGATGAAGAAGAACTGGAGAGCATCAACCCATGCAAGGACCTTTGGCAATCAAAGGGTTATGAAGATTACCGTCGTGCAGCCTTGCAGCGGACTGAACAACCCAAGTCTGATCTGAGAGTTCACTTTGAAAAAGCCAGTGGGAGTAAAGCTAAGGAAAGACACTTCCCAGGAGCCACAGACACAGCATTAACAGAAAGTGAAGAGCCCCTGAAAGACCCTAGTGCCTCCCCTTCTTGTCGAATACATGGAACTCCTTCTCCTAAATCTAAGGAACATCCTAACGTCCTTGGAGAGGAGGACGCAGCCACTGCCCGCTGTGTTTACTGCAGGGACGTGTTTACTAGTGAGGAGAATGGCAGAGGGCAGTGCCAGGATGCTCCGGACCCTATTGGGCGATGTGTCTACCAGCTGTCTTGCATGTGGTGCGCTGAAAGCCTTCTGTACCACTGCATGTCAGACTCAGAAGGTGAATATTCGGACCCTTGCTCCTGTGATCCGGGACACCCCCACTTTTGTGTACGCTGGGCTGCCCTTGTGGCCTTGTCTTTTGTAGTTCCCTGCATGTGCTGCTACCTCCCATTGCGGGCGTGCCATTGGTGTGGAGAACATTGTGGCTGTTGTGGGGGGAAACACAAAGCAGTGCGGTGAGAAGAGGAGAACTGGGAGGAAGGAGGAAAGTAAAATGTTCAACCTGTGGCATCTGAGGAGCCACTTTCTATTTACATGGCAGAAAATGCATAAGTCTTCAGGTGGTAGGTCGTAGGTGGCCTCGGAAATACGTGTATTCTATTGGAAGGAATGCGGTTGCTGAAGCAATGGCCTACCAAAAATGGGAAAGGGAAATCGTATAAGAAATTTGTCTGTTAAACAACAGTCCTTCAATGTGAGCAAATGCAGAATCTTTACCGTAAGAAAGTTATGTCCCACCTAGAACCCTACTGAGATAAGGATAGTGATATGGATCAGTAAGTGTTATACAATATGTACATCAAGTGAGGACTATTTCTCACCTGGTGGAAACATTGCAGGATCCTATGTTATTTTATGGATTCTAAAATACTCACTAAAGTGTCTGTGATCTCACCAACTTATAACATAGATTCCATAAAATAGCATGGTATGGCCAAATACGTCTGACTGTACAGATTATTTGTAATTTAGAGCAGCATTCATCAGTCTGGACTGTCTGGCTACTGCTGCGCTCAAGGATGATGGCAGCTGTATTTCAGCAGCAGGTAAAGACATGACAGGTCTCTGCCTGTCCTTCTTATCTCTTTGAGCAGGAGAACTTATGAAAAATACCAAATACCACATCAATGCATTTTGCATTTTTCATAAACATTCTTCTTAGAGAGATGCACTGGCAATGCTGATCTCAACTGATCTAGCTCGTCCATGAGTATGTAGGAGAAAACCAGGTCACTTCCAATACCGGGAGAATGTTGTTGGAATGAAAAATAGGAGGTTACATTTTTTTACATGTTTTTATGCTTGTGCAACAAAAATGTAACCGCTTTTTATTGCACTGATCGGATTCCATACTGGATCCCCCATGAATAGGATACACATAATAAATTATTTCTCTATCGTGTTTAGTACTCCAAAGGATATGTTATGTTCTAGGCAAGAGTCTTTACTCTTTTACACACTTTTTCATGATTCAGCGTATATCACAGATGTTCTATTTATTTAGTTTTATGTAAAAATGTAAAGGGCATTATCTAGAGCTTGTAAAATGTTTTTTTTTTTTTCAGTCATTCTGGCTCTCACAGAATCCTAGATGTCTATTAAGTTTCCGGGTCTAGCCCTAAGAGATCCCCAGTGATATAACATACACCAATGATTGATATTAGCGCAACGCAATCATGAAAGGAGTTTAGAATGGCTCCTTACAGAATAAAAGAACCATAATAATGTAGATTTAAAAGGAAAGGATACATTAAAATATTTAGATGGAAATGCCCATCTATAGCTATATAATAAATTTGGTCCTGTCTTTAAGAAATGGTAATGCTATATTTTATTGCACCATTGTATACTGAAAAATATCAGGCTCTTAAACCTAACAGTGTGCTCCCTAATTAAAAACAATGTGGTGTTTCATTCCTTAACACTGGAAATATATATGTTAAAAAAAGGATGATTATCTAAGGTAAAGTTAGCTGTTTTCCTAGTAAAACTCAGAGAAGGCCAGTTAATAAAATCTAGTATTTTTGTTTTATATTTAAGATGTGGGGCTGAACTGCAAAAATAGAACAGCTCTCACAGTCTTATACATTTTTATAAGGAATTCCTTATATTTTGTATAAGTTGTATGTGTTGGTAGAGTTTTACATGTCAAGGACAATCATTAGGAAGTGGCATTTCAGAATAGGTGGAAAGACAAGATGCTGCCTTTAAATGTGTGGAACAACTGTCCATTTAATAGAGATGTGATGTGTAGAACAGCCTTGCAATTCATGGTGATGCTCATGGCCTTCCTTACAGGGACTGCATCCTGATGACTTTGAAGAGTCACTTATTTGGTTGTATTGCTTCCAAACTGTTTTTTTTTATGGACGGTACTACCCTCTAATGGGTTAGGATTAACTTTTATATGGTGCTACTGGCTCCTAATGAGTTGTGTTGACTGTCGATTTGGTGCTAAGGTCTCCTAATGGTTGAGATGACTAGATTTGGGATCAATATCTCTTAATGCTTGGTGCTACTGTCTCTATGCAAGCTAGGCAACATTCCATTAAGTGTTGAAGGGGCTCATTTGAAAATATGTATCAAAAGACAACCTATGAGTACAAACTGAAAAGTTTCTTTTGCAGCATTCCAGCATAATTACAGTAGCCCAACAAATAGTGTGTGTCATGCAACTTGCACAAAATTAAAGAGGTTGTTCACCTTCCACTTTTCTCAGTTCAGTTGTTTCCCAGAATTGTTTTTCAGTTACTTCCCATTGAATGTTACTGTCACTTGTGTTTGAGTCTGACAGCTCAGTAATTCAGGTGCAGACGCTAACATTTTGCAACATTTAGTTGATCCATTTCTCAGCAGCAACTATTGTATCAATTCTAACAGCTGCCTGTAATGAAACTCAAGGATTCTGCTCAGCAGGGACAAAGATGTATCCATTAAATGTATCAATTTAGAACAGTTTACTGAGTCCCCCCACCCCCCGAGCTGCTTTAGAAAGTGAAAAATGACACGACACTTCAATATTAGAAAAACAATCACACATAGAAACTAGAAGGTAATTTGAAAAATTCATTGTTTTTGGTGATCTATCTGAAAAACAACTAGTTGTTTGAAGGGGAACAACCCCTCTCTTTAACTGATATGGGGCAAAAAATTCCAATTTTGTAAGTCTGGTGATGGTTGCGTTAGACGGTTAGAGCTCATGTGGGCCTTCCATAACATGCAGCTTCAGTAAGGACAAAAGCCACAAGTAGGAACACCTCCTGTGCAGCACACAAAGGGCTCCCTTTCTCTCATTGCACTAAATGCTGCAGGTGCAACAAGTGTAGCACCACATGATACAAATATAGATGAGCACAAATATTTTGTTCAATAGTGTTTTGATAATTGTGCTCAGTCCTGCTTCTTGCCCTATTGTTGCTTTCTGCGATTGTAAATGAGTCTTAAAGTCTACAAAAAAGTCACCTGCTTTTTCTTTCAAATTGAACAAGCCCAAAATTAAAAAAAAAAAAAATAGCATTTTTTTGATTAAAAAGGTGAAACAAATACCTAAGCATAGTGGTGTACCGTATGGAGATTCTTGTGCCCCGATATAGTATTGTTTTTAAATAGAACAAAAAAATACATGACTACTCTAAAAAGCAATTTTTTTGAACAGCATTTAGTATTATGGTCCCCTATCTTAAAGGTGCTAAAGTTGTGGATATGATATTCGATTCAGTAGAATGATTCTTAAAATGACACACATTAAGGGGCAGATTTTTCAGCTTGTGAATTTTGAACTCACCACAGAAAAACGCACTCACTTACTATTCATTCCTATGGATTTTTAAAAGCATATTTATCAAAGGGAAGCACCAGTGATAAATAGGCATACTGTCATGGAAAAAATGTTTTTTTTTTTCAAAATGCATCAGTTAATAGTGCTGCTCCAGCAGACTTCTGCATTGAAATCCATTTCTCAGAAAAGCAAAAAGATTTTTTTTATATTTCATTTTGAAATCTGACATGGGGCTAGACATATTGTCAATTTACCAGCTGCCCCAAGTCATGTGACTTGTGCTCTGATAAACTTCAATCACTCTTTACTGCAAGTTGGAGTGACATCACCCCCTCCCCTTTTCCCCAACAGCAGCCTAACAAAAGAAAATTGGGAAGGTAACCAGATAACAGCTCCCTAACACAAGATAACAGCTGCCTGGTAGATCTAAGAACAGCACTTAATAGTAAAAATCCATGTCCCACTGCGTTCCATTCAGTTACATTGAGAAGAAAAAACAGCCTGCCAGAAAGCAGTTCCCTCTAAAGTGCTGGCACAAGTCACATGACAAGGGGCAGCTGGGAAACTGACAAAATGTCTAGCCGCATGTCAGATTTCAAGACTGAAAGTTTGCTCTTTTGTGAAATGGATTTCCATGCAAAAGTCTACTGAAGCAGCACTATTAACTGATGTGTTTTGAAACAAACTTGTTTTCCCATGACAGTATCCCTTTAAAATCGCAGGAATGAATAGAAAATGAGATCTAAATTCACACTAAACTCCAAATCTTGCTCTTACTTGAGTAAGCTGAATATGTCATATATACATTGGTTCTCTTATATTTTCACTTGCTTTCACCTGCTTTTACAGTGAATATTCCCTTCTAGTACACATGGTGAATCCTCCTTTTCTCACCACTACAGGTTTTGTCTAGCAATATTAACAGCTTAAAGGGGAAGTCTGCTGTTATATTAGTTTTGAGTATAATGCAGCCAGTGAGAATCCGAGACAATTTGTTCTTGAGCTTTATTTTTATTTTCTTTTGCTTTTTTTATTATTTAGCATTTTGTCCATAAGCTCCCAGTCTTTTATCTGTTTTCTAAGGTTCAATTTACCCTAAAAAAAACTAGGTAGTAATTTAAATGCAGTCAGTAGTGGCTGGGTGGGATGCCACCCCAAAAATCCTAGCCTTTTTAAATCCTTTGTGGCCTTCCTACAAATCTGTCCCTACAAGATATCATAATTTGGGTAGTAACAGAGCCAAGGCGAATGTAAAAATAGGACATGATACTGTCTCTTATTTCATAGGGCTGTGAACCAGTGAATGCATGCAGCAAAAGTAAGCAGCAACATAATACATTCATAGTTAACAGGGCACTAGATTTGCTGTTTCCACCATGAGAAATACCTTTCAGCACTAAAATCTCTAAAAAGAATACTAGAGCATTAACAATATAACAAACAAGGAACCCAGTACACACTAAGACAGTTGTGCATTCAGGGGACATTTAACTGAAATATAATAAAGTCTAACATCTGCTTACAGGAACCTATAGGTCAAGTGTGTTCTATAGAAGAGGAAAAGAGGGGCCTAGTCATTATGAGAGAGAGTGTACTGGCCTGTCTCTCCTATCAGGTTTCCAGAGAGGCAAGCCAAGTCTGTAATACTCACAAAAGCCAGGTGTTTAATTTGGAGACCCTTATTCAATAGCAACTGCATATAGTAGAGGAGAAAAGGGATACCTTTATGTATTAATAGAAAGTGCCAGATATCCAGCCACTCCTAATAAATCTTTCCGGTGGGTAATTAGATGGGTTTGTATCAGAAGCATTTTCTAAATATATAGATATTTATTTCTATGAAATATTAATTACATGTTCAGGACCAGATTGTAATAAAGCAATGTTGTCATCAATGAACTACATGAACCATCCAAAGTCCATAAAAACTCTTGAAGGGCAACATTCTTCCAATTGGACAGACTTGAGATATAAGCCTGTCACTACTGTTCAAATTATAGTACTGCCCAGGGTGCTCACCACGTATGTTTACTAGTTCCAAAGGGCATTCCAACACATTTAAAAAAAATGTTGTTGGATGGAGCAGCACCTGTTCCCTTAAAGAGGTTGTTCACTTTCAAATACATTTTTTTCAGTTCAGTTGTTTTCAGATAGTTCTCCAGAAATAAAGATCCTTTTCAATTATTTTTTTAATTTCTATTTGTGAACGTTTTTCTAATATTCATGTGTAATATTTTCACCATCAAAAGCAGCCGGGGGGGGGGGTGTTGTCCGATTCTTTAATGATTTTAAATTGATAAATTTGTTATCTTTGTCCCTGCTGAGCAGAATCCCTGAGTTTCATTAAAACTCAGTAGTTGCTAATACTCCACAGATACCGCTGAGAAATGTATCTGCTTATCAGTGCCGGGCCAAATGGACATGGTGCCACAGCGCTCTTCCGCCCCCCCGTGTGCGCACATCCCCGGACGTCTCCCGTCCCTCCTGAGTGATTTCCAGAGGGAGGGTAAGCAAGGGTAACGGAGGGTAAGCAAGTGGGTAAGTGAGGGGAGGGGAGAGA
>CM044446.1:56725236-56736434 GCA_024363595.1 Xenopus borealis
CTCTTTAGTGAATTTGCCCCTATACTTCTCTCTAATATGGTGTTCAGCCAAATCTTAGACATTAACTCAGTTGCTTGCTTGAAGAAGCTTTGCTGACTACCCAGGGAACAGTCTGGGCTTCTGTATGACACAATGCGTGTTAACTATGCATTATTTGGGACAACCTATTGTATTAAAATTCTATTTAACAACATCATCTTCAAAGCAGAAAATAACCCTTCGTCGTTCTCTCAGTATGCCAGAAAAATTGGGAGAAGGTACAGGTGCAGAAGAGGGTCAAGAAAGCACAAACCATGAGGATATTTTCTCCTTCACCTGGGACCAAGATGGCATCTCAAAATTAAGGGCTGAAGAGAGCTCAGAGTTAAAGATAAAAGTAGAGGGACTGAATGGTGATTCCTTATCAACCACCAAGCTGAGTATAGAGCATATTTGTTCAAAGGATGAGTTTTCATTCCATAGACAAGTCTCTGTGTCTGAGTTGCATCAAAACTCCCAGTCTTTTATGAGGAAGGAAGGAAGGACATACAGCACAGTATCGAAGCGTACAGAAGCTGGTGCTGAGTTTTCCTTGGGACCCTTATATTAAGAGTGACCCTTATATTAACAGTGACCCTCTTCAAAAAGATTGGGAAGCACTTGTCACCCATCCTATTAAATGAAAGGGGGCAAGACGCTTTGGGCATTCTATAAGCCACAAAAGTGGGCTTGGCTCAACAGAGGAACAGAATGGACAAATTAGTGGGCTAGCTCCATCTACCAACAACCCCAGCTATATGTCATTCCATGTTCGTTGTGTAGTAGCACAAGGTTGTGCTTTTTGGCAGCCGCTGATGATCTTTGTGTATGTAATCTTAACCTACAGCATTGTGAAGTTAATTTTAATGGCCACTAAACTAAAATGCACAATTGTGTGTCTGCAGATAATGCTCTTTCTTCTTGTGTCTTTTTGTGTTTTCCCATTTTTTTGTGTTTTTAAACTATTCTTTTAAAAAAACAGTCGCTGATTCTTGGGTGTCATGATTTCTGAAGGGTGAGATTTCATTTCCAGCAGTAATGAAGATGTGCTGCATACAAAAATTTGTTTTTTTTTCTTACTAATAACCACACCAGATATAAATGTTATTTTTAAACTTGTTCTTTCCATCCTATATTTCTGAATGTAGTTTTCTTTTCTGTGATTATTTCCCTTACACACTTCCTCTCCCATCCCATTTCGCCCTCTTCTATGTTGCCATTTGCCAGCTTGGCCCAGATCCCTCCAATCAGTGTGCAGAGGAGGGAGAAGGAGGATATCTCAGGCTGCATCTCTCCAAGTGGGTCTGTTCTGGCAGAGGGGAGAGAGCACTCTGTATGTGTGTTTGCCTCTGTCTCTCCCCCCATCTCCACACAGGCTGATTCCACCCAGAAACAGGGATAAGAGCAGAGAGTAGGGGGGAGCACCATGGCTGAAGGTGGTGAAGGTGAGGAGGAGATCCAGTTCCTCAGGACGGTGAGTGTGCGCTAAGTTGAATGCATTTGCCAGACATTGTCCCTGCAAGGGTTAAATTCTGATGTGTATTTGTGCTGAACGTTACATAAAAGGAAGGGCTGAGAGATCTGTGGCACCAGCAATACACCTGTTGAGCTCTGTCAACTACAGTGTCAGTCTAAGCTGGGGAGGGGGGTGTGAGTGACAGAGTCCAAAAGGGATATGCAGACACAAAATGACTGTTAAGCACATAGCTGCAGTCATTTTAGCACAGATATTTGTTCTTAAGTCGCCTTGTGTATTTTCACAGTGGGGTTTAAACATTGTAATGTTTGACATATTGTGTATAGGTGATCTATTACAAATTCTCAGACTGAAAAGCAAAGCTACCTTTCTTACCCTGTCCTCTTCAGCTCTAATGCAAGCTCAGTCTAACACTACAGTCTAACATAGCTGTCTTTCCTTTTTGCTATAAAATATACAACAATCTCTCTCTCTGCACCCTCTATATAGCATAAACTGCTGTCTCTCACCCTCCTCTAGATAGCATACCCGGCTCTCACTTTGGCCCTCCATCTATAACATACTGTACACATTTGTATCTCCTTCTGCCCCCATAAGATATTTTGATATTTTTCATTTTTCCCTTCTGTCTATAACATTTTGCTGTTTCCTAAGTCCCAAATTTTAGTGAATGTATAAAGAATGAGTCAAAAACAAAAGTATGCAATATCTTAGAGAACTACTACTATTAATTATGTCAGGGAAACAGCCTGTTCACTTAGGTACTCCAGAGACTGTCTGGCTAACCACAATCCTTTTCCCAAAGATAGAGTTCAAGCAGAATTAGATGTATATTTAGGTTACTTTTCAAAATGCAATTTATTTATAGAGCGTCACCTATTAAGAGTGTGTTAAGTGTGTGCATATGATATGTAGGCAGCTGATTTGCCTTCCATGCAGGAACCACTGATATTGTAATGAGCTATCACCCTTATAATTATAAATAGCTGCTGATGCAAGGAGTAACACAAAAATAATCACCACAAAGTGTACTTTGCGATCGTCTTTTGCCCTTAAATGCTAATTATGGATATGGTTTTTGGCTGAATATTTAATGGCAGATCATTTTTGTATGTAACGTTATATATAACATATGACATCACCTAAAAGGGGCTGTTAACCTTTAAGTTATCTTTTAGCATGATGTAAAGAGTGATATTGCAATTGGTTTTCATTCTTTATTATTTGTGGTTGTTGACTTATTTAGCTTCTTGGCCTATTGCAATTACTAGTAAATCATTACTAGTGTCCAAATAACCCTAGCAACAACTCATTGATTTGAATAAGAGACTGGAACAGGAATAGGAGAGTCCTCAATAGAAAAATGAGTAATACAAAGCAGTAATAACAATACATTTGTAGCCTTAAAGAGTATTTGTTTTATAGATGGGGTCAGTGACCCCCATTTGAAAGCAGGAAGGCGTCAGAAAAAGATTAAACCAGAGAATTAAAAAACTATAGAAAAGAAAAAATGAAGACCTATTGAAAAGTTCCTTAGAACTGGCCGTTCTACAATATACTAAAAGTTAACTCAAAGGTGAACCACCCCTTTAAGAATAATGTTATTAACTGAAGAGATCATTAGTTAAAACTGCAGTATGTTGTACTGGGCATTATAGATAACATTGGCTCTTAATTCATTTGGTTGATGGTTGGACTCAAAGATGACACCTTTTTCTTAATTCATTGCAAAAGGGAATGTTTAATTATGCAGCTGACATGAAAGGCGTGGATGTAAAACTATGTATTTGATAGCACATGAACTTTGCTCTGTGTATAACTGAATGCCCTATTTGACGTTTGTATGTGACTGGATATCTAATGAACGCATGTCTTATAATAGGCTCATGCACTCATGTTAGTTGCTTAGATAGTGTTCAATTTTTCCATGTGACTGGCCATTGTATAACGTAACATTTCCATTTCAATTTGCCTGTAAGTGGGATTAAGTAAAAAATTAGTTCTGCAAATTTTTGGATGTCCTCTAAGAACCAAGTTACCCTATTTATAAGTATGTCCTATATTATCCCTCTATCATAACATAAGATGGGTTTATTTTTTTAAGAATTGACCATTCTATAAAATACTGAATATTATTTTGCGAATTTGTAGAGAAATTCAAAATGGCGAAAAATTCACAAAACGCCAATGTGTCTCGTTTTGGACGTGGGCAACAGACACCTGCGTCCAAAATGATATGCTGGAGAAATTTCGCCAGGCAAAATTTTACTGGCGTTTTGTGAATTTATTCGCCTGAGGCAAATTGCAGGAATTCGCCGCAAATTCACCCCAGGCGAATAAATTCTATTCTTGACTCCAAAATGGCAATTGGACTAGTCCCTGGATCAACTTGTACTATGATCTATCTCCCATAACCCTGTATTCCCTCACTTGCTAAAAAGCCTTCCAACGCCTTCTTAAAGCTATCAAATGTATTAGCCTGTACAACTGATTCAGGGAGAGAATTCAACATCTTCACAGCCAGTGGCAATCCAGGCCAATATACTGCCTGAGGCAGTCTTCTTTTTTGCCACTCCTCCCCACAGCACTCACCTTTTCAGTGCTGGAGAGGGTCAGGGGTGGTCCGCGATGCTTGTGCAGAGAGAGCGGTGCGCTCTCTGCACTAGAAGAGCCGAATTTCCGGGTTGAAAAGCAGAAATTCGGCTCTTAGTTACCAGGAGTGGCATTTTTGCCGCCCCTGGCAACCAGGGGGGCGCTGCCGCCTGAGGCGAGTGGCTCAACTCGCCTCATCTACGAGGGGGGAGGGGTTTTGCACCGGGAGGGTAGAATTCTCCTTTAAGCGCCTTTTCTCCAGCGTGAACATCCCTGATTTAGCCAGTCTTTCCTCAAAGTTAAGATTTTCCATACCATTTACCGTTTAGTTACCCTTCTGTGTACCCTCTCTAATACAATAATGTCCTGTTTGACTGATGGAGACCAAAACTGTACTGCATATTCTATATGTGGCCTTAGGGCTGGGGCAGACAGGGAGAACTGCCTTCTCCCTGTCCGCCGCTTGTTTAAATGAAAAATCGCCAGCGCCAATACACACGTGGCACGGCGATTTTCGGAATCGCCCGAAGTTTCCTCACTAAGTAACTTCGGGTGATTCCGGAAATCGCCGCGCCGCGTGTGTATTGGCGCTGGTGCTTTTTGATTTAAACAGGCGGCCGACAGGCAGAAGGCAGTTCCGGGAAATTGTCGCCAGCGATTAATTGCCAGGCGACAGAATCTCCTCGGAATCTCCCTGTCTGCCCCAGCCCTTACAAGTGCTCTATAAAGTGGAAGAATGACCCCTTCCTGCTGTGAATCTATGCCCCTTTTAATACAAACATTTGCCCTTGATGCTGCTGACTGGCATTGCTTGCTAGAGCCAAGTTTATCATCTACAAGGACTCAGGGATTCTGCTCAGCATGGACAAAGATAAGAAACGTATCAACTAAATGTTCCAATTTAGAACAGTTTACAGGGTCTGTGACCCCCCACCTCCCAGAGCTGCTTTAGGTGAAAAATTGCAGTGGAGTAAATTAGGGAACGAAGCACTTTACACTACAGTATTAGAAAAATGGTCACACACAGAAAATAGAAACTAATTGGAAAAAGTTATTTCTGGTGATCTATCTAAAACAACTAGTTGTTTGAAGGTGAACAACAACTTTAATGAAGCATAACCGATTGTGCCGAAAGAAGAGACAAATACTTGTGAAAAGATGTATATGCTTTGTATTGTATGTGTATATTTTTTTAAATGGGGGCCTTTTATAGCCTTTTGGACATATTGGCATATGAAGTAAACCCCAAAGGAAGGGTATATAGGTCAAAGAGATAATTAAGAACAAATCATATTGCAATTAAAGAGAATCTCTGGCAGCTGGCAACTCATTATGGAAAAAGACAGAGAAAAATATGTGAAAAAATTGCATGTGCAGCTTTGCATAACTGAAATGCATATCTCCACTGCTTCCTGTAGGTATGCTCCTTTATCATACTACATACAACATTTGAAAATTAAAAACTGGGGTATTTAAGGTAATGTCCCCAGCTGCCGTAGTTGCCTTAAAACATGTCTTCAATCCATGTTTGAGGTATTCCTTTTAATAACAACTCTCGTTAATCAGAGCTGTCATGGGGTATGATATGTGATATGATATATGTGTCTTCCATGGCCTTGCCTGTGTATTCACACATGGTGCTGCCTCTTTATATCATTAGCAACTCTATCAAAAATGTCCAACATGATATTGATTCTAGGTACCACATGCAGTTTGTAATGCAAACCACTATATAATATCCAGTGTGGATGAAAAACACAGCTGTGTTGGGGAAATCTTGGGAAAAACAGCTTACATGATTAGTGTTTATTAGGTGTAATCTAAGCAAGATCAGCAATGAATAATATGCAGCTATTTTTCTAAAATGTATTTTTGTTTGGCAGGCATTGCTATTAACAGTACAGAAATAAAGCTGATATGGGGCAGATAGAGAATTGTACTGAGGCCATTCCTTTATGAGTTACTACTGTACATTGGTGAAATAATACTACCTAGATATTATTGTCCTTAGACCTAAAATGTCTTAATATCTGCTTAATATATAATAAAAATTATGATAAATTACAAATGCACATCTGTAGAACAGCTTTTATAATTATGGATGTATATGCCGAATTACATTTAACTGCTAGCTAAGGTTCTGATCACTTTGGTCAACATTTACAGGAATTGAATTGGTCAGATTTTTGTTTAAAACATGAAAACATTAAAGATAAGTGAGGTGAGGGTAAAGATATGCTACAAACATTTAGCTCAGCAAATATATCCACACATAGGGTGTGTTGGCAGTTCAGGGACAGTTCTATGCTAAATCTTTCTCTCCTGACTTTTAATTCTCTCACTCAGGAAATGTTTGTCCCTAGCTTTTAAAAATGATCAGCTGCACTCAGGGCTTTTTTATTGACTAAAATGAGTTCTCAGTGTAGGTTCACTTTAATAGTTTCAAAGCATTGCAAATGACCATTAAAGAAGCCATACATTATAGCAGTAAAACAATCCCCCATTTTCTGATAATCCGGTACTGTTAATTTATCACATGGCTGTGTAAAATCTCTGTATACAGTGCCCTGAAAAAGTATCAGAAATCAACCTCTGGAATTGTATTTTTTTTTCGCAACCCTTACAGTCAAAATTAAAATTTATACGGGTCGTTCCCAATTTAAACACTTTTTGTATTGTTGTTTTCAGATAATTTCATAAACAATGACATACTTAATATTTTGTTACAGATTTTCTATCTTCTAGAAGACTGCTTTGTTTTGTTTCCAAGTAGCAGCTTACTAAGCAAGGTTTTTGGTCTCTATAAACTGTTACAGTTTTCTATTTTAGTTGACTACTTTCTAAACAGAAGAGAAATGTCCTAAACTAATGTATGAATGGTAACAACTGGCTTTAGTAAAGCTCAGTGAACATGCTCGATAAGAGATAAAGTTGCAACTGTTAGGAAATGCATCAAATTCTAACAGCTTATCCAGTTGACTCCGTCTTACTGAGGTACCCCTGTGAAACATTATAACATTCTGGATCAACTATATAATAGATAAATGTCTCTTATAAAAATCCACTAAACTGTATTGAATGCTCTTTCATTTTCTTTACCAAGTAGGCTTTATTATTTTTTCTGATCGTTTGAGATATCAGTAGGGTCTGCTGCCTAAACCTAACATCTTGCTGAATTGCAAAGTGTTGGCTCACATTAATATCAGCCATTTCGAGCAAGTGAAATTTTTTTTGATTGCTTTGATTAAAGCCTAGTGGAGCTCATGTCCTGGAAACTGTATAATCATACCTTTCCATTAAACTAGCACTGTTTTACTATACAGGAAATAGATTATAAGTCATAAGCAGAAAGATGCTGTAACTGCAAAAGTATTTGTTATCCATTGGGCATATTCTCACTGTGTAGTAAGACAGGTGATACTGGTGTTCCATGTTAAAAATTATATTCTGTTAGATTTGACAACTGTTGGCAGAATGAGAAGAAAATTAAAGGGCAAGGAAAGGCAAAGAAATAAAATCCCATTTTTACTTTTCTTTAATGAAAAAGAAATATATCTCCATTATACTTTAATTAAAAAATGTGTACCGTTTTTATAAGAAACCTGACTGTATGCAGTGAAATTAGGAAAAAAATAGGAATTGTTAGACGGTCCCTAACTTCTGACAGGGAAACAATCATACTTATAAACAGCAGGGGGATCCCCTGTCTTACTTACCAGCCATGCAGAACTCAAGCAGCTTTGTTTTTTTATCATTTATGACGATCACTAAGCAGCACAGATCATACTGAGCATGTGCAGGGCCAGAGGCAGACAAATATTATTAACAAAGTTACAAGATGACAGCCCCCTGTGGCCAACTTTAAAAGCATAAATAATTTGTTTGATTAGGATTGTGGCGCAGTAAGTTCATGTTTATGTTTAGTATACAAAATACAACATTTCTAGCCTTATTCTATTTTACACTTTCCTTGCCCTTTAAAGAAAACATTGGTCTAAAATCTCCAATATTCAGTCAGTTTTTCCATGTTTTTAAACACATAATGTAATTGCTTTTAATAGCAACATCCATTTGTCTATTATCTCTACTGCTGGTTCTCACTATTTGCATCCTTGGTACTGTGGGAACTGGAGTTATGAATGAAGGAGAACTTATTTCTGCTGCATTGTTCTAGAAAAAGTAACGCCAAAAAACACTGTATTGTACTGTACTAGTCAGAAAGACTACTATAGTTTACATAAACAAGCTGCTGTGTAGCTATGGGGCAGCCATTGCAGGCTGAAAAAGGAGAAAAGACACAGGATACACAGCACATAACAGATGAGCTCTGTAGTGTACAATTGGATTCTTTGGACCTTATCTGATATCTACTGTGTATCCTGTGCTTGAATGGTTGCCCCATGGCTACACAGCAACTGCTACACAGCAACTTGTTTATATAAACTATTGTAGAGTTACTAAAACAAACACACCAGTTTTACTAGTGCAGTACATTATGCTAAGTACAAATACTTACATTTGTTGGTGTTATTGGTCATTTAAGAGACAGAACCAGCAGGGTAGAATGGTCCAGAAAAAAACTTCCTTCGATGTCTATTACATTTACATGAACTGAAAGTCAATATTTTCAAGATAATCAGCCAAAAGTGTAATCTATAAAGACTGGAGTAGCTGGATGTGTAATATAATAAGCACAACCCAACTTCCTGCTTTGCTTTGCAGGTTCTCTAACCTGTTACCAGTCAGGGAATTTACCCAGTGTGTTTCCTAAGCTGGCTTGAGGAAAGCAAATCAACTCTCATCCACAAAGTAGCACTTTATTGCTAATGTGAACACCAAATGGTCAGGAGGTCCCTTTCATGTTATGTTTTCATAAGGAAGTTTGTGTCTGTCAATTTGATACTCTTCTACCTTCACTAGCAAAAGTCAACATTTTTTTTTTTTTTTTTTTAAATACCAAGCTCATGCCTTGCCCCTTAGAAGAACATTGGTGGAAAAACACTTACATGGCTTGCTACCGCCCATGTTTGTAGTAACTTATGTGGCATCTGCCTGTTTTTGCACATTCAAGTCAGACCACAGCCAGATAATGAAAGTTTATGGAGAAAACACCACAGTTGATTCAATCTAGACATCATTAGAGCTTTTAAACACTTGTTCTAATTCAAATGAAGTTTATTCAGTTGCTTAAATATAAATGAATTACAGCTCCTAGCTTGCCCTGTCAGATGCTAACTGTTGGGGTGAGTGAGATGCTAGGAGTCCGACAACAACTTGATAAACAGATATAGATCATTCCTCTTTTCTCTTTTACAGTGCTTGAATAAATATACTACTTGTTGCTCTGTTACATGTACCCTAACACAACCAGCCTTCGATAATAAAATAAACCTTTTCCATGTTTGATGCACTTTAGTTGTAGCATATTTACCTAATATTAACACAGAAGAGCAAAAAGGGACACTTACCTTGAATTTATAGTTTGATGTAAAAAGTGGTAATGTAGGACAATGTGCATTTATACTTCATGATTTATTTTACATGGTAATGCCAGATAACTTACATAACTGGAAGGTTTGCATACATTCCTGTTTTTTAAATACTTTTATTTACATTTATTGATAAATGTGTGGGTTTTTCCATTGAGCTAAATTTGTATACCTGTTTTTATCCGCCCCTAGCCAATGAGTGCATTTTCAAGCAAGGATGTGTGTGTTTGTGTATGTATGTATGTGTGTAATATGTGCGAGTGTGTACATATAAATATATGAATATGCCAAATCAATATATTTTTCAGAGTGTACTACTTCTACTTTATTTTTAATATGAATATTACCCTTTTTTATACACTTTACCTTTGGATTATGCAGGGTTATGCAGCTTTCAGCTATCGCTAAAGAAAGTAGTATTAGGGGCCTATTTATCAAGCCTCAAATTTCAAAGTGAAAAAAACTTCAAAATTGGAGCAACCGAATTTTTGGTCAAATAGGACAGTTTTCGATCGAGTTCGAATTGAACAATTGGTGCATTTGATCCAAAGAATTTGCCCCAAAAAACGTTGACTTCTTAAAGTCCACCAAAAGACTCCATAGGCTAAAACAGCAATTCGGCAGGTTTAAGTTGGCAAAGTGTTTGTCTAAGTTTTTAAAGTAACAGTGCATGATAAATTTCGATATTCGACTAGTCGAACGTTTTTATTCGAATTTATTCAAATCAAATTTTATTCAATTCGAATGAAATTTTTTTCAGTTCAAATCATATTTTTTTCAACTCTAGAGTCGAAGTACCCAAAAATACTTTGAAATTCTAATTTAAAAAAAAATTTGAATATATTCAAGTTTTCACTTCGACCCTTGATAAATCTGCCCCTTAAAGTTTTGTATAAATGTCATTATTTCTGAGGTTGTGCTTGTGATGTTGGGCATTTCTGTATCCTGTGAACATCATCATGTTGGACCAAATGATTGTGGAACAGCTGTGCATTCCTAGCCCTGCTCCTGTACTGCATCTTAAATTTAACTGCCTTTGTCATGTAAAACATGACTAAAATATTGTAAAAAGTTAACTGCATGTTATATCAAAAAAATTTTAAATACCATTTATTCTGAGACATTCAAAAGGCAGTTAACATTCCAGCTTTCTTACTGGCCTGAACTCAAAATGAAAGTCAAACATCTGGTTTTCCAGTTTCCTATCAATATCCTCCATTTGAAGAACCAAATAAAATATAAACATTTTGTATGTTTGTCTCCCACCTCTAGCTTTACTCTATAGTGTAAATAATACAGCAAGTGTATTTGTTTTTAGTTGGTGTGTAGGCAACCATCTCATGTCATTGTGCCTGATCATGTGCTTCCAAAAATTTCGAGCACAATGGAACTGCTTGCAGATAAGTGATTATTTCTCTGTTATTTCTCAGTGTAACAAGAGGAGTCGCAGTGGGACTTGGAATTTTACTATTGAGCGCTATTCCCTTATGTGACAGGAAGGTTCTTATTTGATAGTTTGATAGCATTCCCATTCTGATGTTCAGCTGGTTTCAGATTGATAGCCAAGACTTTTTCCAAATACTTTGTTGTCTATTTGTGATGTTTTTTTTTTTTTTTTTTTT
>CM044446.1:56744025-56796515 GCA_024363595.1 Xenopus borealis
ATATATTTATTTATATATATATTTATATTTGACACAAATCTGGCTAAGGGGACCTTATATTCTAAAGCTTATGGCGTAGGGAGCCTGGGGTGCCCCTGGTATCACATTTACTGCAAGCTCCTTGCTGATAGTACTTCAGCACTGCAATGTGCCTCCCACTGCCCCCCCCCATTATAACTATTTATTATAATTATAAACAGAATAACACACATTGCACTGATCTTGTTGCTTGGCTGAATCTTTTTTATGGTGCTCATGCCCTGGATCTGTTGTATATAAACATTTGAAAGCACAGTAATTTTAGTAGTAGTAACTGGTGTTCTGCTACCTTCTTGTTATTGTTTTGTGCATTATTTCTATAATCACCATCTCCTCCCTTATTTGTCTCTCTCTTTTATGTTCCACACAATCATGCAGGAAGATGTGGTTGTCCTGCAATGCAGTACTACTATCCGAAAGGAACAACTCAAGATGTGCATGGGGGCTGAGGGCTTTGGAAACCGCCTCTGTTTTTTGGAATCAACATCCAATGCTCAGGTAATGAGAGGAATCTGCTTAGTTTGCATGTGTCCATCTTACTGTTTTCTTTACTTTGTCTCATCCATTTCTTTATCATTTATTTACAACCACCACTCTGTGTCACTTTTCTCTTTTTTTGCAGAATGTGCCCCCAGACCTTGCCATCTGCTGCTTTGTTTTGAAGCAGTCTCTTTCTGTAAGAGCATTGCAGGAGATGTTGGCTAACACTGTGGACATGGGCAATGAGGTGAGAATTCTGAAATAACATCCATATTATTTCTATGGTTTATAAGCAGCAGTTTTTATTGTCAAAAATGCATTCTGCTCATGCTATGAGTTTGTCATTAGTGTTGCAATGGCTTACTGTCATCTTCATGTTGCCACATTGATTCAGTTAGTTGTTTGTCTTATGTGCTAAGAGTCACTTTGTATTATGGCTACTTAGTGTTTTATTTTACATTGGTATATACCATGTTATAAAAATTGCTTGCATTTATGATGGCAATCAACAAGGCTGTTCCACATAAGAACTAATATTAATATGGATGGAAGCATCAATTCCTTAGTTTAGTGAACAGGTTTCTTTATCTTAAGAACCAATCTTTTGTACCCTTAACATTATAAGATTTGTCAGGTGCAAAGTACCCTCTCACCAGCTCAATAACAGCTTTGTATCTCTGCAGTGGTGTAACTACCAGGGGTGCAGAGGGTGCAATTGCACCAGGGCCCCCACCGCCTTGGGGCCCATCGGAGCCTCAATAATGGTTATGGCAGGTGGTTATCTAGGGGGAAATTTTACAGCACACTCCATCAACACTCCAGCATGGGATTTATAGAGGTAAGGGCCCAACAGGGGGGCCCAGGTGCCCATCCTGTACCAAGGCCCAACAGGGAGTAGTTACACCACTGTATCTCTGGCCAAAAGAAAAGAAACCCCTGAAGCCCCGGTTTATGCATTCTGGACTAGATTTTTTTATATCAGATCTAGTTCTGATTCCATGTTGAACTAAAGCTATTTTATTATTTCTCAAAACGCAGGTGGTAATAGGGTCAAGGCCACCATTATTTGAATCTTGACAATTTGGAGGAACCTGCACTGTGGCTTTGGAAACCATATAGTTAAAATGATTGTTCTAGATTGTTAACCAACATCAAACTAAATCTCTAGCAAAAGTCTTGCATACAGAAGTGAAACAAAAATTGTGATGAGTATTGGATTAAAGTAGCCTTGTCTCTCTTGATGTCTCTATGATATAACTTATGTGTTTTGTTTTGGCTTTCTCTTTCTGCCCTTGTGCTAGGCGCCCAATTTGGATAAATGGGTATGTTTTGTGACCTTGCTCTGTTTCCTCCTGTAATTCTCCTTTCCCAAGCAATGCCTTTTCCTCTGACTGCTGGAACCCCATTTCCCCCTTAAAGTTGCTAATAAATTTGCAAATCACTTCAATTAGCTAACTTATGGCCATATATTTAATCATAGTACTATAATTTATTAATTTTCCTAGTGATACATTCTGTCCTTGCTCTTTCCTCCCAGAGATACAATGAAGCTAGGAATAGGAGGGGAGTAGGTGTTTCTAAGAGATTGTGCTGTGAACATTGCACTCATTTTTCCAATCTCGTGTTTCAGCTGTGTTGGCTACATCCCGTTCTGGAAATAGATTTGCCACTATCATGTCTTAAAAGTAGCTGTGCATGATGATGAGCTATACTCATCTCATATAAATATCACTCATTTAATGTAATGTATTATACCAGGGGCGTAACTACAGAGGAAGCAGACACTGCGGTTGCTGGGGGGCACAGGAGGTATAAGGGGGCCCCACGAGGCCATATTTCATATTTTATTTCAGTAAATATTGGTAAAACAGTTCAACCTCTAGAAATTTTGGGCGCCTGAAAAATAACTTGCTGTGGGGCCCAGTAAAATCTAGGTACACCACTGTATTATACAATTCTATTTGCATATTCTTTATTACAGAAAATATAGTATTTTACCAGCAACTAGGCAGGGTTTTTTTTGTAAAACAGAACTGAAGAAAAAAAGGAGAAGGCCTGTATTATACATAAACATGGAGTAAAATATGAAAAAAAACACTCTAGTCTCCCAGTCAATATACTTTGCTGCTAGTAATAACTAGTTTAATTGGAAGCTGAACTGCTTAGCATAGCATCATCTATAATAAACTATAATATAATTTAAAGTTGATATTTTCTTTAAGGACAAGCAAAAAGGATAAAAGGATAAAAGGAAACATGGGAATGTAACATTTCTACTTACTGACCATACCATACTGACACAGGGTATGGAATGAAAATGACCCCAAATCTCACGTTTTTTAATCTACTCAGCCAATAAAAGGTATCACCTACTCTGTTTTGTATCAGTATAATAAAACAGACCTTGCCTGGAGTCCATGCCAGAACCAATTCCCTGCTGTTTATAGCCATATACAGTAAGCATACAAATTTAGGGTCCAGACTGCATAAGAACTGAGGCAGTCAGGAGGGATGCACATAAGATGCCCCCAATTCTCAAACACAAGATATGACTGCACACAATGTGGCATAACATCTAGTGGAAAAGCAACATCTTACCCCATTACGTTTATAATAAACGTCCTTCTTAACTTTTTTCCACTAGCATGACAATTGTAGTGAAGACAAAACTACACTTAGGCGCCCTATTTATTATGCTATTTTAAAAAAAAATGGTGGCAAAATTTGCCAGGCATCATCACGTAAAAAATGGTGTAATTGTCAAGTTTTGTACTGATTTCGGCAGCTGTTTTCGGCAACTGTTTGTCCATCACGGTTTATCTAGAGTGACTACCGGCAGAACGTGCAGATTACAAGCGGTCTGAAGAGACAGGATTACGTCAAATCCGGTGAGATTGCTTTTACGCAGCATCATAAAAAGGCCTCTTATTCTGCACAGTACTCCAGTATATTCTCATGTCATTGCTAAATTTATTTAAGTGTAATCACTTGTGCTCCCAAAATCTTGGTTTCCTGTAATTGCTTAAAATTTCATAAAGCGAAATATCCCTAATTCTAAAATGATTAGAGAAATCTAAAACCTAGGGAAACTGTAATAGATACATTTTCTTAGGTTTGATTAGAGTATATATTATTAACTACTTCTGTATTAATATTCTATTGAAGCATGTGGTTTCCAGCAGTGAGAGTCTCCCAATCCCTACTTCTGCTCATCTTCTTGTTTTGCAGCCTGTGTGCAGAAGTCTCCATCACTTCACCTACCATCTTACAAACATAATAACTTCTTTCCTCCTTTGACTTAATTTCTAAATATATTGGATCCTTTTTTCCCTTCTCTCATCGCATGGTACAAATCCAGTCTCCCATCTAACAGGTGGCCTGAGGAACATGGAAATGGAACACGGAGATCATCAAGTCTCTTGGGTGGGAGAAGTTGGGAGGAGGCTGGGTGACTAATAAATAATTGGAGTTTAAAAATATGCTAATAAAACACTGAATGATTTTGGATGTATGGATGGATAGATAGATAAATGGGTAAATGAATAAACAGTGGTGGTCCAGCAGGCCCAATGGGGAGGGGGCAGTTGCATGATTATTTTGATTGCTCCAGTTGCACAGTGCAGGTTAACTGTTTGCATATTTTTGCACATCTGAGGACTGATTATTAACATGATGTCACACAAAGAAGTCTATAGTGTATGAAACCCATAGGCAGACAGGGACCTATTACATTTCTTTGGAAGCCTTCATTTGAACTGCCCAGATTCAGAAAAGACACAGTATCTGCAAACTGTATGGGTTGTAACATATTTTGAAAGTGCATGTCATATTAATATTTGGATGACCATTATACAGGAAGAATATCATAATAAATATGTTCTTGTACTGGGTTGTATATTTTGCAGTGCTCCATGTTGCTCCCACTCTTATCCCACCTGGTTCTAGTGGACCAGCTTGTCAGCATCAGAGAGGGGTGAGGGTGGATATTTGATCAGAGTATAATACTCTGTTATCAACTGGATCTGGGGAGACATAGGAGGCATTGCAGGGAGCAGTCATTTGTGCACCAAAAGTTAAATAAAGGTATTTTAAAAAGAGAAAATCCCAGGAGTTTCTGAGAAGAGGGCAGGTCCGCACTGGTAATCCAAATAGGCCTTGGCAATTCTGGTTTATAGAGGCCCAATCAGCCCACACAGAGGCCCAAACAGCCCCAACTAGCCCACTAAATCCTGACTTTCTATGGCACATTATAGTAGCCACTCTGGCATTTGCCAGAACCCACAGATTGCCAGTCAGGGCCTGGAAGAGGTTGTGGCTTCCTATTTGATGAGAGTAACACAGAGCACTGCAAAGCTTACTACCCATAACATATTGTATTATCTGTTACTTTGGTGGGAGTTGAACATTGCCATCGGTTGTGAAGAATGGCTGTGGGGGTTAAGGCTGATGACTAATCTCCGCCGAAATGCTTTCCTGCCTGCAAGAATATGAATTATCAGCTGGATGGCATATCCGCTTCGGATTTAAGAAGTTTCCTCATGAAGCAACTTCGGACAACTTTGGAAAACAAAGCGATACGTATGCCATCCTGTTAATGATTCGAATTCTTGTCTGCAGAATGGCATTTGGGAAGATTAATCACCCAAAGAAGAGAAGATTTGTTGCTGTTCGACTAATCTAACCCAATTCTTCATCAGTCTTAAAGAGGTGGCAGAGGTGGTGCAGTTGGTAGGAGTTGTGAAAGAAATGGCTTACATTTTTCATTTATCCTTTAGTCATCACAAGGCGGAGGACATCGAACACTGCTCTATGGCCATGCTATTCTCCTGCGCCATTGTCACAGTGACATGGTGAGTAACAAAATTATTAAACATAACATTGCCTTTTTATAAAGCCTGGTTTGAAAACTGGTGTTTTAGAAACTTTTTCATTAGTTACCTGCATTTCTAACATATGTCTTAAAATGCCTCGTAAAAAGCAGTTGCATGGAAATTGTCTTGCCTACAACTGTACTGTAAAGCACAAAAATGTGCTCACCTTCCATTCAACACCTACATCGGGTAAATTTGTGAATGGTGTACAAGGTTAAATTATGCAATAACAAGGCTTGTTGGAAGAATTACAGTCAGGGAGCTTTAAAGGAACTGTTCAGTATAAAAATGGGTAAATACTGGGTAAATAGATAGGCTGTGCAAAATAAAACAATGGTTTCAATATAGTGAGTTAGCCAAAAATGTAATGTATAAAGGCTGGAGTGACTGGATGTCTAACAGAACAGAACACTACTCCTTGCTTTGCAGCTCTCTTGGTTTCCACTGATAACCAGGCAATAATCAGGGACTTGAGGGGGGGGGTCACATGGGTCATAACTATTGCTTCAATCTGAGCTGAATGCTAAGAATCAACAGCAAACTTACTGAACAGTTATGTCCCATGTGGCCTCCCTTCAAGTCACTGACTAACTCAGATTTAGAGAGCTGAAAAGCAGGAAGTAGTGTTCTGTTCTGTGAGACATCCAGTCACTCTGGCCTTTATATACTACATTTTTGGCTAACTAACTATATAAGAAACATTATTAATTTTGTACAGGCTATATATTTACACAGTTTCTCGTTCCTTTACTATCACCTCCCCATATTGTAGAAAGAAAAGAAAGAAGATACAAAATATTAGGGCAGAAAACTAGTATATGGTAACAGTTTACAGGTGAAAGCTAGGAGGTGCCTTGCTGTGAATGGTTAGACCAAAAATATCAAAGGGTACTACAGCAAATGAATGGACTCATATATTTTGACACAGATAAAACAAAATAAGTTAATAAAGTTGGGACTTAGTACTCAGGTAGCTGATGGAATACAACATTGTATAGACCAGGGGTCCTCAAACTTTTTTGAGCCACATTTAAATTTAAAAAAGAGTTGGAGAGCAACACAAGCATGAAAAAGTCCATGTGGATGTCAAATAAGAGCTCTGATTGGATTTTTGGTAGCCCCTATATGGACTGGCAGCCTACAGGAGAGAATGTTTGGCAGGACATCTGTTTTTATACAACCGAAACTTGCCTCTAAGCCAGTAATTCAAAAATAAGCACCTGCTTTGAGGCCACTGGGAGCAACATCCAAGGTGTTGGAGAGCAACATGTTGCTTGCGAGCTACTGGTTGGGGATCACTGGTCTAGACTATATAAGAGAAATTGTACAAATGTACTTGTAATTCACAGAAGTACCAAGATTTCTTTGTTTTTCCAGCAACAATCACTCATTCCCTATCCAAATAGACAAATAACCCTATCAGGCCTCTTTAATTTTAGATGCTGAGTTAATGGAGGTAATGCATTTTGAAATTGTGTACCATTAAAGGGTGTGTAAGTGAACACCCCTGCCCTACCTGTTTATGGCCTTGCAGCGTGTACAAAATTACACAGACATAATGAAACACTGCACCGTATGCAAAATTTAGCAGATTACTTTGCCCAGTGAGTAAATGCTATTTTGGAATAGATTTTATTTGCAGTTCTAAAATATTTTAGGACAAGTGTAAAAGATATAATCACTCACTATATCAATTTCTGCAAAAAATAATTTTACTACGATACACCTGGGGAAGCTGGTATATTACTACTAAAAAATATTCTTCTTAGATGATATACTACTTACTTAATAATTACTCCCTTGCCTTCAGTTTTGGGTTTACAAGATAACATTGTGTTTTTCCATTTTATTTCTATAGTATCTTTGCTGTCTCACTACATCACGCTCTCTGACAGATAAATTGGCATTTGATGTAGGATTACAAGAAGATGTTACAGGTACCAAACACTAAACAAGAATTTGCCACATTACCTTAATGTCTTATTTTATTATCTGCTTAGCTTCCCTTCAGTCATTCCTGTGGAAGTCTTGCACATGGCTTATTTTTTTATGTGTTCTTTCTGATCAGGAGAGGCATGTTGGTGGATTATTCACCCAGCTTCCAAGCAGCGCTCTGAAGGAGAGAAGGTCCGGGTAGGAGATGATCTGATCCTTGTCAGTGTTTCTTCAGAGAGATATTTGGTATGTTCCTGTTGTGTTAATACGTGTGATCTAATTTAATTGCTTGCTGGCATTTTTACTTTTTTTCATTGGCACATTATCTGTTCCTCTCTATGGTGCAAATTCACTAAAGCGCGAAGCATGTAACGCTAGTGCTAATTCGACAGCGTGACGTCAATTCGCAACTTCGCGATTCACAAATAGTGTCCCTGGTGAAAATTCGCTAGTGAAGGACATCGACTTGCGCAACTTCGCAAATACATAGTGTTCCATTATGTTAAAGCTGCTGTTTTTTTAACTGTTACAGAATCAAATGTTAAATTATCCTTGTTATTACCTCCCTAAAATGCTTCATCTTTATTTTTCCCAGCACCTTTCCACAGCTAGTGGGGAACTTCAGGTGGATGCCTCCTTCATGCAGACCTTGTGGAATATGAACCCAATTACATCTGGTTGTGAGCTAGCAGAAGGTAGTCAGGACATTCTTTAGAGTTTACATTTAACCGATGTTCTTGAAAAATGCATTGCATAACTGTGAGAATTTCACTAGGTTATGTGACTGGTGGACATGTTCTGCGTTTGTTTCATGGACATATGGATGAATGCCTGACTATTGCATCAACTGACCAAGGAGAGGAACAGCGCAGGTAAGGACCACACACAGAATTGGACTGCAGAAAAGATCCAGGTGGTGCATCAAACTTAAAAATCGTATGATTAAAATAATAATCTTCATTAAAAGTTACCTGTAAGCTATGTCAATAGTTTTTCACTTACAGTTCTGCTTTTGTAAGTAATTGTTACTTGAAGTTGCTAAACCTGACTATTTTGTCAGCCTGACTGTCCCTTCTTATCCTGTCAGTAATAGTTTCTAATGCTTACCAACTCCTGCTGCACAAATATGGCAGCCCCCTCACAGAGGAACATGGGGTTGGATAGGTAACGTAAAAGCATCAGGCAAATACTTTTATGGAAAAATTATAAATAGCATTCACATACAATGTTATTATATATTTATAAAGGTTATTTTATGGTGTCAGTATCTCTTTAATGTTCTATGTTTTTGAAAATTTGTATCCATCCCATTCATAATTGAATACATTTACCAAATTAGTCCTTATTACATTTGCAGGAAGGCTGTTCCATGTATTTTATTAATAATTTTTGTATATTTCTTTGGGTTCAGTTTTCTTTAACACATGGAAGGATTTCAGGCAGTAGCAACAAGACAGAAAAATAACCAATATTGATTTTGTTTTCTCTTCTACTTTAGAATGCCACATTATGAAGGAGGAGCTGTTTGTTCCCATGCACGTTCTTTATGGCGTCTTGAGCCGCTAAGGATAAGGTATTTGTGTGAAACATTTGGGTTTCTGAAGTGTAACTTAGAATCGGGAAGGCTATGCAATAAACATGCATATGGATGTTTTGACATATGAATTATGCCAATGTAATTTGCCAGATATACTAATTCACTACATTTGTATGTCTTATAAAATAATTTTATAGATATCTTTGTCTTAATTTGATTATTTATATGTTACTGGAAAAAGGTATTGCAAATACAACAGGTAAATAACTAATTGTGTCAAAGAAAATATCTTGATTAAAGAAATGATTAGAATTTAAAATAATCTTCACATGAGTGGTGCAACCCTGTTTATTAATACTTATGATTTGGTCTTATTTCCATAAACTACTTTCACTTTGACCAGTGAACAAATTCATAACTTTATTTAATTAGAACAAAGGCTATGCGCCTCAAGTTATAACCCCACCAAACAAATAAGCATTCAACCCACACTGCTTGTTTTCAGCTAAAGAATACCAAGATGAAGCTGAACATACATCAACAGATCTAAACATAAGACTAGACTAGTTAACTGTTGAAGACAAATAATGACACATTAAGAATATTTAAAGGTGCTCTGAAATGCATCTCATCTCAGTATTAGTTATTATCTTTTATTGTGATGCCTTTTTATTATTATTATTATTATTATTAATATATGATGATAATAATAATAAACTCGATATATTTCTATATTTACATTTACCAAGCAGTTATATCAGTTGTTGCTTTTATTCTTTACTCCAAATATACGTGTGTTGGAGCATCTAATACAGCTTTCCACACGCAAAAAAAAATTATAGATTGTGCCATCTAGCCAAAAATGATTTCTAGAAAGAAAGAACACAGTTGTTGTACATCAACCTGTTTTTGGGCATATTAACAGCTGGAGTGGTAGTCACCTAAAATGGGGACAGTCCTTCCGTGTACGACATGTTACTACAGGAAGATACCTGGCAAGGGATGAAGAGAAGGGATTGGTGTTGTTAGATGCAGATAGGGCCAACACAAAAGCCACTGCCTTTTGCTTCCGAATATCTAAGGTGAGTGAGACTATGCACTTGTACTAAAAAATCACCCAGTTTCCACCGATCATATATACTACTTTTTGTAATGATGCATAAGTAAACATTATTTCTGTATACTTTTTCTTTGCAATAAACAAAAATTACCTCTTTACCCTGTCAACAGACTATTTACTTTCTTCTTTTGATGCCTGTTTGCCTATCCTCATTTTAATACCACTTTGGACTTTGGGTCTAATTGCTCTTCAAATAAACTGAAATATCTCCCAATAACACTTGCACAAGAATAAACATTGCAAGTACATTGAAGGGAATGGTCTTTTAAGCATACAGGGTTGAAAGAACAATACTGTTGAGTATTTTGTGTGAACTCAGGTTTTAAAGATATGTTATTGGTATCGGTTGCCAATGACATTATTTCTATGATAATACTATATGTGTGTGTATATCTATTTTTAAGTTTTTCAGATGCAAATATTTATTCACAGAGCTTATATAACCTTCTGCTTTTTCATCTGTAGGAAAAGTTGGATGTTGCCCCAAAGAAAGATGTAGAAGGGATGGGAATAGCTGAGATCAAGTATGGAGAGTCAATGTGCTTTGTTCAGCATGTTAGCAGTGGCCTTTGGCTGACCTATGGTGCATTAGATGCCAAAGTTGTTCGTCTGGGGCCTCTCAAACGAAAGGTAAACCACAACTCAAATGTCTCCCAGGCATCTAACCTTTTGCTACTTAAAAACAAGCTTAAAGGAGAACTAAAGCTTAACTAAAGAACTAGGGCAAAAATGGACATTATATTCTATAAGGTAATCACAGCCTATTGTCAGTAAAAGATTGATGCCTGTCAAGATGCTCTCAGTAGCTCCCCAACTTCTTTTCTGCTGATTCACTGCAAATGCTCTGTGTTGCTGTCACTTGTCAATGAGCTAGGGACTAGCAAATAATATACTGAATAATATATATATCCTATAAATTTCACGATTTAAGGCTGATTATTAAATAATTTAGCTTATTGGTACATGGCAGCTCAGAATCCAGCACAATTAGCATCAACCCTGATGCATTAGGTTACATGACAGGCAAACCTCATTCTCTGCTTGATGATTTGTGATGACCCTAATCTTAGCTTCTCAATGGCTGCTAAGAGCCCATCAGGGGAATGTAATATAAGTCGGTAAGGCAAAAACTATTCGCAATGCGAAAAGTTATGCCTCTGTGCGAACAATTTTTGCTCTGCACGAATTTAATATAGCTTTTGCGAAACCGGAAACTGTTTTACCGACCACTTCCGACAGTGGAAGAGAGTTTGCGAATTTTACAGCTTGCGCCAATGCGCAGTCAATGTAATAAAACTTCTTACTGAAAAAGTCGTTATGTTGGCTCCTAAAGATCACCACACCTTCAAGCACTTCTTAAGGGTGCGCAATTAAAATTCCCAATGCGCAATTAAAAGTCGCAATGCGCAATTAAAATTCGCAATGCAATAACAGTTTAAGGAACAATATTACATTCCAAGATGTGGATTTTTAATCTTATTGATGCGCACTCTTTTGCTCTTTGCGAATTTAATTACATTCCCCCCCCATGTGTCTTGAATCCAAGATGGGAAACTTCTGTGGGAAGGCCTGGCTCATCACTACTATAGGAATACTAAACCTTTTGGCCAGTTCAATAAGATCCAGTAAATAAAATATGGAATTTCTAGTCATATTCATTTAAAGGGTTTTAGTTTTCCTAAATTGTCCATGGTCTATAAGCAGATTTGGTTGCATCACACCTCTTCCATTCTCACCTCTCTTAGGCTATTTTGCACCAGGAAGGTCATATGGATGATGCTCTGTGCCTCTCACGCTCCCAAAGAGAAGAGTCTCAGGCAGCAAGAATGATATATAGTACGGCCGGTCTTTTCAATCTTTTCATCAAGTGAGTGGCCTTTGGGTTGGTCTATAATCTAATTTATTTTTACCAGTTACCTTTAATGAAAATTTTTTCTTCTCATGTTTTTATGAACCTGCATTTATAACTTAAAAAAAAATATGACATCTTTTGTGAATCACCCATCTTTTTATAGATGTGATTTCTGTTTGTACAAAACAATTAGATTTAATTTTATCAAATGGCAAAATGTATTTGAATAAAAAGAAAGAAAGAGGAAAATAGGGTTAGGTATTGACTACAATATAAATAGAATATAAATGCTTGCTCAATGTTGGAGTGTTTAGACCTTATTCCAATAACTAGTGCACCACCTACAGCTGATCCCCATTCACTGATGCGTGTCTAATTTTCAGAGGACTTGACAGTCTCAGTGGAAAAAACAAACCTTCAAAACCTATCACATTGCCTATTGACATGGTAATCCTGACTCTTCAAGACTTGATTGGCTACTTTCAGCATCCAGAGGATGAACTTCAGCATGAGGAAAAACAGACCAAGCTTCGATCTTTAAAAAATCGTCAGAATCTTTTTCAAGAGGAGGTAGTAGATTATACAATGTGCTTTTTCCATAGCCTTCCCCTGTGGCTTTCTTATTCACTTATAAACAAATCCTAAAATGTTGCATTTGCTATAGTGAATAACATATTGTTTATAATTTCTCATCATTTAAAATAAAAAAAGTTTATACTTATATTTTTTCAACTGGTGGCCCTATAAGCCATTATTGACTAGTACATATAAGGGCACAACATAGTCTTATTGTATTTGCCAATCTACAAATTGTTCCAGATTACAGTAGCTATTTAAAATTACACACTCAACTATTTCTGGTATATTGCCATCCCTGGGGTTGTTCATCAGTTAAATTCAAGGGAAAGGGGAATATACACTACATTCTAAATGCTGGCCAAGTAATTGCAGAGTTCCTTAGACATCCCTTACTCCCATCCTACACATTTGGGTCAGAATACTGGGTTCTGGATCTGGAGGTGTTTAATCAGGTGAAAAATAAAATAAAATAAATTTTTCTTCACATACCTAAGAACCCAACTGAGGCTGATAGACAGAATATTAATTACCATTGGTTTAATGCACAACTGCTAGATACAAATACATGGGAAAGTCTGTATATTTTATACCCATGCAGTTGTGGCAGTTGCATCTACTAATGGAAATGAATTACTAGGAAGAAGGCACAGAGGTGATAGTAAGTCTTGTTCTTTACACCGAATCATAGTATGTGGTGCTCTACCTCCCAACGTAGTCTCCTTGTGTAGGATTCAGGTGCTCAAACTGGAGGACCCACACCTGCTTCGGGTCTCAAAATTACATGAAAAAAGATCCAGTAGCACTCTGTTTTAATGAAAAAGTCCTTTGTGATTTCACTAAAACAGAGTGCTACTGGATCTTTTTTCCTTGTACTTTACATCTGTCATAGTATATTATGCAATTATGCATAATATACTGTATGACAGCACAAATACTATACCTTAACTTTCTAGGGGAACATGTTGCATTGGTTTTCAATGGGTACACTGAAGATAAGGTGAAAACCTGATTAAGGTGAAAACAGAATGGTTAATTGCACCCATTTTTTTCACTTGTCAAACATAATAGATACAGTACATGTTGCTACTCCTTTCTTGACTTGAAAGTGAAATATTAATCTATAGCAAAGGAGAAGTTTGATTTTATGAAATGGCTAAATGGCTTCTTCTGTGACCTTTGTTTGTTTTATGTTTGCCCTATATGTTTTTGGGAATGTATAGGGCTATTTAGCATCTCTAGAAAACGTAGGTTTTCTAGTTTAAGAGGCAGCTGAACTCCAAGATATCAAAATGTATGTGTACTTTGCTGCCTGTATATTTGGCTGTTCCTCTCAAAGTGTCTCTTCTTTTATGCATCTCATAAATATTCAGTTCTAAGCTCAATCTTTAAAGACTTTTTTGGAAAGCTATAATCCATTTCTTATAGTATATATTTTTAATACTTATCATGTCTGCCCCAATGAGATCATTAATTATTGCAGGGCCTTAGTGAAGATTTTTATTTAAGCATCTTCCACTAAATCTTTGTATTTGCATGTACTGTTTCACAAGCATTCACTTGAATCATGTACTATTCAAGTGCTATGCTTCTGCATCGTCAACAAGCTATTATGTATGTTGTCTGTACACAGTCACAAACTGCCTATCTTTTTATGGTTGCTATAGCTCTCCATTTAGAAACACAGTTATCAATTTTCAGGTCCCATGATTGTCTCTGATGTGTGAAAAGTTTCCTTTGTTCTATCACCAGGGTATTATTTCTTTGGTCTTGGACTGCGTAGACCGGCTAAATGTTTACAGCACAGCTGCACATTTTTCAGAATTTGCTGGAGAGGAGGCTGCCGAGTCCTGGAAGGAGATTGTCAACTTGCTCTATGAGCTTCTAGGTATGTGCCCTGTTGCTTGTAGCAGACAAATCAACATCTTTGTCATTCCCATAGTCAAAATAACCCTGGTCTCTTCTTTAGGTACAGCTTTTCACAATAAAGATAGATATGGATATAGTTAGGTTTTAATACTGACATATTGGGAAGTCTGTGTATGAGGAATGTCTTGTTAGATTTTCTTGAAGTAATAATCAAATATTTAATTGTTATTAAAAATAAAAAATAAATGCAGTCTAGTGACAATAGAATGCCTCATATGAGAAAGAATTCTATGTTTTAAAGGACTGATTTGTCACTCTAACAATTCTCACACAGCTGCACTTATCAGGGGGAACCGCTCCAACTGCGCTCTTTTCTCAAGTAACCTTGATTGGGTGGTCAGTAAACTTGACAGACTGGAAGCCTCCTCAGGTGAGAAGCATTGTAACCAGGACACCATATTTACTTAATTAGTGGCAAGCACTTGAATGGGCATTAATGAATCATTGACAGACAATGTAGATTTCTGGCATTCAAACTATTTAATAAATACTTTATTTCTTTAGATAAAATAATGTGTTTATATGCATTTTACCCATACCTACAGTATGCTGTATGCTACAGTTTTGAGCATCAATGTGCCTCTACTGGCTTCTCTGTTAAATTATTTATCATTAAATATCATTATTTAATAATAAGTGAATGCATTGTTGCATAGGAACCCTTGCAATAGCACCAAACTGTCACCTGTTGGAAATTCCAAGGAGTGCCTTTAATGGGTTGAGTCAATAGCTGCCACTGACTTGTACCATGTGCTGGAAGTGACTTCCACACTAATGCAGGAGAAAAGTTGTACCCTGCAAATTACACATGATAAGCATCCATATTGGAATATTACTTACAAGTTGCTGTATGCGTAACTTACTGTGTGCCTACATTTACACTGGAATGGTGGAAAAATATGGTTGCATTGTGGGGGCACTGGGGGGAAAAACATGGTGACTTGCTTACAAAAAGTGTACATTGTACATTGTTTCATGGCTGTCACTGAGCTTTCGATATTAATAGCTTTATTCTGTTTTCTCTTTAGGGATTTTGGAGGTGTTGTATTGTGTATTAATTGAAAGTCCTGAAGTTCTGAACATTATTACAGAAAATCATATTAAGTCTATCATTTCTTTACTGGATAAACATGGTCGAAACCACAAGGTACAAAACAAGAATTACACCTAATTGCTTATATCCGTTCAGTATTTGTTTTCCAGACAAAAGTAGCAGGAATCTGTCTTTTGTTTCAGGTGCTAGATGTTCTCTGTTCTCTTTGTGTGTGCAATGGAGTTGCTGTTAGATCTAATCAGAACTTAATTACAGAGAACCTTCTTCCCCGTAGAGACCTTCTTCTTCAGACCAGGCTTGTGAACTATGTCACAAGGTTTGTATAAATAAAACCTTCTAATGAAATCTTCCGTCAAAAAATATATGATATACAGTAGCTATATTTCTTAACAAAATTTTTCATTTCAGTATGAGACCCAATGTATTTCTTGGAACTTGTGAAGGGTCCACACAATATAAAAAGTGGTACTATGAGATGGTTGTGGACCATGTGGAACCATATGTTACTGCAGAGGCTACTCATCTAAGAGTTGGCTGGGCAATGACTGAGGGTTATAGTCCATACCCTGGAGCCGGAGAAGGCTGGGGAGCCAATGGAGTAGGTGATGACTTGTACTCATTTGGGTTTGATGGACTACATCTATGGTCAGGTAAGATAATTTGTTTTCATAAAATATTTGACAACAAAAAAGTAGCACCTTGCATAGAATAAACTGCACCAACTTTAGAGAATAAATAAGAATGATGTGCAGTAACCCATGGTAACCAAATCAAATGTTTGCTTTTATTATTTTACCTGGAATTGGCAAAACAATGCTTCGCTGAGGACTTGTGCAGATTTGCCCAGTTTTCATAACTGGTCCCTATCTGCTATGCAATGCTTATATACTTGCTTTCCTTTAATAGGTAGAGTCTGTCGCGCTGTGCCATCTCACAACCAGCACTTGCTGGCAGCTGATGATGTGGTCAGTTGTTGCCTGGATCTAACAGTACCCAGTATTTCTTTTCGCATCAATGGTCATCCTGTGCAAGGAATGTTTGAGAATTTCAATTTGGATGGTCTCTTTTTCCCTGTGGCTAGCTTTTCTGCTGGAATTAAGTAAGTCCTTTAACCGTTAAGTAACTTTTAGTATGTTATAGAGTGGCTAATTCTAAGCAAATTTTTCAGTTGGTTTATTTATTTATTTTTTATAGTTTTTTATTTATTTGCCTTCTTCTTCTGACTCTTTCCACTAACCCATCTAAAAAATGGTCTACAAATAAGGCTACAAACATATAGTTATTGCTATTCTTTCTTTTCAGACCCTATCCCATTCATATTCTAGTCTCTTCCTAATATCAATGCATGATTGCTAGGGTAATTTAGACCCTAGTAACCAGCAGTGTCGGACTGGGACACCAGGGGCCCACCCAAAAACCTTAGACCAGGGGCCCACTCAGTACTAGTATTCTTCATCTCCTCAATCAAACTCTATTCTCCTAGTTTGTTTTCTTCATGTAATGCTTTTCTGGGCTAGGCAACACAGATTAGTTTAAGTGTCCAGCTAGTGGATGAGCATGGGTTACACTGCAACACTACACAGCAGGGCAGGGCCTTCGCTAAATGGAAGCTATCCCTTTAAGAGGTATAAAATACACAGGCTACTGTAATAAAATAGATGTTGGACGCCAGGAGGTTCTTGGTGAAAACAGAAACAACGGTTTATTCACATGTGCACAAGGCAATGATCCACAGGTTTACTCACACACAAGTTGGTGCAGGTGCAGCATATCACAGAGGAGGAGAGATAGCAGAGCAGATACAGCAAAACATGCACACTGTATTCCCATAAGGCAGAATAGTTACGGGTACATCAATTCCTCAGGCAATATGTCTTTAAATGGTCTGGATCCCTTTCAGTGGAATGGTCAGGGAGACAAAGTCTAAAGCCTAACACCCTATCCGCTGAGGTCCCTGCACTAAAGGCATACAGGGAAGCCTTGTAGGAAGATCACTTTCTGCTATTACTCCTTGATGGAACCAGAGCTGTTCATACTATATAACCTGGCTATCTTACTCTCCTAGAGAGTCTATTAAAGATCTGCCCTAATGATAGCTAACCTATTCACAGGATTACCTGGTTCCTGACTGGGTCTCTGAAGTACAGATCCTTCTGGGCATATGGCTTTACTGGGGCCTTGGTGATCCCAGGCTCAATGGAAACACCTAGCTGCACAGACACCAGGAGCAAAAGAGGCAGAGGCCCCTCCCTGCACACATTATAAAGCTTTAGTGGCAGGGAGTGGTTATTGCACCCTTTGTCCAATAATAACTGGTGTTGAATAGAACTGTTACAGGTAGTTACACCCAATAACAGAAAACATACTAAAGGCAGGGGATTAACTCCATAGATGCTGTATAGAATCTATGGGTCCCTACATTTACATACTATAATCATTTATTTAATCTATTTAGCCTCTTAGAAATAGGGAATGGCCATGAGCAGCATGAGGGCCCACTGACCCCTTGGCCCACCGGGAGTTTTCCTGGTATTCTGGTGGGCCAGTTCGACTAGAGATCTGCTGAAAAAAAAGCTAAATATTGTAACTCAAAAACCTAAAAGTGTATTTAAGGGCAAACAACCCCTTTAAAATGCAATTACATAATTTAGATTGTTGTAAGTATCATATCATTTTTTTTATAATATGCATAGTATAGCTTTTACAACTAAACATGGCATTGTCTGCAGAATTCGTTTTCTTTTGGGTGGCCGGCATGGTGATTTCAAGTTTTTGCCTCCTCCTGGTTATGCTCCTGCATACGAAGCTCTGCTGCCCAGGGACAGGATGCGCATTGAACCCATTAAAGAATACAAACATGACTATGAGAACATCCGAAACCTATTGGGACCCACCAAGTCCCTCTCCCACACTTCTTTTGTGCCTTGCCCTGTGGACACTGTGCAGGTAAAGGGTGGTTCAAGAGAACATATCTAATTCTCTGAAAAACAACCAACTGACTGAAAAAAAAAACAACTGACTCTTCCCATCAGAATTATTTTGTCTAGCTCTAAATTCCATACTACTATAAATTTCTGTCAATTTGCCAAAGTACTGGAAATTTGTAAGGAAGTAATGGCAATAGTTTTGTATAATCAGAACAGCCGTCTCAATCTATCATTATTGCTTTTTATACCTACATATTCTTTGGTGCTTTTAAATTATTCAAACAAATCATTTTGCTACCTAAAAATATAAATGTATTCATATAGTTTTAGGTTGAGAATGCACTTTCCCCATATATAGAGTTTAGTGATAAAGTTTGATAATAGTTTGCCTTCTATGCTTCACTTCAATAGATAGTCCTTCCTCCTCATCTTGAGCGCATTCGTGAAAAATTAGCAGAAAACATCCATGAACTGTGGGCTCTTACCAGAATAGAACAGGGATGGACTTATGGGACTGTAAGTATACTTTTTTTATTTATACATAGCCCAAATGTTGTGGAATTCTTTGTGGAATTCATTGACACATAATTTTACCCATTAACTTACCTGTGTATTTTATCAGTAATTACAACATTTTTATTAACTTTAATTCTGTAGCACAAATCATAATACATATTCTCCAGAATTGATAATGACATTGCATTTGGCAAAAGCAGTGATCTGTCCATCTTACACTGTTCTTTGACACAAATGTTTTATTTTACAGATCCGGGATGATAACAAGAGATTGCACCCATGCCTCCTGGATTTCCACAGCCTTCCAGAGCCTGAGCGAAATTACAACCTTCTAATGTCTGGGGAAACTCTCAAGTAAGGCACTGTATAAGGGCTTAAAGATGAATAGGTGTGTTTGTAGGTGATTACTATTACTCAAAAAGCCATTTGCACCAGTATTTGACATGTAAATTAAGAAAACCTACAATCAACATTAAAAATGTCAAAGAGGTTTATTTTTCTAAACATTCATAAAATAAAATATTATTTCCCCAACCCACACCAACAATATTTTCGCATTGATTATTTTCTTACATCACTTAATAATCTTCCCATGTGTTCTAATGCTACCATTGGGTCTATTACGTGGTCGGACCACGTCCCCATTTTCTTATATCTTTTAAAACAGGGACCATCATACAAAAATTGGCAATGGAAACTGAATGAAACACTACAAGATATATCTATTACTCAATGTATATCAGAAGTCTTGGAATGCTACTTTAAGGAGAATGACACCCCTACCTCAAACCCGCAAATGGTATGGGAGGCACATAAATGTGTAGTCAGAGGAGAACTGATTAAATTAGACACACACAAAAAATGAGAAAAGCAACATAAGTATAACCAGCTATTTGGATATTCGAATATTCAAATTTGGCCACTTCGATCATCGAATACGCAAAATTCGAGCGTATCAAACAGATAGGATAGATTGAATGATCGGATAATTTGACCATTCGATGAGTGAAGTACTTTAACTTTAAAATTTTATTCAACTGCCTACTTCGCCAGATTGAACCTACCGAATTGCAATAGAAGCCTATGGGAAGCCCCCTGCTCGAATACCATTCGTACGATCGAACGTCTCGATCAATCGAATCATACAAATTTTTCGAGCGATCGGAGGAAATTTCATAATTTTTTCATGAGAAATCGAATATCGAAGTAAAAATAGCCTAAAACTATTCGATAAGCATTCGAATGCTTATCGAATTTTGGCCAAATTTGAAGGCTAAAAGCCCTCGAAATAGGGAATAATAGTAAATTTGCCCCTCAGAGTATAAAGCATCATGCATTTCTGCAAAAAGTGCAACATCCCTTTGGCACTACTATCCACCATTGCAGAAAAAGTGTTCGACAGGGTGAAATGGGAAATGGGAGACTATCTTCAAATGCCTTTATTGGGTAGGAATTGGCTCCACCTTCCTATGATATGTGCAAAGTCTATACGCACAACCACAGGCACGCTGCTGTATTAATGGGACATTGTCAGAATCCTTTGAAATCAACAATGGCACCAGACAGGGGTGCCCGTTGTCCCCACTATTGTTTATTCTCACACTGGAACCATTCTTGCAGAAGTTTAGACCGAATCCGAACATCATGGGAGTAAATATCCATCTTCACAAAACAGCAGCATACGCAGATGACATGCTATTCTATATCACAAATCCGAGAACTACACTTCCAACACTCTTGCATGAATTTGACATGTATGGGACTCTCGGCTATCTAAAAATAAAGCAACAGAAATCCAGCCTCCTCAATGTCTCGTTACAACATATCCATATATACATGCCTAGGCCTTAAGATATCGGCAAATACAACAGATGGGGTACCACTGAATAGCTATCTGCTTCTCAAAAAAGTGAGATCCGATTTGCAGCAGTGGGACAAACCGGGTTTTTGGATGCATCAGCATCATCAAAAGGAATATACTCCCCCATTTCTTATATCTGTTTCAAACTATCCCATTCCAGATACCTAGATAGTTTTTTAAAGAGTTACACACTTTACACCATCTTTCAATACATTTGGAAACATCAGAAAGCTAGACAGAAATTTGATAATCTTACACAGCCAAAGGAAACAGGAGTTCTGGGCTTACCAGATGTATGGGCATACCACAAAGCTACTATTTTACAAAGAATGATTGACTTAAAGAGGTCCCAGACCCTTAAATAATGGACTGGTGTTGTGCAAGATAGCTGCGAAAGACTGCTATACACGTATACCTGGTTACCCAAAAGCTGCTACTATGCACCAGAAACCCCAGAGCCAATTGTTCAGGAGATTGTTAGCACTTGGGATGCACTCAAATATAAAAAAAAATGCCTTTTGAATGAAAATTCTAGAATCACTCCTATTTTGCACAACAAAGATTTCCACCCGTTATTGAAACCCATTCACTTTAAAAACTGGACCCAAACAGACACATTATGAGCTTACCAATTACTCAACAGTAGATCTATTAAGACTATAGCGGATATATTAACACCAGAAGTTACGACAGCAATTGAGAGATTATGTCTTTACCAAATACAACATTTTTTGCATGCTAAAAAGATTATCAGATGATACCTTGTTTGAGCAAATGTTCATTAAATTAGACCAGACTCACCAATGAACAACTTTAAACGGAAATGGGAAAAAGAATTGAATCATACTTTTACGGATGAAGAATGGGAGCTTACATAACATTACAAAAACATAAACTTCCATTAAATGAGCTAGATTACAAGAAAACAATTATAAAATGCTCTCCCATTGGTACAGAGTACCAAGCACGTTATGTAAGATCTTCCCAAACATACCGGATGAATGCTGGAGATATGGCAAAACTAATGGAACTCTCACTCACATTATGTGGCATTGCCCCAACATATAATTATTTTGGAACCAAATTAAACAGCTACTACCCTGATTCACAGATATGGCCATACCAGATTCAACACCTTTATTTCTACTGCATTGCAACAAGCTGTCCTCCACACAATATAAAAATGCACTTATCTCAACTCTAGTAACAGTTGCATGGTTGTTGATACCCTTATTGTGGAAATCGAATGTCATCCCTACACTCAAAGACTGGGCACTTAAGGAGAACAAAATCAATCAGTTTGAACGATACAAGCTAGATGTAAGCAAACCAAAGCAGCAGGTGAAGCTAACCTTAAAATGGTTCCACTGGGTACAGTTGGCTGAATCACCAGAATATCTTGCTCTTACAACATGATCAAACTGGAAGTACACTAGCTGAATCGTTGGGACCCCTGGCATTCGATTATTACATGCTATTTCTATAATTTAACGAAATGCACTCACTTTTCTAACCATTTAGTTAATAGGTACTGTTAAAGATGTCTGCCTACACTAGCTTGTTCTCTTCATTTTTCTTTTTCTTTTGTATTTTTTCATTTTATTGAGCATTTAAACCTGACACAGGACATGCATACTCCAGAAAAGATATTTTATGTCTGAAGAATGTAATGTGAGAATTACCACTTTGTAACACTTGCTTTAACCCTTTGTTAAGGAGCTGTTTTTTCCAACACATTTCCTGTGCTGCATATAAAACCAAAATAAAGAATAAAAAAAAAAAAAAATATATATATATATATATATATTATTTCCAGCTGGAAAAAAACTTTGTATTGTGTTACAACAAAAATAATTGATTTTAATATGTGAAAAAGACTAACCTTTCTGTTTTTATGAGAAAGGTACAATCTTTGGGGCGTTCCAAAATGTTAGGCACCCCTAGTGATTATATTTACCTACCTGATAGCATGGGCCGGTGCTCCTGTTTAATGAAAAGTGCACTCTCCAGTGTACTACTGCAGGAGCGCCAGTAAAACATCATATTCTACTTCTTTTCGATCTTGTTCTATGTTAAGGTCAGGGTGCACATTCTCAGCATGGTGAAAAGACAAGTATGGATGCAAAATATCTGCTTTTCACAACACTTTGCATGCATACCTGGCCTAGGACTAGTGATTATAATCACTTGGTGGTGCCTGACATTTGGCACTCCCTCAATGATTATAACTATCACATGGAGAGACTATGTTAAGAGATCACTTTCACCTGATATTGTATTCATCAGCTTAACTACCTGATTTAACCTTTATTAACTGTTGTCTGTATCATAACACTAATGGGTGGTGCAAAGCCCCAAGTGTTTTGCTCTCATTTAGCTTTGTCACCACTGAGTTTTACATGATATTAACCAGTACAACCATTTGCCCTCCCTGAAAGAAGCATAATGGAGTTGTGCCATTGGCAACATGGTGGCTCAGTGGGTAGTAGTGTTACATAATGTAGGTGTAATATTATAATAAATATGCAGCCTAAACATGTGATGATGTACTTCTCTCTATTCCAAGAACTCTCCTTGCCCTTGGTTGCCATGTGGGGATGGCAGATGAAAAAGCAGAAGAAAACCTGAAGAAGGTCAAACTTCCCAAGACGTAAGTAATCTTTTAGAAGAAGTGATAAATATGTAGTTTTTACATCTTGGCAAAGACGTCAAATCATATTTTGAAAATGCAATATTCACATGCTGCTATTCCTTTCTTCTTCCATCTAGCTACATGATGTCCAATGGATACAAGCCAGCTCCTTTGGACCTTTCCCATGTCAAGTTAACTCCTGCCCAGAACACACTGGTAGACAAACTTGCTGAAAATGGACACAATGTATGGGCACGGGACAGGGTGCTGCAGGGCTGGACCTATAGCATCATCCAGGTACTGCTAGAGTTTTCACTATAACCAGTATGTGTTAGTGACAAGTGCCATTTATAATTTTTTCTTTATAGATTTCTTATTTATGCAATTTAATGCAAAAATACTCTGTTCTAAATTAGCAAAAAGAGTGAAAAAAGTTTGTGTTAAAAAATAATTATGATATTAATGAATCATCTCTTCCCAGGATATCAAGAATAAGAGAAATCCACGCCTTGTACCATACAGTCTGCTAGATGAAAAAACAAAAAAAACCAACCGTGACAGCTTGTGTGAGGCTGTGCGCACACTAATAGGATATGGATACAATATTGAACCCCCAGACCAGGAGAGCAGTATGTTTCTATAGTTTTCTTTTTCAATCTTCTTATTATTATTCTACAACTCAATGAGAGGGTTCAGCAGAATTTATGTTGACACTGTAGATAATGGTAGTGATTAGCTTGTATGGATCTGCTATCTGGAAAACCATTGTCCAGAAAGCTTGGATGGTCATTTCCAATCGACTCCTTTTAAAACAAATAATTCACGTTTTTAAAAGTGATTTCCTTTTTCTCTGTATCGTGTACCTGATCATAATCAAGCTATATGAATCCATATCGATGACAAAGCAATCTTACAGGGTTTATGTAACATTTGAGTGATTTTTAGCTGACTTAAGGTCTGTTGATCCAAGTTACAGAAAGACCCCTTATCCAGAACACTCCAGGTCCTGCACATTCTAGATAATTGCTCCCATGCCTTTTTTAATTTAAATCCGTAAAACATTATGAACTCTATGAACATTATGAATTTTAACCCAAAAATTGTTTCTTTATTTGCTATGTTAAAGCTGCCCAGGGCATAATAAAGGCACGTGCAGAAAGAATGCGCATCTTCAGGGCAGAAAAGTCATATGCAGTGAAATCTGGAAAGTGGTATTTTGAATTTGAAGCAGTCACAACTGGAGAAATGAGAGTAGGGTGGGCTCGGCCTGAAGTTCGTCCAGACATGGAGCTTGGAGCAGATGAGCTTGCTTATGTATTTAATGGCTGCAGGGTGAGTGTCTATCATTTAAATCTATACTATCCTAATAAAACAAGAGACCTCATATTAATACAAATGTGGTTGTATCACATATTAAAACTTTTTTGGCACTCATGTATCATGTAATGTAATTCTATGCATTTGCTTTAATAGAATGTAAGCCCCCATGTTAGATTATATGAAAATCTGAATTCATATTTATGCTGCATCTAAGCAAATCCTTATGTGTCTGTGAAACTGACTATTTCATTATGCAGTTTGAAGGTGTTTATCTCTCATGTATATGAGCCTATATATTAATATATTATTTTTCCTCTTAGGGTCAGAGATGGCACATTGGCAGTGAGCCTTTTGGTCGTAACTGGCTGCCAGGAGATGTTGTTGGATGTATGATTGACCTTACGGAGATGAATATTATGTTTACGTTGAATGGAGAAATGCTGATAAGGGATTCAGGTTCTGAACTGGCTTTTAAAGATATAGAGATTGGAGATGGTAAGTAAAACTCCATAAAGGTCTGATTAATTGTATGCTTTATTCCATTTGTGGCTTTTTGGCATCTCCCTTTTATCTGTGTCATATTCATCATACTTTTGTGGTGGCAAGTGAAATCACATGCAGTTTAGCATCTTTGTCCTTGTGTTTTACTCTATCATTGGTCACAAATTATTTTTATTTTTACAGGATTTATTCCAGTTTGCAGTCTTGGGATGTCACAAGTTGGTCGGCTGAACCTTGGTCAGGATGTCAGCAGCCTTCGATATTTTACTATCTGTGGCTTACAGGAGGGATTTGAACCATTTGCCATCAACATGAAGAGGGATATAACTACCTGGTTTAGCAAGAGCCTTCCCCAGTTTGTGAATGCTCCCACTGATCATGCACACATTGAGGTAAAAAGAAGAGTGAACCAGCAGGATCTAGGATCTCAATTTTATAATGATAAAATATATATATATATATATATATATATATACAGTTTCATGAAACCAGCACTCCCATTTGAAAATTCTTCAATATTTTATTGGCATGTCAAGATATCCAACGTTTCGGTCCTCATTAGGACCTTTCTCAAGGATTTATATATATAATGATTTATAGTGATAATATATAATATCGAATTTAATCATTTAAACAATATATATTCAGCTTGGTAATGTGATCTTATTATAATGATTTTCCAATATTTGGAAATATCTTTAGGTTGCCAGAATTGATGGAACAGTGGACAACCCTCCATGTCTCAAAGTAACACACAAGACATTTGGATCTCAAAACAGCAACAATGACATGCAGTTTTTCAGGCTTAGTCTGCCCGTTGAATTTCATGAGACCTTTAAGTGCACACCTGGTGCAACTCCTCTCACAAGGACCCTCACCATACCTGAAGATGAGGTTCAAGAAGTGGACATGGATTCAGAGTATGAAATGTTAAAGAAGGCAGTAAGTCGTAAAGAGGCAGAGGTTACTAATGAAAAGGAGGCTGCAAAGGAGCCATCCAAAGAACAGATAAAGCCAGAGAATGAAAAAGACACCGCATCTGAAAAGGTCAAACCAAAGAGAGGGTGAGTCAATGAGTAGAAGCCACAACACCACCTTTTTCATGCACCACATTTGAATAACAAATGAATGTTCAAATTGCTCTTATCTTTCAATGTGTCTTAGGTTCCTTTTTAAAGCTAGGAAACCAGCCTTTATCTCTCCTCCACCAGTGGTACCAACCATGCCTCGTCTTGTGAAGGACGTAGTGCCAGATGACAGAGATGATCCTGACATTATTATGAATACAACCACGGTATGAGGACTATTGAGACAAAATATAAATTATAAGCTGTTATAGATAAATATTAAATGGAGGGTGCCAGAAATTGTTGTTTTAGGTGAACACTAGCTCAGAATAAAGTTACAGGTTTTTACTGTAGAGTGCACTCTCTGCAGCGTATCAGCATGTTTAACTTTATTGCAGCCCTGAGGGCTGCTCAAAAATTCATTTTCGGGGTATAGTTTTCCTTTAAGGATACCATGTATAAATATTGTTGCTAGTAGCAGGACAGGTAGAATATTTAAACATTTCTTTTTTCTTCTTCTCTATCAGTATTATTATTCAGTAAGGATATTTGCTGGACAGGAACCCACTGGTGTTTGGATTGGGTGGGTAAGACCCGACTACCACCTTTATGATATGAATTTTGATCTGAACAAAGTCCGTGTTGCCACCATAACCATGGGAGATGACAAAGGAAATATATTTAACAGGTAAGTGCAAAGGAGCATACATTGGATGATGAGGGAGTGTAAAACATGAGGAAGCTAGAACTGAAAGAGAAAATAAAAAAAAATGAATAAGGAGGAAAACTTGAAAAGAACATAAAGACTGTAAGGCAGAGTTAGGTGGCCATACACAGGATGATAAAAACTGCCCAGAGACCAAGTCAACAGCTTAATGGCCCATGTGTGGGGCCTCCAACGGGCTTCCTCGATCAATATCTGGCCAATAGCCGGCCAGATGTTAATTGGGCAGGATCATGGACCACATCTGTTTATTGATAGGGTCCTGTGATCTGACCACCTGTATTGCTTGCATTGTGATCCGATCTTTGGGCCCTAGGGCCCATGATTGGATCAGCCTGATATCGATATACATTAATTTGGTGAAATCGAAAGGAAAAGGATAAACTGAAATAATGAAGGAGGTGATCGTGAAAAGAAAGTATATTGATAAGGAGATATTGGTGTTGTATAAACTATGTGGAAGGAAAGTTAATCTGATGATGTAGAAACTAGCAGCTGGAAAAATAAAAATGAAAACTAATAGAACCGTGAACAATGAAGAAATAGCAAGTAACTAATAAATGATATTTATTATATCCATCAGATTGCATGCCAAAGAAACAAACCACTGTACTTTATCTTACAGCATTAAGCGGAGTAACTGTTACATGGTATGGGGTGGGGAATTTAGCAACAATACCCAACAGGCACGTGTCAGAAAAGAGGACCTTGTGATTGGCTGCCTGATTGACTTGGCAACTGGTCTTATGACCTTTACTGCCAATGGAAAAGAGGTTAATACATTCTTCCAGGTATGTAGCATTCCATTTATCTTAAATGTTTAACTCTAAAATATACATTTCAGCAAATGCAAATGTTTTCTCAATGGTGGTATCACTTGTCCACAGGGATTGTCAGGATATGGTCCATGGGGTGTCACAGGGAATATACATAACAATTAGAAAACCTACACTGCAGTAAAGAGAAAAAAAACATTTACAGAAGTGTAGGCTACAACGGTTACTTAATTCTTAGATGTTAAATATGGGGCTGGCTGGGTCTTAGAGCATGGACAGGAAGCAGCAGAATGAAAACTGAAGGCTGGGCAAGACAAGGACTGTACAGGAACAAATAACAGCTTAGATTTCACATTTCTTTAATATATCTGATGCTAAGACTGTTTGAACAAAACATATTTATATATTAAATAGGCATAAGATCTTGCTCTACTTTCACATCTACTTCATATGTTATGTCTGGTGTCACAGGAAGACCAGACTTAGACAAGAAACTTGTTATTATAGATATTTTGGTCGCAATTGATAGGAAACATATACATGATTTTGCATTTGATTTAGGACCTCTGTTGCTTAATACAGGGAGTCCTTGAGTTACATACAACTCCCACTTACACTTACTTATTAATGTACTATGGTTTGCTTGGCCTTTATTAGCATTTAGCTAATCCCCTCTAGCATGTATTGTCTACTGCAGAGCACAGAAAGTTAAAAATAAATAAATGTTAAGTTGCATTTAATAAGTAAATGTTTATGTTTCAACTTACATACAAATTCAGTTAAGAACAAACCTACAGACATAACCTGGGGACTGCCTGTACTGATTAATGTTCATAGTATTAAATATTTGTGTCTGATCTTATGTTAATATTGTTCTCTAGGTGGAACCCAACACAAAGCTGTTCCCAGCTGTTTTTGTCTCACCACAGAGTCAAAATATGTTCCAGTTTGAACTAGGAAAATTAAAGGTATGGAAATGTGCAGGAATACCAATCAAGCACTGCAGTAATATCTTATAAAGTAGCCGTGCATGTACAAAATTTCATGAAATTTAGGTATAATATACCACTTTGACTCTTACCTCTCCTTAAAGGAAAACTATACTCCCAAAATGAATACTTGAGCAACAGATAGTTTATATCAAATTAAGTGACATATTAAAGAATCTTACCAAAGTGGTACATATAATTAAGTAAATATTGACCTTTATCTTCTCTTGCCTTGATCCACCATTTTGTGATGGTCTGTGTGCTGCCTCAGAGATCACCTGACCAGAAATATTTCAACTCTAACTGTAACAGGAAGAAGTGTGGAAGCAAAAGACAGAATTTAATTGGCTCATGTGACCTAACTTTATAGTTTGTTTCGCATATTTGTGTGCCATACGATCCCAGGAGGCTGTCCTTATTTTTTAAAATGGCAATTTTCTATTTAGGATTACCCAATGGCACATGCTACTAAAAAAGTGTATTATTATGAAAATTGTTTATTTACATGAAGCAGGGTTTTACATGAGTTGTTTTATGCAATATCTTTTTATAGAGATCTACATTGCTCGGGGTTATAGTTTTCCTTTAATTTAACTTAATTTTCCATTTCATTGTTGTACACAGAACATCATGCCCATATCTGCAGCCATGTTTCGCAGTGAGAACAAGAATCCTGTCCCCCAGTGTCCACCTCGACTGGAAGTTCAGATGCTCACCCCTGTAGTGTGGAGTAGAATGCCCAATGACTTCTTAAATGTGGAGTCAGAAAGAATTAATGAGAGACAAGGGTGGATGGTAGAGTGCTCGGAGCATTTAATGATGATGGCTCTTCACATCCCAGAAGAGAATAGGTGAGATATTGGCAAAATTAGAACCACATTCTGTAACAAATGACAAAGAACATAAAAAAGCAGCATGCCTTACCCTATACAGTTGTGCTCATAGGTTTGCATACCCTGGCAGAATTTATGATTTCTTAGCCATTTTTCAGAGAATATGAATGATGAGGCAAAAACTTTTCTCTAATGGTTAATGGTTGGCTGAAGCCATTTATTGTTAAACAACTGTGTTTACGCTTTTTAAATCATAATCACTACACAAACTACCCAAATGATCCTGATCAAAAGTTTACATACCCTGGTGATTTGGCCTGATAACATGAAATCTAACTTGACACAAAATAATTAGAATGGCTATTAAAGGTGACTATCTTCACCTGTGAACTGTTTGCTTGTAATTAGTGGGTGTGTATAAAAGGCCAATGACTTTCTGGACTCCTGACAGACCCATGCATCTTTCATCCAGTGCTGCACTGATGTTTTTTGGATTCTAAGTCATGGGGAAAGCAAAAGAATTGTCAAAGGATCTGTGGTAAAGGTTGTTGAACGCTATAAAACAGGAAATGGGTATAATAAATATATAGAATTCATTGTGAATGCCAATCAGCAGTGTTCAAACTCTAATAAAGAAGTGGAAAATTAGGGGTTCTGTTCAAACCAAACCAAATAAAACTAAAATTTCAGCCACAACTGCCAGAAAAAGTGTTCGGAATGCAAGGTAAAACCCACAAATAACTTTAGTTGAAATACAGGACTCTGAAAAAATGGTGTGTGGCTTTTTCAAGATGCACAATAAGGAGACACTTGAAGAAGGTGGGCTGCATGGTTGAGTTGCCCCAAGAAAGCCATTACTACACAAATGCCACAAAGTATCCAGCTTACAATATGCCAAACAGCAGAGAGACAAGCCTCAAACCTTCTGGCACAAAGACTAAAACTGAACTTTTTGGCCATAACCATGAACAATACATTTGGAGAGGAGCAAACAAGGCCTATGATGAAAGGTACACCATTGCTACTTTGAAACATGGTGTGGATTGCTGGATCGTTTTGGGATGTGTGAGCTACAAAGGCAAATTTGGTCGGAAATGGCAAAATGAATGCAGTAAGTTATCAAAAAACTGCGCATTGGACATTCCAACATGACAATGATCCAAAAGACAAGGCCAAGTTGACCTGTCATTGGCTACAGCAAAATAAAGTGAAGGTTCTGGAGTGGCCATCTTGGTCTCCTGACCTCAATATCATTGAGCCACTCTGGGGAGACCTCAAACGTGCAGTTCATGCAAGACAGCCCAAGAATTTACAGGAACTGGAGGCTTTTTGCCAGGAAGAATGGGCAGATTTATTTTAGAAGATAAAGAGCCTCATCCACAGCTACCACAAAAGATTTCAAGCTGTCATTGATGTTAAAGGGGGCAATACACAGTATTAAGAACTGGGGTATGTAAACTTTTGATCAGGGTCATTTGGGAAGTTTATATAGTGATTATGATTTAAAAAGAGTAAACACAGTTGTTTGACAATACATGGCTTCAGCCAAACACTAACCATGAGTAAAAGAAAAGTTTTTGTTATTCATATTCATATTCTCTGAAAAATGGTGAAGATATAAATTCTGTCAAGGTATGTAAACTTATGAGCACAACTGTATATGGCCCATAATTTCTGTGTACAATGCAAAGTGGAAATGGGTGCTACAGCAGCTAAAAGCTATATGAATGATGCATAAGTACAAAATAGACATGCAAACCTGTGTCTTTAGAATTTTATTAGAGTTTTCAAAGAGTAAAAACTAAATTTTTCAGAGCATATCATACAAAAGTCAATGGCAGATGTCTCTTTAACACTTTGATGATGTTTCTTGCCTTAAGGATCTTCAAGGGTTTTGGGCTGGTTTTTGTTCAATAATTCGAAAAAGTTTCATGATTCATTTGACGTACAATTTTGTTGCGACTTTTTCCTGCACTTTTTTTCATTTGGATTTAATGGTAATTTTTTTTAATATAGTGAGAAAAAGTCAAGTTTTAGTAAAGATCATTACACTTCTTATTGGCATTGTTTTCATTATAGATGTATAGATATCCTTGAGTTGTCTGAGCGTCTGGAGATGCTGAAGTTCCATTACCATACTCTCAAGCTTTACTGTTCAGTCTGTGCTCTTGGAAACAATCGAGTTGCTCATGCTCTGTGTAGCCATGTGGATGAATCCCAGTTACTTTATACCATTGAAAGCAACCACCTCTCAGGACTTCTCCGTAGCGGCTACTATGATTTACTGATTAGTATGCACTTGGAATCTGAAAAGAGAGCTCGTCTCACTATGAACAATGAGTTTATTGTGCCTATGACAGAAGAGACAAAAAGTATCACACTATTTCCAAATGATAACAAGAAGCATGGGCTACCAGGTGTAGGAATGAGCACCTGTTTGAAGCCAGAACTTCATTTCTCGCATACTTGCTTTGTCAGTACCAGAGCAGACCTCTACCAGCTTAGCCCCTTCATCCCACTGGATATCTTAAAGATCAAGGCTATCAACATGTTAACAGAAGCTGTATTAGATGGCGGGCAACACACTAGGGATCCTGTAGGAGGAAGTGTGGAATTTCAGTTTGTACCAGTACTCAAGCTCATCTCGACACTTCTGATTATGGGAGTTTTTGAAGATGATGATGTTCGGCATATATTGAAGATGATAGAGCCCAATGTTTTTACAGAGGAAGAAGAAGAACAAGAACAAGCAGAGGAGGGGGAGAAGGAAGAAGCTGAAGAAGAGGATGTAGAAAAATGCGATGATGAGCAGGAAACAGGAGAAGAGACAGAAGAACAGGAAAAGGCTCAAGAAGAAGAAGAAGAACAGAAAGAAGTGGAAGCTGGGGAGGAGGACGCTAAAGAAGCAGAAGAAGGTTTGGAAGAAGGTTTGCTGCAAATGAAATTGCCTGAATCTGTAAAGCTGCAGGTAAGTAGACAGATTTGGTAATAATAATGAAACAGTGAATGAATTGGATATTTCAGGACCCACTTACTCCTTTTCTTATAACTGGCCATGAAATTCATTAATCATTGAACATGAAACAATGTTAGAACTCCTACCTTTTCTCCATTAGATGTGCAATCTACTTCAATATTTCTGTGACCGGGAACTGCAGCACCGCGTTGAAGCCATTATTGCATTCTCAGAACGCCACATGGATAGTCTTCAGACGAATCAGAGACAGCGTTACAAAGAGTTGATGCAAGCCTTTACTATGTCTGCAGCTGAAACTGCTCGGCGTACTCGTGAATTTCGTTCTCCTCCCCAGGAACAGGTCAGAACTTCAGAATAAAGCAGAAAATGTTTTTCTTTCATAATAACACTACTCTTTTTGCACAAAAATAACATTAGCTCCTCTTTCTGACACTATTCTTTTTCATATACTTACGTATATCGACTTGGCAGCAGAGTTCCATTCTTCCTTAGGTTTACACAGAAATCACAGAGTAACCTTTATTTTCTCAAATACTTATAATAACTTTTAGTTTTTACCCTCTTTACACTGGAAGTGTAGTGGTTCCCTCTTTCACTCTATTCTATACTTATTCTTGACATTCTACTGCCTTCCATCTTTCCGTACGCTGATTATGAACAATTATCTTCACCTTCAAACAAATGATTATTCAGCATTCCTTTTCTTCTCAAAAGCAACTATTCATATCCTGCTTCTTTCACTTTGACACTGACAAACAAATTGTTTTTTCAGATAAACATGTTGCTGAACTTCAGAAATCTTTCTGAGGAGGAGTGTCCACTTCCAGAAGATATTCAGGATGAGTTAACAGAGTTCCACACAGACCTCCTGGCTCACTGTGGTAAGAAGCAAACTAGGAACAGATCAAAAAGGCCTAATTTACTTAATGAAGCATTGAGCAAAAAAAGACTGAAACTGAGACTGGAGGCTCGCATAATCTAACAAGTAATGTAGTGCCAGTGGAAATAGCAGGGTCTTGCACAGGACAGGGCTGTATCATGCCTACTGCACTACATCTTAGACTTTGTGCTGAAATTAACGCATTCCCTTATGAAAGTGCTCTGTAGCTGCACATAATGAGGCTGTATATAAAAGGAAGAAAGCTGGATGAAAATAGTAGGAATTAAGTAAAAGACACTTGCAGCATGCATTAAAGTGATTGACACAAAAAAATTTATTTTATCATATGAATGTACATTACATGTTACCTATAGATCATGGTGATCATTTTTTGCGGAGAGCTTTGTTTTTGTATATAATTATTAGTTGAATTTCCTCAGCCTGACTCTCTGACACTCTGACTTTGCCAACCTAACGATAACATATTCCTGCTGCACAAATATGGCAGCCTCCTCATACAGGAACATGGGGGATCAGACAGGTAATGTAAAAGCATCATGCAAATACTTTATGGCAAAGTTAGAAGTAGCTTTCAAAGCCAGTTATTATAATAGATGTAAAAAAGAGTTTGACTTCAGGTGTCAGAATCTCTTTAAGGACCTGTCAATTTTATACTTTAATAGACATAAAACTTTATAATTATAAATTGTTCATTCCAGGTTAAGTACTTTAAGGCAATTGATCAACTGGTGCCTTTATATTCAGAGCAGACTTTAATTACATGAATTGCATCACACCCCTAATGTTTTTTCTCCCCCATTTCTTTTTACTTGCTTGAAGTGTACTATTTCAACTGCTCATTCTATGCCTTTCAATTCCCCAGGCAATACACTCAACAGTCTTCTGATTAAATAATGACTTTGTAAATGAAGGGTCAGGGATTAGAAACACACAAGCTGATGCAACATATCTAACTAGTTATGCATGGGTGCTTGGCTGAGTATATATATATGTAATTCTTTCTAGTACTCGTTTCAAGTCTTGAACTGAGCCATGTAAAACCATGTAAAGAATTCTACAACCCATAGAAAACTTTTTTTTTTAAGTCTTTATTTTTTGTTTTAAAGGAGAGGGAATGGGGAAACATGTCACAAAATAAAGACACAATGAAACATAAACAAAATAAAATGAACATGGCTCAAAGTTATAAGTATATATTGACATTTTGTGTCTCCAGTGACCCATCCGGGGGTATAGGCCAAAGTCGATTCACAGTTGAGCAGGTTTATACAACGGTTTACAAATATGCAATAATATAAATGTCATCCTATCCCGTTGCCACAACGACAGATTATTCGTTGTACACATCTCTTCTTGGGCACTCTATCAGGTTACATCGAGCCATGGGCCCCATATTCTTTCACGCTTATCTGGGGACCCTTGGGCCAAGTACATGATCTGGATAGAGGGAAGAACTTTGTTAATTAGGTTTACCCATTGGGTGATTGTTGGGGAGTTTGTAGTCATCCATTTAATTTAGAACCATTTTTTTCCCATAGTACATAGTTCACAGGTACTAGATCCTCCACCAGGCCTAGCAGAAAGCTCTCTGGGGAGCATACCTTAGGGAGTGCGATTTTTTCTGCTAAATAGTTCATGACTTCCCCCAAAAGGTCTGTACTAGGGGGCACTGCCATGCCAAATGTAGGAAAGGTGCCCCTGGTGCCTAACATCTTGGGCACTTCTGAAGAGATGATGATGTCAACATCTGAAGAGATGATGATGCCCATATATTTAAACTTAGTTGTCCATTTAAGGCTTTGGGTGGTTGACGGATGGGCTGGTATGTGATCATTGGGGAAGATTACAGACTTAGATTTATTTATTGTGAGCCCAGAGTAAGTGCCAAATCTCTTAGTAGTCACTAGTGCTTCCTGTAGAGAGACCCCAGGGTTATCAAGGAAAATGTATCAGCATATACTGTAAGTTTGTCCTCTAGTGCACCGTATTTAAGACCCACTACCCCGGGCGGGGGGGGAATGTTGGACACCAATTGCCAGGGGTTTAATAACTACCCCAAAAAGAAGTGGAGATAATGGGCACCCCTGTCTGGTACCCCTGGCCAGAAGGAAGGGGATAGGGCACCATTAAATTTAATGTAAGCCATGGGCTTGATATATAGCAGTTGCACCCATTTGAGGAACCCTGGGCCAAATCCAAATCTCCTCATTACCTCCTGGAGCTACTGTAATTCTACTTAGTTGAATGCCTTGGTGTCCAGTGATACTAGAACCCTGTCCAGCATTCATATGATTATTTTGGAGGTGTAGAAATATTCTCCTTAGATTAGAAGTAATAGGTTTGGTAGGCATGAAGCCATATGATCCATATGTATAATGGGGGGGTAAGATCTTGGCAAGTATTTTGACTTCTGTATTGATAAAAGATATGAGCTCTGGGTCTTTACTTTTCTTTTGCTATCAGTACTATGGCATAAAATGAAGCTGGTAGAGAGCCCTGTTCGAAAACATGTATATAGGTCTTATGGATCTGCTAAATTAGGATGTTTCTATGCATTGTGGCTGGGAAGCCATCTGGGCTTGGGGAGGAAGGGAGAGCGGAAGATTGCCTTTGCCACATCTGTTTCTGTTATGGGTTGATTTAAGTAGGGTTTGTAAGTCCCTGGCAGAGGGTAGTCTTGGCAGTAGTTTACCGGCTTTGTCACCCGGGTCAAATATTTTCTAGAAATATTTTTCTAGTTAGCTTTGTTTGAACCAGCTTTAGATTCCTCTGTGCCTGATCCAGAGTCTGGTAGAATGACACTGGGTATGGGTCTCTTCCGCCCCTGTGAAAGCCATCTACACTTCATCCACTTCTGCTTTGGCTAATTTCCTAGCATTAGTTATTTCACAGATTAAAATACCTTTAGCCACTGCTTTGGTGGCTTCCCATAGAGTCTCAGGAGTGGCAGATCCTTGATTGATCTCTCAGAATGGGGCATAGTCCTCCTGAGAGTGCTACCTTGCCTGAGTATTAGAGAGCCAGAGGGGACACCAGCCAGCCCAGCAGCTGTGAACCTCAGTACAGATGGATATGGCCAGGGAAGGAATGGTCAGGGAAGGCTCTGGGGAGATTGTCAGCAGTAATCAACAGCTGTGCAAAATCTGCTGAGGCTAGGACCAGATCGATGCTACAGTGGGAGATATGGCTGACTAAGTGGCAGGTGTATTGACTCACGCCCAGGTGTTTCCATCGCCAAAGTTCTATAAGACCCAGGTTATCCACCTACTTTTGCAAAATAGAAAACCTTTTAATAATATTCCTCATGCAGGAGTTCAGATGGAGGGTGAAGAGGAGGAGGAACATGAAGACACAAGTCTACAAAATCGCTTACTTAATCTTATGGATAAACTGAAAAATCTTCGAAAGAAAGAAGAGCCAGAGCCAGAGCCAGAACCAGAGGAGGAAGAAGAGCCTAAACCCAGTATGTGGCATGCTAGTGGATCAAAGGGGCAGTACAGAAATAAAGCATTATGATTTTTTCATTTGACAGCTATGCTAGTTTTTGTAATGCCATTAGAGAGACTTGCTGGTCTGAATTCTGCATTTAGTCCCATTCTTTTTATATACAGAAAACCTAAGTTTATCATTTGAATACTGTTTCACTTACTGGGTGTCAAACTTGGTATGTATGTACTGTATGTATGTTTGTATGTATGAGTGAGTGTCAAACTTGGTTTGTATGTGTTCTCTTCATGTTACCACTGTGTAGCACAGTGATATCATTGCTTAGTGACATTCACTGGTTGAGTTTTGTGACCTTTGTAATTTCAACCAGGCACACTGCAAGAACTCATCTCCCACACCATGGTTCACTGGGCCCAAGAGTCTTTTATTCAAAGCCCTGAGCTGGTTCGAGTTATGTTCAGTCTGCTGCATCGTCAGTATGATGGGCTAGGAGAGCTTATCAGGGCCTTACCCAAGGCCTACACTATAAATGCAGTGTCAGTGGAGGACACTATGAACTTGCTGGAGAGCCTGGGACAGATCCGCTCATTGCTAATTGTGCAGATGGGACCTGAAGAAGAGAATCTGATGATTCAGAGTATTGGGTATGCTTTGTTTTCTTTCATTTGCAGTAGTTGTTTTTTTATTTCTCTTTTACCAAATTACTTTGGTATTTATTTCTTTCCTTCTACATATTTGTACCTGATATTTTGGATGTTTTGAAAACTTTACCTTTAGACTGTCTTTCTGCCTTTTTTTTAACATTCATTTGACTACACTACAATCATCCTGAAATATTTTATTAATTCCTATATTTCAGAAACATCATGAATAATAAAGTATTTTACCAGCATCCAAACCTTATGCGAGCTCTGGGCATGCATGAGACAGTTATGGAGGTCATGGTGAATGTGCTGGGCGGAGGAGATTCTAAGGTACAATGCTCAGATATTAGTTAAAAGATTATACTAATGATCCAGGTCAGATGACATTGTGCTTTGTCTGCACACACATACACAATTCTGTTCAAAATTATCAACACTCTTTTTAGGGGTGGGGCAGTTTGTACTGTGGCCCATATCACAGTTTAGCTGAAAAAATGGCATATGGATGAATGGATGACTATAAAAGCATTTTAAGTACGTTACCTAGTATGGCACCCGGCAAAGGTTATGCTACATAAAGAGAGTATAATTTGCATTTCATAATGTCTGACTAACTGGAGAAAGTGCTTTACTGGTTCTTGGTAGATTATAATATAAGGTACAGGCTCCCTTTGCTAGAGCCAATACTTCACATAAAGGAAAAGTAAATGTTTTTCTTTTTCTATCTATAAATTTGCTCTAAACAGCCCCCCAGATTAATGTACCTTAGTCCCTGCTGCAAGTCTGCTCTGGTTTCTGTGTTATCAGCAGCTTGTTTCCCCTTCTTCCTGGTGCAGAGTGAAGCCCAGCCCCTTAGTTTACTGAGCAGTCCATTTGCTGCTGTTCCACAATAGAGAGGAAGAGGGAGCCAGTGTGTGCATTAGTAAGCTAGTTTCCCCAAGCAAAAGCTGCTGCACACACTGGTCTCTGCTATGTCATAGTATGCAAATGATCTCCAGGACTAGTCACAGAGATAAGGTCAGCTCAGTAAGCTAAGGGGCGGGGCTTCACTCTGCACCAGGAAGAAGGGGAAACAAGCTGCTGATAACACAGAAACCAGAGCAGACTTGCAGCAGGGACTAAGGTACATTAATCTGGGGGGCTGTTTAGAGCAAATTTACAGATAGAAAAAAAAAGGTTTACTTGTTCTTTAAAGAGATTATTTTACTCTGTAAGAAAAGCATTTTATATACAGTATATATATATATATATATATGCATTATAATGGCACTTTAATCATCAGAGCATCAGAGTGGGTCTGTATACTGAATATGGATTGAAGGAGAAAATTATAATGATGGCTGTGAACTTTGCTTAGAAGTTAGAACATTCCCTCCTTCAGGGCCAACAAAAAAATGCCTCTGGTCATACATATTACTCCTGCAGTAGTCTGACAAGTCCCAGCATGGCTACCTGCAAGCAGCGCACTCATATCGCAGCTAGATAACTAGCACTTTGAGTCCTATGGAAGGAAAGCCTTATATAGAAATGTTTTCCTTTTATATGTTCATGTCATGAAAATGTTGTTTCTTCACCCTTTTTTTTCTTTTTTTTAGGAGATCCGCTTCCCCAAAATGGTAACGAATTGTTGCAGATTCCTGTGCTATTTCTGTAGAATCAGTCGTCAGAACCAAAGAGCCATGTTTGACCATCTAAGCTATCTACTGCAGAACAGTGGAATTGGACTGGGTAAGCTACTTACAGTGACCCTTCAGTATCTACAAGATTTACATGTTATAGGCTTGGCATTAAAAATGTGTTTATATTTTCTAGGTATGAGAGGTTCAACACCATTAGATGTAGCAGCTGCTTCAGTGATTGATAACAATGAATTAGCTTTAGCACTACAGGAACAAGACCTAGAGAAGGTAAGTTTCATGTATCATGAAACGTTTACAGGAGAAAATACTTACTAAGTTTACTAAAATTACATTAATGAATGATAATGATATCATAATCTTTCCCTGAACAGGTTGTATCCTACTTAGCTGGTTGTGGTCTGCAGAGCTGCCCCATGCTTTTAAGTAAAGGTTATCCTGACATTGGTTGGAACCCAGTTGGAGGTGAGAGGTACCTGGACTTCCTACGATTTGCAGTCTTTGTAAATGGTAAGCAAATAGAACATAAGGACTTGTCCATTAGTGAATGTTAGTCTTGTTTTTTGCTAGTGAAGATCAGAACAATTAACACAGAAGGTCTTGCAATACTTAGAAGCATTATTTGAAATTTCCTTCAGAATTGGATGCTAAATTATTTCTATATAATATTATACAAAAGTCAAGTTACTCATTCTCATATTAATAAGAAAATTATTTCAACATTTTACAAACTACATGGTATATTAAATGTGTATCATACTTTTCTTAGGTGAAAGTGTTGAGGAAAATGCCAATGTAGTTGTTCGTCTTTTGATCCGACGCCCAGAGTGCTTCGGTCCAGCACTGAGAGGAGAGGGAGGAAATGGCTTACTTGCTGCTATTGAGGAAGCCATCAAAATTTCTGAAGATCCTGCCAGAGATGGTCCCACTGTCAAAAAGGATCGACGGAGGGAATTGTAAGTGTATTAATGTTTCTCTTCATATCATCTCTCTTCTAATACTTTCAGAACACGTTATTGAGTAATTATTTCTGAGCATCCTCCAGAACACACTAGCTCATAACTGTATAAATTTACAAATCACTGCTATAAAAGATTGTGATTAAACTTTGGTGCAATTTGTCTTCATCAACATGTGGCATCTTAATCGTGCATCATACAATATTTAATCTTACGTTTCAGCTTGTGAATTGCTTTTTGAGGGTACACTTGTGTAGTCCGTGTATGTTTGAAACCACTGTTGCTAGATTATTGCACCAGATAGAAAAGAAGAGATAATGCATACTAATTAGTGATTGGCATGTAGTTAGGTGCTTCCTGCATCCATGGTATAGGGCAGTGATTTTCAACCTTGTGCCTCCAGCTGTTAAGAAACTACAAGTCCCACAATGCATTTGCCTGACTGTGGCTGCCAGACTCCTTCATTGCATTGTGGGACTTGTAGTTCCTTAACAGCTGGAGGCACAAGGTTGAAAATCACTGGTATAGGGGACAACACACAGAGCACTTTCTAACCCTATGCAGATTCAAAATGCAGCATACTACACATGGTGCAAAGACTGTCCTACTCTTACTGCCTGGTCAGGGCAGGTATTATGTATTGGGCTCCCTTGCTGGAATACTAATGCCTGACACACACACACACATACATATACATATATGCACAAGAATATTATGAACTGGACATAATCAGTGTTCATATTTAAGTCTATCATGCCTCTCTTTCTTTAACTACACTTAACATAGGTATGGCGGTGAAGAGGTCCATGAAGAAAATCGTGTACATCTTGGTAATGCCATTATGTCTTTCTATTCTGCACTGATTGACCTGTTGGGACGTTGTGCTCCTGAGATGCATGTAAGAAGTAGAGATGCATATTTTTGTATATTTCTTTCATGACTATGGCCAAACTTCTTTCATTTGTCTCATTTCAACTGCTTGTTTTTGTCTTCAGCTCTTTTTACCACTAATAATTTTTCCATTGTACATTGAGAATCCTATTAAAGGTACAATTTTAGTGGTTTTAGTGATTTTCTAAAACCAGATTTTCTAAAACCACACATATCATGAAATTTATTAATAGGTCTAAACAAAAAGCATAAATGAAAAAACAAACACTAAATAATTCGCTAATAAATACGATCCACTCTAAAACCTCTAAAAATTAATTTTTCTGACAATTTATGATAAAAGAAATCTGAAAACCTCTAAAAGTCCAATGATTAAAATTAGTTCTCTAAGATCAGGGCAGCTCCCATTGACTTCTCTGGGAAGGATTGTAGGAAAACCATAAATCTTCGAGATTCATGGAAAAATGTAATTGTTAGTAAATGGTAATCTGATTTCCATAAATCAATTTAAAAAAATTGTTGCTTACAAAAAGCAAACAATATTACTATTCTTATGATAATTTTAACATGATGCTATTATATTTTCCACTTTCCGTAGTGTAACATGTAAGAATGCATTTGTTTTATATATTAATTTCTGCCAAACTTTGTCTAATTATGTATATACTGTATTGCAGTTGATCCAGGCTGGGAAGGGAGAAGCTCTAAGAATCCGTGCTATTTTGCGATCTCTTGTGCCCATTGAGGATCTTGTGGGAGTCATCAGTTTGCCACTGCAGATACCAGCTTTTGGCAAGGGTGGGAATAGAAAAAAAATGCTAATTAATAAACTGTGCATGTTTTTTGTAGATTTTTGATGCTCTGTTAGGTTTTTGCTATTTAAAGCCAACCAATCATTCCACCATTATTCCTGATAACTTGATCAGTAGAGTTCCCCTTTTTGTCAAAATAACTTACCTTGAATAATTATGCCTGCACAACTGAATAAATAGAAATATGCAGATACATCAAGATCTGTGTCTCACAATATTCTATTGAATATTTTGAAATACAAAATGTCCCTTTGGCTATTCACGAGAGTGACATTTTGCAGGTTTCATATAAAATGACAACCAAATTAAATTCACTTTTATCTCTGTCCATACTAGATGGGAATATAATTGAGCCAAAGATGTCTGCCAGCTTTGTTCCTGATCACAAATCACCAATGGTTCTATTTTTGGACCGTGTCTATGGCATAGACAATCAAGACTTTCTACTGCAGGTTCTTGAGGTTGGGTTCTTACCAGACATGAGGGCTACAGCATCTCTAGACACTGTGAGTATCTCACCTAGTGGCTGTAAATTGTCTTCTTCTTCTTTTTTTTTATCTTTGGACATATTTGTAGTTTCTTCTTTCACCGCTCTTTTCACTTTTTTCTTTAATATTTGACTTCATTACAATTTCCAGTTTTTTCTGTTCATTTGCTGTTTGTTCTATAGGCTGCATTCAGCACTTCAGAGATGGCTCTTGCCCTTAACCGTTACCTGTGTCTGGCTGTGCTGCCTCTTATCACTAAATGTGCCCCTCTGTTTGCTGGAACTGAGCACCGTGCCATAATGGTGGACTCCATGCTACACACAATATACCGCCTTTCTCGTGGTCGATCTCTTACTAAGGCACAGCGAGATGTCATAGAGGAATGTCTGATGGCTCTGTGCAGGTACTGTACTCATTTGCAAGCAGTGTATCCATTATTTAAAATAGTAAGCTCTGCCCCACAGGATACCCCAGGATATGGTGGAGTGTAGCTTGAGCTTTATTTAGACCTCATGTAACCTTATTTATATTCTATTAAAGGCCAGAGTAAATCTTGAAAAGCTAGGAGGGGTCTTGAAATTAAAAGGGATTAAGACCTCTGCTTTTATGGGCAACAGATAGTAGTGATTACAGGTGAGGCAGATTATGTTCTACCAACCACTGTCAGTCCAACAGCTTTGTACTTACTGCTAGTTATGCCACTGTGAAATTTAGAAACATTGGCTATTACTCATTTTACTCCTGTAATTTTTTTAGGTACTTGCGGCCATCCATGCTGCAGCACCTTCTTCGTAGGCTTGTTTTTGATGTTCCCATACTTAATGAATATGCCAAGATGCCTTTGAAGGTGAGAATATGTGACACTGTAGTCTGCTTACTATTCTTCAGCTTTGGCCACCCGAGCATGATGGTTCTGCCATTGCAGTTCCTGATTTTCTATCAGCCAGGCAAAGGTCTAGTTGCTAACTCTGTTCAGTTTTAGTATTCTTAGCACTGATTCTCTACTGTATATTGGTTATTGCATGGTTTTTATAATTTTAATATTTTCTTTTTGGTTTTCAGCTCCTTACCAACCACTTTGAGCGCTGCTGGAAATACTACTGTCTACCAACAGGATGGGCTAATTATGGTGTGACATCAGAAGAAGAACTTCATTTAACTAGAAAACTTTTCTGGGGCATCTTTGAATCTCTTGCTCATAAAGTAAATACTTCAAGTCAAAAATAATTATAAGTTAATCTGCCTGTACAGATCTCAATAATTCTTTTAAAAATATTTTCATAAGATATTCATTATGGAATGTATGTTGTTTAGCCATATACACTTTGACCTTTTGCAGAAATTTGATGCAGAACTTTTTAAGATAGCCATGCCCTGCCTGTGTGCTATTGCTGGTGCCATTCCACCAGACTATGTAGATGCCAGCTACTCATCCAAGACAGAGAAAAAAGCTTCTGTGGATGCTGAGGGAAACTTTGATCCTAAACCAATAGAAACTCTAAAGTAAGAAACTGGTTTATGTGTCATGTCAAATTTGCCGTCTGAATCATCTCTTTCTTTTTCACAAAAAGTTATTGTTATTATATAAGAGAGCTAGTAAATATTTTTCCTTTTTAGTGTCATTATTCCTGAAAAACTAGATGGGTTCATTAACAAGTATGCCGAGTACACACATGACAAATGGGCATTTGAGAAGGTACGTTACTATTGCTGTATGTAATGGTTGTTGGCTGTGATGCCTGAGGCTAGTACTCTGATATGCCTCTTGTGTTTTATTCAGATACAAAATAATTGGTCCTATGGAGAAGCTGTGGATGAAGAAGCCAAGACTCATCATATGTTACGTCCATACAAAACTTTTTCAGAAAAGGTAAAACTTCTCCCTACTCCTATGTTTATAGCTGATTTGTACTAAATATTTATGTGGTTTATTAAAGCCATGTACCTTAAATTCATGTGTGTAAAAGGTGGTAATACAGCTTATTGACTGGCTTTACTTAAGGCAAGGGTGTCCAACATTTTGGCTTCCCTGGGCCCATTGGAAAAAGAAAAATTGTCTGGGGCCGCACATGAAATACACAAACACTTTTAATTTGAAAAATAAAAGAAAATACACAGAAAAGAACTACAATACTAGTTGGATAACCAGATGATGATATACACTGGAACATGGGGCACCTGGATATTAAATAGACTTCTTATTAGTACTGTACTAACTAGGCAATGGGCAGACTCCCCCCATCTCATTTATCCTTTGTGAATTGATGTTTCATTGGGAACCTAGCATTTCAAGCTGGGCCGCATTCATATTCATCCTGGGCCGCATACAGCCCTCAGGCCGCAGGTTGGACACCCCTGATTTAAGGCTTGTAAATAGTTTAATTTGTTCTAGAGATCATTCATTGGACTATAGGATGAACGGGACCAAGTTTAAACACAAAGATGAATGATTAAAATTAGTAAAAAAAATTGTATTTTATCCTCATGTTTAATCTGGTTTCTTAATTTGATCTAAAATATTCAGCTTTAGGCTTGTGAAGAGTAGTATATAAACGTAAATAGTTTAAAAAAAAGTTAATTTACAAATTCTCTCAGAATATGTACAGTTTAACACTTTTGGTGTCTCTTTTGGAGTCTCTTTATCTTAACCATTTATATGTCAACATAGAATCTAAATACCATATATTCTGAGGTTCAGAATTTGTACTGTTTACTTAGATACAGATGACACAGAAAGGGTAAAATGGTAAAAAAAAAGCTTGGGCCAAGCATTAAATATATGACAGCCTTTTTATTGTCTCCAGCCTTAACATAAAGTTTCTGCACTGAAATCAGTTTCTCAAAAGGGCAAACAGATTTTTTTTATATATCATTTATATTTCACTTTTAAATCTGACATGGGGATAGACATATTATCAATTTCCAAGCTGCCCCAAGTTATGTGACTTGTGCTCTGATAAACTTCAGTCACTCTTTACTACTGTACTACTAGTTGGTGATATCACCCCCCCCCCAGCAGCCTAACAACAGAACAATGGGAAGGTAATCAGATAACAGCACTCAATAGTAAAAACCCATTTCCCACTGTGACTCCTTCAGTTACACTGAGAAGAAGAAATAACAGCCTGCTAGAAAGCAGTTCCCTACTAAAGTGCTGGCACATGTCACATGACCAGGGGCACCTGGGAAATTGACAAAATGTCTAGCCCCATGTCAGATTTCAAAATTGAATATAAACAAATCTGTTTGCTCTTTTGAGAAATTGATTTCAGTACAGAAGTCTGCTGGAGCAGCACTATTAACTGATGCGTTTTGAAAAAAACATGTTTTCCCGTGACAGTATCCCTTTAATGTTCATGTATGTTAGAGGGTTAAGAAATGGTCAGCTTGAAGAAGCACAGTCAAGATTTTATCTTTTTGTTTGTAGGATAAGGAAATTTACCGCTGGCCCATCAAAGAATCTCTAAAGGCCATGATTGCCTGGGAATGGACTGTAGAAAAAGCTCGTGAAGGTGAAGATGATAAAACAGAGAAGAAAACTAAAACTCGAAAAATTTCCCAAACAGCGCAGGTAATGACTCATTTGGCATTAGCTTTTTTTAACTGTCTTTTGCTGTTTTTTTATACTTTGTTTCAGTTGATTGATTCCAGTGTGTAGATTACTCTAAACATCTATTTTTCTGGCTTTCTTCCCTTGCTCTCCCATAATTTCTGAAAGTCTCCCATGCATTTATTTTTATCTCTTTTCTCACATACACTTGCTGATTTAAGGTTTACTATGATTCACCTCAGAAATCTTTATCCCATTGCCTTTTAGCAAACATATGACCCAACAGTCCAAACCTTTAGCCCAACGCCAATGGATCTCACAGGAATTACCTTGTCTAGAGAGCTGCAGGTAATACAACATCTGTGTACAGTTTTGTGTCTTTTTGCTATGTCTCTTATTCTTTGATATAAAAAACAATGCTGTGTGCAGGTGTTTTGCAAATAGCATTATAAATTGAAAATATATTTTAAGGAAGTACGTCTAGTTATGTTAAAAGTCTCTATGTCATATATTTTAGAGTTTGTTTGGTTATAAAATTTGTGATTAGTAAAGTGGTATTGGTCTAATTTTTAAAGGTATGCTGTTTGAAATAAAACCACAATAACAATTCAGTCTGGCTTCTTTTAAATAGTGGTGTCAGAGAAACATTTCAGATAAGCGTATGTGGTGGGCACATTTAGGAACTGGAAGGCCAGATGCAAAAAATGGACACCTTTGTTTTAGAGCTTAGAGAATAGAGCGTGCCCCCATGGATACAGCAAAAAACTGTGTATTGCTATTATTAAGAGTGGTAGGTGGATGCACATAGGCATCCTACCTCATGCCTCCAGTACCTTAACCATTCAGACAACCAAGTCAGGGAGTGGCCAGGGCCCTGATTTTACCACCTGCCATAGAGCTGGCATTTACCTTCTGATGCTGTGCTCAGCACTTTGTTCTAGATTTTTCAGGAGGAGCAAGGTGTAAAGTTTAGCACTCGATCTGACGCAAGCTGGATGTGAATGAGCACTGAAGGGTGCTTTTTGCATCTCTTCTCTTATCTAATACAAGTAACTCAAAACAACTGGACTTGCTGAGACATTTTAATGAAGACGTTTCACTGCTCATCTGAGCAGCTCCTTCAGTTCAACTGACTGATGTAGGGGAGTTCTCAGCATATTAGGGATGCACCGAATCCACTATTTTGGATTCGGCCGAACCCCCGAATCCTTCCCGAAAGATTCGGCCGAATACCAAACTGAATCCGAATCCTAATTTGCATATGCAAATTAGGGGTGGGAAGGGGAAAACATTTTTTACTTCCTTGTTTTGTGACAAAAAGTCAAGTGATTTCCCTCCATGGCCCTAATTTGCTTATGCAAATTAGGATTTGGATTCGGTTTGGCCAGGCAGAAGGATTGAATCCTGGGCGAATCCCGAACTGAATCCTGGATTCGGTGCATCCCTACAGCATATAGACTCTTCCAACAATCCAATCACAACGGCACATTGTAACTCTTCAGAGAGGTGACATCTGAAATTCACAGAGGTGTTGATTTTGTGTAGTTACTGTGAAAGGATTACCAATTTGTCATGGAACTCCTAGAAACAGGTGTTACTTGTTAGAGTTGCATGAATGGATGTATGAAGAGTTTTGAAACCACCGGGGTACAGATGTTAGAACAACATTGTATGTAGCAGACAGGTGGTGTTGAAGGCCCCCTGCCTCTGTTCAGAGATGGTTTCTCAACCTTAACATGAATCACCTCTTTCACACGTATAAAACCCAAATGTATATATGAGTTAGAATCATGTCATTCCTGGTTTGTGGAATTTGCAAACCATTCACTTGGCATTCTATAGCACCTATTGTTATGGGATCTTTGTAACTACCGCCACATCCGGGCTGGCAGTAATTTCAGAGTTCCCGTGTTGCAGTCAACATATTTGAACAATATTTATCTAAGCAGGCTTACTGGGTTCAGTGGTGACTCCAACAAGTAGAAGGAGTGTGTAATGAGTCTTAGTATGTTATATGTGTATTTAAATATAGTTCTAATAAATAATGTGCACCTAAATATTTCTGTCCTAGTCAATGGCTGAGCAGCTGGCAGAGAATTATCACAATACATGGGGAAGGAAGAAGAAACATGAACTAGAGGCAAAGGGTAAGAACATACAACCCAAACAGCATACATGATCCTGAATATGTCCATCTGTCCTTCCATTATTCACTAAAATGTATATAATGGCCTGTAAATACATTTTGGCACCAACTTAATTGTATATTTGTTTATTCAATAATTTAGGGATGCACAGAATCCAGGATTCATTTTAGCATTTGGCCAATATTCTGAGTTTTTCAGCAGGATTCAGATTTGGCTGAATCCAAGGACCTGGCTAAAATGAATTAAAAAAATCACAAGTTTTCATCAAACAAACAAGGAAGTCAAACATTTTCACCCTAATATCCCACATTTACATATATCATGGGATTTGGTTTCACAAAGGATTCTGGATTTGGCCAAAATCGTGCATTCAGTGCATCCCTAAAATTAACTAAAGATATTTATATACTTGTCAACTTGTAACTGTCATTCATACCTACATTTGAACATCGGTATCTTGTTCTGCTGTGAAGTTACTAAACAAATCCCTTTTCATTTATCAATAAATCTCAACTTTAAATGGACAATTATCCCAGTCTTGAATGTAATCATTGTGTAATCCTTAGGCGGTGGAACACACCCATTGCTTGTACCCTATGACACACTGACTGCAAAAGAGAAAGCACGGGACAGAGAGAAAGCTCAGGAATTGCTGAAATTTCTTCAGATCAATGGCTATGCAGTGACACGGTAAGTCCGCAAGACATGGGTATCTGACATCACCAGGTAAATGTTTCAGACATATAGGAACTGTATGAATTTTGCATGATGGATGGGTATTATTTTGGTTGTGAAAAACATATAAGTTTGGCTTTGGACAGGCTGACCCCTGCTGTCTCTTTCAGGGGATTAAAAGACATGGAACTAGATACTTCATCCATTGAGAAACGTTTTGCCTATGGATTCCTGCAGAAGCTTCTGAGACTGATGGACTCAGCACAGGAATTCATCGCTCACTTGGGTAAGAGGAAACAATGTGATAACAATGTTGTGTTGATCTTGTGTTGACTTCTGATATTCATTTCATATTTCGCGATTTTTTTCGCCAATTTGCGAATTTCGCTGGAAAGTCGCAAATTTTTCAGCGAAACAAAATGGGTGAGATTCGCCCATCACTAATTATTTATAGACTAAAGGGCAATAGTTTCAAATAATCCTAATGTGTGATTGGTGGTTAACATTACAACTTGCATTTGTCAGTTTTCAATCATTCTTAATGCAGAGAGTGCAATTGCACTGTCTACTCTAAAAGAGCTTTCCGGTTAAAAATGAAAATATAGCTCTTAGGTTTTTAATTTCCTTGTTGACTGAAACAGCAGTGGCTGATTATATTATTCAATTTGTTTGCAATGATTTGTAACAAATCAGCAGTACTTGTGTTTGACAAATCAGCAATAGTTATTATAGGTATAATCCTGTCTGCCAAGCCTGGGTAGTTAACAATGTCCTACCTTTCTGTTATGGGATGATGTTCTAATATACTGTATATTGTAGCTATTTTGCTCTATTTTACTTGTGCCTTGGCAGTGTGAATAACCACCAGGAACTGTATTTATTGTATTTATTGCAAATGTGCAATTTCAAAGAACTTTGCTAACTGAATTACTAATAGCCAAGCTACATGGCACTCTAATGATGGTTCTTTGAAATCACTCCTTGCAGTCAAATATGTTTTGTTTTTGCTCTGGCTGAGTGTTAAGATAGTCATAGAAGAGCAGATTTTACCCTTATATCCGACGAACGATTGGACGTTGCAATCTTCAGTCCAGAGACTAACCATTTAGATCAAGTAATAAAGAACAAATCAGATGTTATACAAACAGCAATCGTATGAAAGTTATGTCCAACAAATAGCAGTGACAGTAACCCAACATGCAGAGACATTATCTTTAACCAACATAAATCTTTTAACCTGTCTGATTGACTAAACAACCGATTGCCATGATACGATGTTGGGACGATCCACACACAGTTCGAAAATCATACAAGACTTTGATTCATTCAACTATATCTTAGTATCTATGGCCAGCTCTAGTGCAACCCAATTCATTGAGGAATACATTTAAGAATCAGATTTCAGTAGATTCCTCAGAAGAATCATTAACAGTAGAATAAGATCTGACTCTAGATTTATGTTTGTTTTTCCTGTTTTATAAATGCAGAGGCTGTTGTAAGCAGTGGAAGAGTGGAGAAATCTCCCCATGAGCGAGAAATAAAATTTTTTGCAAAGGTAAATGGATCTCCTATGTTGCTGGGAAGGTTTTCTTTGAATAACCTTCTTTGTTACTTAATCTCTCTTTTTATTTCCTATGCTTCTGTCTTTAAAATATAGAAAAAAAGTCCCATGTTCTCATTGAGGATTATTAAACCATTCATTACTTTTTATGGCCCCAGCCTAAAACAGCCTTTGCTACATATCATTATGTATTAGCATGAAGCTTCCAGGTTTCGTTTATGTGCTGCTCTTTAGAGATATGTTCGATTTGAGACTACCCAAAGTCTAAACAATTTATTTGGGTGTATCTACAAGGAGTGCAAAGAGACCCACTTTGGTTTTAATTGCCAAGACCACATACAGTAGTCATCCTTAATGGTATTTCCAGTGACGTATAAGTGTAGTATTGATGTGTTAGAAAGGCATACCTCGATTGTTTAATGCTGAGATATCTCTTCTCTCACAGATTCTCCTCCCTCTTATAAACCAGTACTTTAAGAACCATTGCTTATACTTTTTGTCCACTCCAGCCAAAGTGCTGGGCAGTGGGGGCCATGCCTCCAACAAGGAGAAGGAGATGATCGCTAGGTGAGTGTTTTTGAAGACAGTGGCACTGAAGGTAGTTACCAGCTATTACTAATATTTAAAATATTGCTATATTGTAAACACTTGTCCAAAAGAGTTATTATGTAACATTATTACAGTCTGCACAGAAATATTAATATTTTCTTGTGACTAGAAAGCCCATTAAGAGGCTGCTACCACAGGTATTAATTACTGAAACAATAATGGCAATTGAATGGTAACAGTGATAACCACTTAATATTTTCCAGCTTCACTGTACGACACCCTTGAAATTTATTTTGTAACTACTCTCTTAGGGATTGCAGCTCTTTAGTTGCTGTACCGTGTTAGCCAGTAAAAATGTTATAGGGCAACCCCTTTGAAATAAAAAGTAACAAAGTGGTATAATAAAGGTATCACCTTTATACTACTTTGTTATCTATTAGTGATTGTAAGACCCCAGTCCAATAGCCTACTTATTTATATATTTCCATGTTGTCTGTAGGTTCAAGTGCATATATACAGTATATATATATATATATATATATATATACATATATATAGTTGTGCCCATTCTCCTTTTATATTAGTTATCATTAAATTATCAAAATTAATCTTTTAGGCTCTAATATTTCTACCCTTTTTTCATCTAACTGTACCCTTTCTCTCTCTCTGTCTTGTGCTTTTTTCCTTCTCTTATATCCCGCTTCCTACTCTCAGTCTTTTCTGTAAGATGGCTGCACTAGTGCGACACCGTGTCTCTCTTTTCGGTAAGGAGTTGCCATTTTCCTTAAATAAAACTTGAAGTGTTCTTTGCACTTAAGGCTTTTCCTTGGTAACATACTTTGTTCTGTTTTGTAGAAGGAGATGGATTCAGTGTTCATGTATTGATTGTGCTGGTCTGTGTTTGTTTTCTGTTCCTCAGCTTTCATATAATTATTTCTATCCTTGTGTTCTTGTGTTCTCAGGAACTGATGCTCCAGCTGTTGTAAACTGCCTCCATATTTTGGCTCGTTCTCTTGATGCCAGGTTAGAATTTTTATACAAAGTACACAGTCAACCCAATCTACTATGTTAATTTCCTATGCTTTGCCTGCTGAAATAAATAAGGCATATGCCTTACCTAGCTTCATTCTTTATACAATGTAGGACTGTCATGAAATCAGGCCCAGAGATTGTTAAAGCCGGTCTACGCTCATTCTTTGAGGGTGCTTCAGAGGACATTGAGAAGATGGTGGAGAATCTGAAGCTTGGCAAAGTGACCCAGTCACGTACCCAAGTGAAGGGTGTGGCACAGAATATTAACTACACCACTGTGGCATTGCTTCCTGTCCTCACATCTCTTTTTGAACATATTGCACAGCATCAGTTTGGGGACGATGTCATCTGTAAGTAGGAAATGTGAAACATATGATAAATGGATATAAGTATACCCAAATTCATTTTAAAGTCACATGAACATTGCACTACATTTACTCCAGAAACTGATGCTAGAAACGGATGAACTGGTTTATCCCATTTTGATCTTCCAAAAAACTTCTGCCTCCACTTTGTTGTTGTCTCCATTAACGATGGGCGAATTTACCTTCTGGGTACACTATCTTGGTTTGTTTTGTAGCTATATAGGCCATTACTGGTTAATCAGGGCAAATGTCCTGACAGTGGCGTAACTAGATGTTACTGGGCCCCACAGCAAATTAATTTTAGGGTCCCCAACAT
>CM044446.1:56798744-56836391 GCA_024363595.1 Xenopus borealis
CCTGATACAGCACTGTAGAAGTCTTTCTAATGAGACAGAACTTGTGATGTTTTCTTTGTTCTTACTGGGAGTTCCTAGCCTAAACCCCTGAGGATTTTTTTTCTCTTTATGAATCCATAGGTTTTTCGTTAAAGTAAATCTAACAAAAGTAACTCAAAACAAAGTAAAGTGAAACCCTTATGTGGGACAGGTTCCTTGATAAACTGATTTTTCTTTTATCATTTAAATACTTCTTTAACCTCATGCCAACCCTCTTCATAACATTTTATTATACATAAATGCATTACTTAAATGCAGATATCTTGTGTACTTTTAACTATTTTTTAATTTGAAAAATAATGGATGCATTTTAGTGCAGACCAAAACCAGGTATTTAGTTGTTCAAGTGAAACTTTTTTGGCATAATTATTAACATAAACGTTTACTTTTCAGATGTTGTCCTCTTCCCTGATATTTTCAACACTGCTCAATTTTCCATTCACCAGCCCAGTTCAATATGATCATTAGTGCATTAGTGTATTTCAAATATTGTAGCTCTAATAAAAGCTAGGGCCCATATTATCTGAGGAATACTATATTAAATCAAGTTGAATATGTAGTTCATAAAAGACTTGATGGTATCGCTTCTGTCTTTGCAGTGGATGATTTACAAGTCTCTTGCTATAGGACACTGTGCAGTATTTATTCTCTTGGAACAACTAAGAGTCCCTATGTAGAAAAGTAAGGAACTTTGTATGTTTGTCTCATTTTGTCTGTTTTAGGTATATATTTGTTTAGAACAGTATCAGTAATATAAATTTGCTTATAGGCAGAGGCCAGCACTGGGTGAGTGTCTGGCCAGACTTGCAGCAGCAATGCCTGTGGCCTTCTTGGAGCCATCATTAAATGAATACAATGTCTACTCAGTGTATACTACCAAGTCACCTCGTGAGCGAGCAAGTAAGTATGGCATGGAGATAAAATAAGTTACCAGAGTTATTTAGAGTTTGTAAATGTTATATAACAACCCAATTCTTTATTTTAGTCCTGGGTCTTCCCAATTCTGTCGAGGAGATGTGCCCTGATATCCCTGACCTCGAAACTTTAATGAAGGACATTAGTATGCTGGCAGAGTCTGGAGCTCGTTACACAGAAATGCCCCATGTTATTGAAGTAACTCTACCCATGCTATGTAATTACCTTCCTCGATGGTGGGAACGTGGACCAGAAAATATTCCTGATGATTCTTCTCCATGCTGTACAAGTGTGACCTCTGAGCACCTGAACACACTTCTGGGAAATATTCTACGTATTGTTGTAAATAACTTGGGCATTGATGAGGCCTCCTGGATGAAAAGACTTGCAGGTACAATTGGGAGGCATTTCAAAATAAAAGGGTATAATTCTTATTTCTAGGTGATATGAAGGTTTAAATGTGTGTATAGTAAGAGGTTAACCAACAAAATAGGCAACAGACATTTGTAGAATCCCCAAGAATGGGAGTGCCTTTCATAACAAGTGTAATGTGATTAATTTATCTTCAAGTATGAATTGAAACATGAATTAAAAGTGTAAAGTCTTTCATTGAACTTAATCTCTGATATAGATATAAAGGTGTTTGATACTATTTGGAAAATTAATAGGTTTATCCACAAGCTTATACTTTCAAGGTATTTCAATGGTATTACTAAAGTTATAGCAGCACTCCCTGATGAGAACAATGAGCTAGATTCTGTAAATAGTGCTTAGTACCTTACAGTCACGATGGGGGAAATCGTGACTATTTGTTTCCTGATGAACATAGTGGTAGTGGAACTATGTATTATTAATGCGATGGAAGATTTATCATCAGATACAGCGCCACATCATAAGAAATATCATGGTGTGATAATACTGGTTTACGGAAAAGATCAACCTTTTACCCCATATATTGTAGATGCATTTAAATTGATATGTTTAAAAAATTAGTGATTGCTGAGAGAGTCTGAAAGAAAAGCTATTAAAAGTCAGAAAATAAATCTATCGTAATAATAAGTACAGATAAGGGGGCCTCGTGGTTGTTTTAGATGATGTTTATTATGAAAATTAAGCTTTAAGACAAATTCATGATTATGAATCAAGATCCCGCAGGAAATTGATGAGTTTACTTGATTGGGCTTAGAATCAATCTATTTTGACTGAGAAGGATTATCTGTATACAAGTGAGGAAGAGCCTCGTATCCCTATTTTTCATTGGCTACCCATGGTTCACAAGAGTTTGTCCAATGTTCAGGCCAGACTGATTGTTTCAGTATTGGAGGGATTGTCGGAATATGTTGACCAATTATTTATACCTATTACCCAGTTTTTTTAAGGGACAGTACTGAATATATTAATAAGATTCAGAGAGTGGTTTGGAAACTTTCCTTTTTGTGGGTCACTATGAATGTCACAGCTCTTTATTCCTCCATTGAACATGATCGAGGTCTAAGGGCTATTAGCTTAGGTTGACTCATAAGAGATTATATCCAGATATCCAAAATGAATTTCTGATACAAGCGTTGGATTATTTATCTAATTACAACTGCTTTATATTTGATTGTTCCTTTTATTTACAGAGAAAGGGAGTGGCGATGGGGGCATGTTTTGCATCCTTATAAGCCAACCTTTTAATGGGGTTATAGGAACATTTGTGCATTTATAATTTGTTAAATCCATATTATTGAATACTTTTGTTATATTGACTATCTTATTTTCATTTGGGAAGGTACGGGAAGCTTTTGTTGAATATTGTAATAACACTGGTTTGCTTTACCAGGACATAAAATGTATAGTAAGTGATGGGCAGGTGTTGACATATATATATATTGTAAACCCATTACTCACAATAAGTTGCTGCATGACATTAGTCGCCACTCCAAAGGTATTTGGAGAGGTATTCCGGTGGGGCATATTTTAATTTACAGACTATGTTATTATGGGATAAATGTATCCGATATTGAAGTCTTTAATACCTGTACAACCATATTTTGCATTCAAATAGGGGGATAAGTATAGGCTCCTTTGTTTCCCCTAGTCTATATAATGAAAGTGGCCCTTCTAGACCCACCCATTGGTAAGATGTTAAGGGGAGTTACAGGTGTGGCGGCATCCATTACCATGCTTGTAAATACATGCACCCAACCATTCATCATTGGTAGTAATAATACTAGGAAGTATAGGATTTCATGTTATGCCAGTTGTGGTGCTAGCAATGTTATATATCTGGCTACATGTGAGTGTGGCCAGCAATATGTTGGAAAAAATATATAGACCCATTAGGAAATGCATCTCTGAACATCCAAGTTGTGTTTCCTGGGGTGATGTTAGTTTGCTATTGCCAAATACATTTAAAGGGATACTGTCATGGGAAAAAGTATTTTTTTTCAAAATGCATTAGTTAATAGTGCTGCTCCAGTAGACTTCTGCACTGAAATCCATTTCTCAAAAGAGTAAACAGATTTTTTTATATTTCATTTTGAAATCTGACATGGGGCTAGACATATTGTCAATTTCCCAGCTGCCCCAAGTCACATGCTCTGATAAACTTCAGTCACTCTTTACTACTGTACTGCAAGTTGGAGTGATATTGCCCCCCTCCAGCAGCCTAACAACAGAACAATGGGAAGGTAACCAGATAACAGTTCCCTAACACAAGATAACAGTTGCCTGGTAGACCTAAAGGTTGCCATAGACGCACAGATAATATCGTACGAAACAAATTTTCAAACGATATTCTGTGAGTGTATGGTGGGAAATGAGCCGACCGATATCGTCAGAAGATTTAGATATCGGCTGGTTGATTGGGCTGGACGGAAAATTTTGATCGGATGCCTTTGAAGGCACCTTTAACATCGGCCATTGTTAGTGCTGAATCGTCAGATACAGGTAGAATTCTCTTGTTTCTACCGGTATATCTGACGATTCAGCTCCATACATGTGTGTTGAAATGAACAATCTTTCTTGAAAAGATCTTTTCCAAGAAAGATCGTAATTGTTTTGTCTATGGCCAGCATAAGAACAGCACTAAATAGTAAAAACCCATGCCCTACTGTGACTCTTCAGTTACATTAAGAAGGAAAAACATCACATGATCAAGGGCAGCTGGGAAATTGACAAAATGTCTAGCCCCATGTCAGATTTCAAAATTAAATATAAAAAATCTGTTTGTTCTTTTGAGAAATGGATTCCAGTGCAGAAGTCTGCTGGAGAAGCACTATTGTGTTTTGGGAAAAAAACATGTTTTCCCATCACAGTATTCCTTTAAGAACAACATGAAGGGAAACGTTGTATCTCCTTTAAGTGATTGACAGTCACACCAAATATTAAAATAAGTGGGATTGAGCATTTACTTTTGAGGTGAGAGGCCTATTGGAAATTTACATTGGGTAGTATCATACAGAGAGGTCTGAACAGGGAATGGGAATTTCTATTTCTTCTATTCTATATATTTATGCATTTATGATGAATCCTATTTGTACTTTGTAATAACTTATACACATTGTGCTGTATGGATGTACAAATGGTTGATGGATTTTGAAAATTGTATGGTTAAATGTCCATTCATGGATATGCACTTGCTATATGCTGTATTGCCGCTATTTATTTTATGCAGGTTTCACTTATATAGTTATAGAGATTAGTTTATGTGACTTTTGAAACGTTCCATTAATTGGCTGATTTGATTAATTGATTTATCATATGAATCTGGTTATAACAAATGAGTAGTCAATTGAGGGCACCATGGCTTCTGATGAAATTACTTGTTTTAGTCCTAAACACGTTAAGCCATGGTCTCTCCTACTCATTTTTGTCTGTTTGTTTTTAACACTTTAAATAAAGATTGGAAGATTTTATCAACAAGTTTGTTTGACCCGAGTTGAAGTTAGTTGACGGAGGATTCAGTGTGCATTTGTCGTGTTTTAAATTTGTTTATGGCGCATGCAAAGGGTCTAATTTAAACATACAATGTAATGCCTTAAAGTAGGCGTGTACTTTGGTGTTGTACACAATATCAACAAAACAAAGCTACAAAAGCGTAGCTTATATTTAAACTTTAGAGAGTCTTTAAATAATACATAAACATAATCTCACAGTGAGTCATGTGAAGCAGCATTGAAAAACTTTTAAAGGATAAAGATGAAAGATTTTCTGTGGTTAGTTTTACAAGGAAAAAGATTTTTTCCTGAATCACAGAAAAACAGAAAATGGTTTTGCTGAAAAATAATTTATTTTGTTTAACAATAAGGTGATCTGTCTGCCCGACTACTGTAAATCATAGATTTCAGTCCAAACACACAGTTCCTCTGTTGCCCTAACTACAACTATTTTAAATTACTTGCCATGGGAACAGTGCTTTGACCAGATACATCTGGGGTATGCCCATGGCCTAGTTGGTAATTCTGACTTTAAATGAATGTATGTATTACAAATGCACCTAGATTAGGATTGTGTAGTTATTTTTGTAGGTTGTTGCTTTGAAAACATAGCTGCATAATATAGAATATCCAAATGTACAATTTGCCTTTCAGTTTTTGCTCAGCCCATAGTGAGCAAGGCAAAGCCAGAACTCCTTCGATCCCACTTCATTCCTACCATGGAGAAGCTGAAGAAGCGTGCAGGCAAAGTTGTGGCTGAAGAAGAACAGTTGAGAATGGAGGCCAAAAGCGAGTCTGAAGATTCTGAAAGTTTAATACGGGATGAGTTTTCAGTTCTGTGTAGAGACCTCTATGCTCTATATCCGCTACTTATCCGCTATGTGGATAACAACAGGTAATGAAATTCCTTTATCTACGCCATTATTACATAACAGCATTTTTATACATTCATAAGGAGTCCTTCCAGTATTTCCCTACAGTGTATTATATTAAAGCTTCTGGAAATATAATACTCTTTATTATAACACTGTTTAGGGTATATTTGAAATCTCAAATCACTGGTTAACTAAATTCTTGACTTGACATCTTCAAGTAAAAGAGTATTTACATTATATTATAAGCTTTGTGATTGTAATTCAGCAATTGCTCTAAGATGGGCTGTCCAAAGGGTTGTAATAATATTTTAACACAAGTTTGCATTCAGAAGCCCTATAATTGCTTATTTATGCCTTATGTCTGCTTTTAGCAGACATAACATATAGGGATACAAATTACACAAAGACCCCTTATCTGTAAAACCCCAGGTCCCAAGAATTACAGCTAATAGATCCTATACCTGTAATAGCTTAACATCTGATTTATTTCAGCTTTTAGTTAACATTCTTATTTCCTATGGGTCAAGATTTTACACTAAGTTGAAAGTTGAAGACTCCAGAATGTGATGCAATGGCTTGTAGAAGCTTCTAATTGCCAAATTGTCATAATTTTCAGTTAAATAGGAATTTATCTGCAGCTGAATTTAAGGAACTACTGAGGGTCCACATCCTGGTTGCCATGAAAAATACTATGAGAAAATCCAAACAATTCAGCAAAGACCTCGGAAACAAAAGTGTGGACCTCCACAAGTCCAGTTCCTCTTTATGACCTCATATAGAAATAAAGTGTTGTGGATACTGTTGTAAATAATTACATTTGGTTGATATTAAGCAGCAGTGTATGACAACTTTAGCAAACTGCTGCACAAAATTAGTAAAAATGAGGAAAAGTAGATGCTTTGCATATGGCATTTTTATGTACGCTCCACCAGTAAATGAGCCTTATTGGTTGTACAACCCTTTTTACAAAAATACCACAGTGAAAAATCTGATTTGATGGTAAGTATTGTACCAATTAATAATTTAGTAGTTGTATAACAGCATACAATAGTGTTATGCTGAAAGTGTTTTTTCAAGGTTTCTCTCTTTATAGGGCAAACTGGCTTACTGAGCCAAACTCCGATGCTGAGGAGCTATTCAGAATGGTGGGAGAAGTCTTTATCTTCTGGTCAAAATCCCATGTAAGTTTCCCAATATGAAAAAATACCTAATCAAGGTAGTGTTATTTTTTATTTATACTGTAAAAACAAATGTTATTATTTATCCACTAAAACAAAAGTAGCTTATATTTTCTCATCATTTACTCATTCCCACTTTTGTATTCTCTAGAATTTTAAAAGAGAAGAACAGAACTTTGTTGTGCAAAATGAAATCAACAACATGTCATTCCTGACTGCTGACAGCAAGAGCAAGATGTCCAAGGTATGTATATATTTGTATAAGAAATATTAATCTTGTCCAGCAGACCTTAATACTGAATTCAATAGTATTAGAATTACCAGCCTTTAATAAGTGAACATCTTGACACTGCCTTTCCCACCATCTAATTCTACAATTGGCTTGGTCTTACTTCATCATCACTAAACATCCTAGTCTCTTATACTGAATGTAGTAGTGAACTTCTTTTTCTCAAGTACAGGCTTCTTTAGCAGTGGCACAAACTATCACCCAGACTTCTTGACCATTGGCCATGAGTTTTAAAATGGACCTCTCCAGCACACTATTCAAGTTCTTATCTCTTCATAAATAGTTATCTCTACATTCTGTTTTGTGAACCTGGCATGTGAAACTCACTTTTAATAAATAGTACTCAATATTAATGCAGGCCTCTTCCACAATAGGCTTTATGGCTACAATAGTTTTATGCCAGTAAACATATCTAGTTTTTATAAAATAACTAATTTAGAACTGTCTGGCAAAGTAATTTAGCATGTATGCTCTAGTAAGAAAATATTGCTCCTTACAACTGACTTTATCCATTCTGTTCTACAATGTCCTTCATAGTTCTGAACCAACATTGCCTTCAGAACTACCTTTACTTACTCTTCAGGTATTCCAGCTCAAACCTTAATTGTATCTCTCTAATATGTGTCTACCAAGTTTAGAATCAATTTTATAGTGATGCTTGCACCATTATATGTATATATATATAATTTATGAGATGAGCGCACTCCTTCCGGATTGCAGTTTATCATCTGGTGCGTTGGTCAAGTCTTGTGAGATATTGATATGAAGGGACCCGCACACCTTTCTTTTGGTGAAGAAATAAATGTGACTTTATTCACAATGCATCTTCCTTCATATCATTATATATATATTAAATTCAATATATTCTGATCTGACACTAAGTTTTATAATACACCATTAATACCTAAGGTTCCCTCTTTCAGCTGATCCTTCTTTTCATTGCTGAATGCTGATTCCCCACTGGAATACATTTTGTCAGCTGATACATGGACAATACATTTGGAATATATCTGACATCCTAATAAATTAAAGGAATCCTTTATTTACTCCTCACTTACTGCACTTATTTTAAACTGAAAAAGAAAAATCGATGTGGCTCACCAGGTTCTTTATTGGCGTGGTTCCACGGGTTATCCTGTGTCTGATATCCCAAAGATTCGATAGGGGCACCCGCCCGAAACATGTTGTGTACCTCTGTGCCCCAATAAAGTTTATTGCAGACAAGACTACTGCCTATGGATTGGTTCCACATATAAACTTATCTTTATCTTATTTTAAACTGGTCAAGTTGTGTAATTTTGACCGTTCCTCTGTAACAATCTCATGTGTTTCTCTTTCTGTTCTTTTGTGAAGTCTGGAGACAGTCAGGTTAGAAGTCAATTTCTTTTTGGTTTGGCTACCACAGTCTTGCCCTCTGCCTGCATTTAAAGCATGGCTATTTCTGTCTGTCCTTCTCTCCCACCAGTTGTTACCGTTTAATTAAAGTCCTGAAAACACTTTAAGTATCAGTGTGCTGGTAGATTTGTGCAGTCTTGATTGAAAGTTATTTTCAAGCAAATTGTTTGCAAGAATGCAGCTTTAAATATTAAAAAATGTAGTCAGCTTTAAAGTGAATGTAACTTTTTTCCCTAATGTATTTTCAGAAATCTTCAAAGAGGAATGGCATCCTTGCTATACATGTGTTTTAGGCCACTGCTCAGATTTAGTACTTGATCCAAGCATGTGCTCAGTAGGTCAGTCAATATGGGCAGAAAGGGGTGCTGAATTCTCAAATGTAAATATAAATGCCCAGCCTTTGCTGTGTGATGCTCAATAATCTGCTGGTTTAGTGAGAGCTCAGAAGGACAGAAGAATTTTGCATGCTGACAGTAAGAATGAATAAAGGATAGATGGCTATATTTTTGCCTGCCCAAGCAATAGATGGCACGCAGAATGTATTGGCACTGAGTGAGGGTATTTGTGGGGAAGAAGTTAAAAATGTTTCACAACCCAGATTTCTAAGTGTTGTATATTATATTGTATACATTATACTGTATACATTAGCATGCTGATTCCCTGTTCACATGCGCATGTGTTTTTCCCACACAACTGATTAGATCAGGATTCTGGATGTGTCCACCCCGATGTAGCTTTATATATTTGCTTTAATGTACAAATGTGATGAATTGTATGTTTTCCATCAATGGAAATTGAGAATATGCTATGATATACAGTATGTGCTTAGTCATAAGCATCAGTCTGACTCTGATTCATTTATCAACACTGTGCAGATCATTTGCACTAGAGCAGTAACCCATGGCTACAAATCAAATATTGTTTTGTTTGCTCTAGCAACAGCTCCAGTGGTATATATTGTATAAATAGAATTTATCCTTGAGATATATTTTACAAAATGTTGGCATTTACCAATCGTATTCTCTTTTACAACACATTTGCAACAATGTAGATACGTATTTCAGTCAAAAATATGATGCAACACATAAATAATATTGACTGAAACAAGAGACGGTCTTAATACAGAATATGTATGTCTATGTTGCTTTCTGTGTTCTGCAACTGAGGGGAACTCAGACAGGCAATGGCTTTGCAGATGAGCAGAGTCTGGCATTTGGCAGATATTGTTTGTATGAGGAAAACCTTGTGAACACTGAACATAATGGAGCACTAGACAATATGGTGCTGGATTTATTGGTTTTGTTCTGTAACTGATGCAGATTGGTCTTCAGAGACATTTGCTAGCTCTGTACATTGTGTTTCAATGTGAGGAACGCATAGCATGATTGATTGCATGCCTTTCCCATGTTCTGATCTGTATTTGGTTAAATTCACTGTTTGCAATCACTATGTTGTATTTTCCTCTGCAGTCTGGAGGATCGGATCAGGAGCGCACAAAGATGAAACGAGGAGATCGTTACTCTGTGCAGACATCCCTTATTGTTGCTACCCTTAAAAAGATGCTGCCTATTGGTTTAAATATGTGTTCTCCTACGGACCAAGAGCTGATTGCATTAGCCAAAACACGATATTCATTGGTAAGATTTATATTTCATTACATGAGCTATTGTGCTTGTATATATATATATATAAATATATATACATACATACATGAAAGACAAATATTTTGGCCTCTCCGAGACCTTTCTCAAAGCATAGACAAGCACTATGAGAATGCCTTAAATACATATGATGGGGGGAAACGTTAATTGGCTGACACATCATCATCATCATAGTGCATCAAATAGTAAAACTTCACTTGTAAAACATATGTCCGTAGCAGCAAGTATAAAGTGTATATGAACCTTACACCAAAAATACAGGCTATCATTTCATTAGCCAATCAGCATCATATGTGTGTACAAATGACCACCCTAAAAAATAAATAATTAAATACAGACAAATAATTGTAAAAGAAAAAAGTGAGATACAAAAAGAAGAGAGATAAGATATAGATATAACAAAGTCACTGTAGTGATGTGGGATTAGTCCGCATATCTGGTTTAGTAGTACATCTTGTAGTCCAGCTGTCCGTATAAACACCAGTTCTGTTCATCGAGTGGACATTGAAGACAATCAGTTAGCAAACTGAGGTAGGTGACGTTACTCTTTCAGGCACAGAGATTAAGGGGCAGATTTATCAAGGGTCGAATTTAAGGGTTAAAAAACCCTCGAATTCGACCATCAAATTTTGGTCGAATTGCAATCCTTCGAATATCAAATTCGAAAGGATTTTAGCGCAATTCGATAAATCAAACGATCGAATTAAAAAGATTTGATCAAACGATTCAAACAATTTTAACCATTCCATCTAATTTTTTTATTCGATCTAAAAAACTTAGAAAAGCTTCCCATAGGGTTTAATAGCAATTTGGTAGACTTAATCTGGCGAACTAAGCAATCACATTTTTTTTTTAAAGGGCAAGTACTTCGACCATCGAATGGTTGTATAATCAAATATATTTTTATTTAAATTAATCATTTTTTTAAATTCGATGATCGAAGTACTAAAAAAAAGTTATTCGAAATTCGAGTTTGAATCTTTTTGAAAAATCGATCGAATTTGAATCCTTCACACGAATTTAGTAAATCTGCCATTAAGTTTGATCAGATTGCTTTTAATAACGCAGAAGTGAATGTATCTCGCATAAGCCAGTGAATTGGTAGCTACTTGTCTTACGCAGCACAAAGATGCAAAGTGCAGGCACCCCACAAAGAAGGGCCCACATTCCCCGTGGAGATCCAGCACCAAATCCTGGCCTGGAGCACACCACAACGATGTTAGGTACGAAAGTCCCACTATGAAGGGAAAACAGTGTCTTGGTCCATATAACACGTGGGAACTCACCGCTAGATCCTGAGTGTTCAACCCCCACGAGAGTAGCATCTCCCATCTCAACGTCTTTGTAGGTATACATTAATATGGAGAGTCATACTGCCCACCAACTCTGGAACACTTTTATTGGTTCCGAGCACATTATCTGTAGTAGCCAGGAACACCGTTCACTTTAACTTTATTATTTGCTGAGGGAAACTTATGAGGGTCTCACATCATAACGCCCTGATCATCGGCCATAGTAATCAGCTTTGACATGGTCAGCCCCACTACAGATCATTAGCGACCTCCAAAGGGGTTTTTAGAGTCTTTGTTGGATAGATATGCTAAAATTGGACACTGCACCCAGGCACATTTGAACCAAGTAAAGTGCCGATTCCTCTATTGACTACTTATATTATATATAATATTCACTTAAAGTAGAAATTATGTTTTTTTTTCAGGTCATTTGCTAGCATGCCATTGTGTCCATTGTTTCTACAGTGAACCTGTAGAAAATAAATATTTATGACTTTTAAAGAAAAGAAGGTTTCATAAAAAAACATTCAGACCAAATAAGCATGTTACTTGCTATTCAAATACAGACAACACTGTTGGAAACAATAATAAAGATGAGCGTGTTGTATCACACATTATGAATAAATCTGTTTATTTTGGTAAAACAGAATGTAACAAGCAAAATATACATACAATATGTATATGCATAATTATGTATACATATTTATGACTATATATATACAATTGACACTTGTTCAAAATACAATAAAATTAAATATGCTGAACTCTCAATCACATTTAAAGGAACAGTAACACCAAAAAATTAAAGTGTTTTAAAGTAAAGAAAATATCATGTAGTGTTGCCCTGTGCTGTTTGCTTCAGAAACACTACTATAGTTCATATAAACAAGCTGCTAAGTAGCAATGGTGGAAATTGAAAAACGGCTACATGGCACAGGATACGTAATGGATTATGGATAACATTATGTTCTACAGAGCTTATCTGTTATCTGCTGTGTAATTTAAGCCTTGTCTCCTTTGAATGGCTCCTCCCATGGCTACACAGCAGCTTATTTATATAAACAATAGTAGTGCTTCTGAAGCAAACACTGCCGTTTTACCAGTGCATGGCAACACTGCTGTATATTTTTATTATTTTAAAACAATTAAATTTTTTTATGTTATTGGTCCTTTAATCAACCCTCCAACAGGCCTGGCTATCTCCCCCAGTGGCAGACAAAGCCTATCCAGTTTTGTTTTCTCACCTACAGAAACCTTAGAACACATTAATGAATCAAATTGTATGTGCCAGCCAGCACACTCGAAAAATTGCCCCTAATCTGTACCTGTGTCAGCAGCACCCAAAATATTGCTCCCAATCTGTACCTGTGCCACCAGCATGGCCCCCCAAGTCTGTACCTCTGCCACCAGCCATTGCCTCCCAAGTCTGTACCTGTGCCACCAACCTTTGCCCCCCAAGTCTGTACCTCTGCCACCAGCCATTGCCTCCCAAGTCTGTACTGTGCCAGAGCAGCAGCAAAAATATTGCCCCTGATCTGTGCCAGGCAAATGGCAAGTAAGAGGGAGGTGGCGGCTGAAGTAGAGCAGAATGATGTTGCTGAAAACAGGGTGAAGTTAAAACTTAAAGAAAAAAAAAATTTTTTCCCTTCTAAAGTGCGCCCCCCCATGACTGCGCCCTAGGCGGCCGCCTACTCTGCCTACCCCTAGTTCCGGCCCTGCCTACAGGTCATTATTTTTCTTTTTTATTTATCTTCAACAGAAAGATACAGATGAAGAAGTCAGAGAGTTTTTGCAGAATAACCTTCATCTACAGGGCAAGGTAGGCTATTTATGGAGTGGATTTAGTTTTTACTATTTTGATAATTTTATTCTTTTTCTTCAGTTTTTGCTGGTGATCTGTTGTTCAGTTGCTCTCTGTAAACTTAGACTGTGATAATATCTCTCTTTCATCTACCTTATTCTCGATTTCTTGTACACTTTCTGATCTTTCTCTCAAACTCCTTCTCCTTGTCATGGTCTCCTTTGCAGTGTGATAACTCCTCCATGCGCTGGCAGATGGCTTTATATAACAAGATGTCTGGAAAGGCTGAAGACTCCAATAATCCAGAGAAGATTGTTAAACGTGTTCAGGAGGTCTCTGCAGTCCTCTTTCATTTGGAGCTGGTGAGTCAGAGTAGAAGTGTAATATATTCCTGTCATCCCTAAGCAAGCAATAGGCATGATAACTCACTTCATGCATTTATTTGTGCAAATGTACCACAGCAAACTGTGATATATAAACTCATATCATACCACATGGCAGTGTCTCACCCCTGTATCCATGCCTATTGTAAGCCACTTGCACCATTGGGTGCCTCATCATCCTCTGACTAGGGCCCATTGGTGGGAAACGCATCAGGAGGGAGTGACTTACATGAGATATGGACACTGCCATGTGGTATGATATGAGTTTATATATCACAATTTTGTAATTTGGTTGTTGTGGTAAATTTACACAAATAAATGGCTGAAGTGAGATACCGTGCATATCCATTATATTGTATATATTTATACATATCATACCTATGCCACACAAATAGTAATAGTCACTCTGTAACCCCATTTGCAAATGTGCTTTCCCCTTGTTTGTTGCTTACACTTTTTTCTGCACACCCTCTCAGACTGAGCACCCCTTCAAATCGAAGAAAGCTGTTTGGCATAAGCTCCTTTCTAAACAGCGTCGACGAGCTGTGGTGGCCTGTTTCCGTATGACCCCACTGTATAATCTTCCGAGGTACGTGGTAATATTTCTAAAGCCATTACACTCTCTTTCATAAAAGCAAAATCTGTCATACCATTTAGTTAGCTGTATAAAGATGGGAGAAAATAAGCTGAATAAATGTGACGTAACATGATTAAATTCCTTAAAGGGATACTGAAAAATTCTTTTAATTGATAGGAACTTGCTAATAGTAATAGGCTGACTTTTTTTTTATATAAACGTATCCCTAGCCCACCCCAAGGGGAATGATATACCTTCTGGCACCTTCTATAAACTGAACCCTGAGACTAGTTGGCTTGTGAGGTGTAAGTAGTGATAGTAGATCTATTATTACTAGTAATACCTACATTCTCCTATTAATTATAGGAAATATATGAAATGTGTCAGTATCACTAAAAACATTTCTAAGACAAAGAATTGGATCTTTTGTGAGTTTACACCATCATAATATGTGCTTATTACCAATTACCCCATTGAAAGGGCAATTATGCAGATTTTCACATGGTTTTTCTGTAGACACCGCGCATGTAACATGTTCCTGGAGGCTTACAAACAAGCCTGGATATTGAGTGAAGCTCATGACTTTGAAGACAGGATGATTGATGACTTGGCTGTGAGTAACAATCTAACAAGAATTCATTAAAGAATAACATTACCATTTTATTTTAAAATTTTGCTAAAATATAACAACAATGTAAAGTTCTCTTGCCGTACTTTGTCTTATTATTGTATACTGTATGTGAAGTCTATCACCAATTAATAATATAGTCCTAGTACTGCTAAGCATGAAGCTACCTCAATCAATCAATAATTGTATCAATATACAATTCAATAATTTAAGAGTAATAACTTCTCACAATTGGGGATTGTATAGCTGTTATTTTAGTTAGAGCTACCAGCATCTCTAGAGAGATGCTAAGAATCATAGCCAGCACATGCAGGCACAGACAGAAGATAGCAATACCTGTTATGGAAACAAGCGGACACTTTCACAGGGTCCTCAGTCTCTCCCTGCTCAATAATAGCTCTGGGCTCAGATTACAGCAGGGAGGGGAGGATGGAGGGAGGAAGAGAGGAGCAAGCTGAGCATGCTCAAGCCGTAGCCCTGGAAACAGGAAGTGTCATACAGAAGCCCATGTATTCACAATACGAAGGAAAGAAATGCTGTGTTTCTTTTGACAGAGGACTCAGAGCAGCATTACTTTGAGGGTTTACTGGTGTATTTATATAGACCGTTCTTATAAAGCTTACTTAATTGTATCCTTTCCTTCTCCTTTGATCATATTTCCAGGTGTTTGCAGTAACATGGCTTCTTTGGTAAATGTCTAATCTGAACATATAAGATTTTCAGTGTAATATGTATTATATAACAAAATGGGAAGTGGGTTCTTATTAGCCACTTATTCTTTAGAAATCCAGTGAAGCAGAAGAAGAAGAGGAAGCGGAAGAGGAGAAAAATCCAGACCCTCTGCACCAACTGATTCTGCATTTCAGCAGAACTGCCCTCACAGAGAAGAGGTGGGTGAACAGAAAGCATTAGTAATGCAAAGATCAGAGTACTAGTAGATTATAACTTAAGGCTTTCTGATGTCCTTCTCTTCCTTTGCAGCAAGCTTGATGAAGATTACTTGTACATGGCTTATGCTGACATCATGGCAAAGGTAAGAAATGTTAATGGCAACATGTTCTACATTTTTCACAAATCTGCACTAGAATTTTGCCATACATTTTGTTTTTATGCACCAAAAAAAACAGCCTTATTTGAGTTTTACCATGAATTTTTTTTCTGAAAGGACCCCACTGTTTTTTGCACTGGTAGAAATGCAGGAAATTTGGAGACATTTTGGCAAAATTTCTGCAGTTTCCTGAATTTTTCAGAAAAGCAGATCAGGACAGTTTTGCTCACCTATACAAAATTAGTTTTTGCAGCTAAAGTATTGTACTAATATTAAGTAGCACCATAGTTTATGTTACTTTGCTGGCAATGGCACACAGGGAGATTTATTACTAGAGAAAACATTTATACTACCATGAGTGTTACTATGCTACCATGTTTATACTACCATGAGTGACAAATCTCTTCAAAATGATTTTTCACTGGCAATAAAGTATGTTGCTGGTGGGAAAAAATACAAGTCACTTCATTTTCCAAAGTTACCTGAAGTTGCCCTTCAAGGAAAAAACAAATTTTTATTGCAGGTGACAAATCTTCCCTTGTACCAATTCCCTAATATATTTTTTTTTTTACGCAGAATGCTGTATTGCTTTCTAGTGTTTTTAAAATATGAATACAGTTTTGTTCATTCTTAATAAAGTGATTGAAGATATATATTGGCATTTTCTTAAATACTTTTTTGCGATGTGTGTCATTATACATGCTAAATAATCCACCCAAATGTGTTTTTTGCATAATGAAAAAAAATACATTTCCAAAATACATTATTTAAAACAGATCAATGGTTTCTACATTATTCTTAAATGTATATACTACTGAAGAAATAAAGAATGAGTAAACTCAGTTTTCAGTGTAATAGTGCTAGTTCATCTCTGAAACACTGGGCCAGATTCAGTTCAGTAAGAAAAGTTATCTCATGGTTTATCACGTCAAAACTCACGGATGAGATTCATTTTGAGGAGAAAAAACTTTTCTCCTTATTCCGTTCCAATTTTTCCCATAAACTTAAATAGAGTTTTCACATGATAAACAGGGAGAGATGTTTTTCTGAATTGAATTGCACCTCAAATAGAATCTCGTCCATGCGTTTTACTGTGATTAACCTTTTCCTCACTAAATTAAATTTGGCCCTTTGTCTCAGTCACAACACAACTAGATTCCATGCATTATGACTTGCGTTCACAGTGTTGAGTTTGGGTTTTATTTCATGTAAATGAACAAAGTGTTTGTGTCTTTTAAGTGCAAAGTAGATTTTGTATATATCTCTCATAAGTCATTGCCCTGTCTTGTTACAGAGTTGCCACGTTGAGGAAGAGTCAGAAGAAGCTCCTGAAGGTGAAGAAGAAGTTGAGCTTACATTTGAAGTATGTACATATGAATCGTACAGAAGCCAAAAGCCTTTTATTTCCCTCTTGTGAAGCATCTAACTCTCTTTCTGTCTCCACCTTCATTTGTTTTTACTCTATTATGTAACCTCCATCTCTCTCTTTCTCCAACTAAGCCCTGAGTTCCCATCCTTTCTAAACTTTCTCTAAATGTTATCCCAAACTTCAAGTTCATATTTTCTCTTACCTCCTACTTCACTTCACTACTACACAAGATTGTCTATCTCTCACTACCTTCTCACTAATGGCAACCCTTCCTCTTTCTCTAGCTCCCTAACTTCCTTTTTCTCTAGCTCCCTATTCTGTTTACTGCAATTTCTGTTTGTACCACTTTGTTGCATATAATATAATATATATGGCTCACCTCTTATATGTCTTCTTATTGCCATCTGAGTATTATGCCTGCATTCATTTTTATTTCTCTTAAACACAATTTTAAGTTAATCTGAACCAGTGATCAATTTATTTTTATTTTGTATTCTTTAGTACAGTTAACTTCTTATGTCACCGCTTTTTCTCACTCCTACTGTCTGCTAATTAATCAGTTACTACCTTAAAACGGTTAATAATATAGTGGGCTTATCCATTCTCCATTATCCATTATCCATTCTCTTCTCTTACCTAGCATTTATCCACACTACATACATAATTAAATTAGAAAACATTCTCACTTTAACATCCATGCAGCACTCACACACAAAACTGTTTATACACCCTGTGGGATATAAACAAGGATTACACGATTACAATTTGAATGCCACTGTGCCTAAATATGATCTAACTGAGTTGTCTCTTCCTTTTACCTAATTTTTAAAAAATCTCTCCTAAACAGGAGAAAGAGATGGAAAAACAGAAACTATTATATCAGCAATCTAGGCTACATAACCGTGGAGCTGCAGAGATGGTCCTGCAGATGATGAGTGCATGTAAAGGTGAGGCTAGGAGCAAAATTATAACTTTGTTTATGTATGTCATCCAGTAATATCCTTAAGTTATAACTTAAATATTGCTCCCATGTAAAATTTGTGTGCTAACAGAATATTTTGTCCTTCAGGTGAGCCAGGAGCCATGGTATCTTCTACCCTCAAATTGGGTATCTCCATCCTTAATGGAGGAAACTGTGAAGTTCAACAGGTGAGATGTTTCCATCGGGAATAAGTCTCCATCCTTCTGTTCTAAAAGAAGATTGGGCTTCATTTCATGCTTTTTATTAATTTTCTTTTTGTGTGTACTTAGAATTATAACTTGAATTTTAATAAGAGGGCAAGGAAATTAAATATAGTCTCTGGACTTCATTTAACCAAACGATCAAAGCCCCAACAGAATAAGATTGCCATGGAATGATGGATGTGAATTTACACTTAAATTTTTTTTTAAATAAAGTAGCAGTAGTAGAGGGCTGGAGGTGGAAATATCCCTCTAGGATAGACTTTTCATGCTACTTACAAATCCCACTCTCAAATAGACTTTGTATCCACTGAAACCCTCTCTAAAATTAGCATAGTAGAATATTTACAGAGAGGCATTTCCGACCTTTACATTTCAGGTAAACTACTAGCAATGCTGGTCAGGGACGATCATAATACAGCCACCATACCCTTCATTGAAAATGCAGCTGGGGAACTTTTTACTCATCCTTGCCAAATTCTCAACACATTTAAACAGTTTTATCAAGATTTATATGCCTCAACTGTTCTGATTCCCAATTAATAGACTATTTGGGGGTTGTTCCACTGTCATACCTATCCGCTGAAACAAAAAATGGTTTGGACCTGCCCATCATGCCAGAGGAAGTAGAAGCTGCTGTAAAACCCCTTCATCCCAGTCCAGATGGCCTGCCAACCAAATTTTAAAAATGCCATCTAGCTTTGAAAATGGCACCTCTAAGTACCCTGCTTAATGAAATAATAAATAAGGGCACTTTACCCAAGCTTATGTTCCAAGGCTATATTTCCATAATACCCAAAAAACTGAAAGATCCACATGTCTGCTCTTCTCACAAGCCAATATTACTCATTAAATGCAATGCTAAGAGATCAGCCAAAGTACTAGCTAATAGACTTAGGCCATACATGAAAGAACTGGTACATCAGCAGTACTTACATGCCTCTAGAGGAAATTTCTGGCTACTTCAGCAGATTCTAGCAGACAAGGAGGCAGTTAGGGGATATTAGTTGCCCGAAGAAGAGGCAATTTGTTGCTAAATCTCCCCAAATCTTCTGGTCTGTCTCTGCCCTAATAGTAGGGGATATTGTAGGTGTTGAACACCCTATTTGGGGGTTATCAGTACAGATACAAGTGTCCTCATCTTGTCTCATTCTCAGAATGCATACAGACTACAGAGGGATTGTAGTAGGGTATAACTTCAAATCAAAAAACAAATCAGCATATTATGGAGAAGCAGTCATGGTTCAATCTCTTAAATGAGACCTGGCTACACTACCTTTATCTAACTAACAATGTGAATGATGGTGTAAGTATTACTGTAATGTTGTCTTGTACTATGTGCAGCAAACATTGGAAATATTTGCAAAATGTAAAAATGTAATTATTAAAAAACTATTTAAAAAGTAAGAACACAGTAAATAGAGCTGATTGTAAATAGATTTGTGATATTTTTGTTTAGAGAGCTGTGTTCACTCAAATAACTATGGGGAGAAAACTGTAGGAATTGTTTTAAGAAGTCAGAGAACCTGTGACTAATATAAACATACTGTATACTGTAAAATACAAACACCAAAGGTCTATTATACTGTGTGGAAAACGAAGGTTAATAACAATTTGCAGCTGTATTTTGAACATTTGTTGATTTCTTAAAAAGACTGACACTAATATTTGTCCTTCTGTCACCATACAGAAAATGCTTGATTATCTGAAGGAAAAGAGGGAAGTGGGCTTTTTCCAGAGTATGCAGGTCTTAATGCAAACATGCAGGTAAGGAGTTGTAGAAGTATTGTCAAGCATTCCTGTTTAGTGAATTGATTAACTGAAAAATGAAACGTTTGTTTGCTGATTTATTAAAATGAGGCTTTGGAGAGGTCACATCCTGCCTGATGGTCTCTGGTAGGACAATCCTGTGGTTTATGTTTGGATTGCAAAATGTTTGAAAGGCCTTTTAAGACCTGTAATAATGTCAAAAAGCAATTTGATATAGTTAAGACGAGACACAAAGTAATATCATCTTTCTGCACTCTGTGAATTTTTTTCCTGTTTGCAAACCTATGTGAATCTCCACATATCAGTGTACTTGACCTGAATGCTTTTGAACGTCAGAATAAAGCAGAGGGACTCGGCATGGTAACAGAGGATGGGACAAGTGAGTTGCTACATACATTCTTCAATTTTTTATTCTATAAGACAAATTGAATTTGTGGGAGAGATATTGTTATTAAACTCAGGGAGAATATTTTTAGTTATTTTAAAAACTATTTATAGCCTTGTTTGGAACTTTATTGTCCATAACAAGAAGCAACTGTCTACTTTAATCGGAACTTACAGTGAATTCTACCTGTGCACCTTTAGATCCTTATACTGTTTAGTACTGTTTCTTTTGCGGTTAAATAAGGAACCAGGTACCTAGTATCAATTAGGTTCTTGTACAGTTCTGAGCAAAATGCAAGTATTGAACATGGACCACATTTCTTAAATATTCCTTTTCAACAAATTAGGTAATTTTATTAGCTGGAGACATTAATGTTTCTAGCATTACTGATTTTATAATAATTTCATAATTTGCTTGATTTCCCTTATCATTTTCCTACCTTTATCACATTTCTTCTAAACATACAGGGATCATTTATTAATGAGCTACAAAGCCACAAAGGTACAAAGATATCAGCACTATTAAATGTTATGTTGATCACCTAGTTTTCTTCAAATTTGCAGCCATCGCTGGTGTCAGTTGACTACTAATGAAAGTCTAGTCTACATAAATGGAGCATTGCTAATTATTACAGGAAGTGTTGTAGCTATTATATTCTCCACTCCTAGCTGCCTATATCCTTAATAGCCAGTTCAATGGCACCACCAATTGGCAATTCAGGTTGCACAGGGGCAGTAGCTGTGAGCAAGACTTGATGAAACCAGTTTTACTGCAGCTCTGTTATACTAGTGGCTTCTTAGTAAATGAACCCCATGGAAAATTATTAATACATTTTCAGTTGGGTTGTTTTCTCTTTCTTTGTTTTGAGGGTAATATAAATTTGTTTTTAATTTATTTTTGTGTCATCCAATTAATTTGTTTGTAATAATAATAATAATCACATTTTCCTTCCTATTCCCTGACGTGGTTGCCCCTCTACCTTTTCCTGCCTGCTTCTCTCTCATTTCCTGACCTCCTTGGTACCCAGTCATCAATCGTGAGCAGGGTAAATGTTCCAATAAAACTCACTTCTCATATGCTTATGCTAACACCTCTGCAATCTCACATATCCGTTGCTAGGCTGATCATCCCCATAACTACCTAAAGTCATGACTTCACTGGGAATTCATTCAGAAGGAATAATAACAACAGGTCCATATTATGTATGTTCTATCATTCTTTTATAGCCCTGTCATCTCAAGGGATATGCTTCATGGGAAATTGAAAATTAATTGCATTACACTGAGAGAAAACAGAAAGTACTGAGTTTAAATGAACAACACTTCTCAAACCTTTGTTTCCAAAAGCTGGCTAATAGCAAGTACCAGAAAGTGATATAATTAAACTGATAAATGACAAAGCTGGCAAGCTGTGATGGACTGGTCAGCAACTCCAGATCTAGTGGTAGATCTCAATCCACTGTTTGAGCAATTCTGGTCTATATTCTGCATTTACATGTAAGGTACTGATGAAGCCGGTTTTAATGGTGCTTTTTGAAAAAACACAAGGAGCTGTTTAGAAATACTTGTTTACAAATAACCAGTATTTCTCATGTCAAGCCTTATTTTTTGCTAAATTGGATAAGACCTAACTTTTATGGAAATTTGCAAAACAATTCAAACTGAACCTATTTATAGCATAATAAGTAAATATATATACAATATCTAATCTATCATACAGGAATACATATATTAGCATTAAGATTAATTGACTTTAATTACTGCACCAAAGCCTATTTAATCCACAGCATAAGAACAAAATTGTGTCATGGAATAAGGTGCTCTTGATTGAAATAAATCAGAATATGGAATGGGGATGAGTATGCTTAGTAGTTGCCATCATGACTAATTCACATGAACCAACTTATCCAGTAGGGGTGCATAGAATCCACTATTCAATTTTGCATTCTTCTGAATCCTTGCATTTTTCTTTTGCAAGATTCAGGTTTGGCAAAATCTTAAGTGTTAAGCCCAAGCAAATCACAACCCTAAAGTCATGTAAATTTAAAACTATGGGCAACTAACATGACTTTTTTTGTTTGCAATGTTTACTTTTTTTCAAATTTAATAAGCAAATTAGAGTTCAGGCTTGGTTTCATGTTCAGCTGAATCTTGTTGAGGATTCAGTATTTGGCTTAATCCAACAATTATGGATTCTGTGGACCCCTCCTTTAAATGTTGATCACATTCTAACAGCCAATGAAAATGTAGGTGGATCAGTGACTACTAGTGCCACACTGCTGGTGGCTTTGCAAAAGCATGGCATCATCAGTTGTTTCTGCCTCTCCCACAGCCAAGAGCCAACTAACATTCATTATGGGGCCTATTTAACATGGTTTGTGCCAAAACAAGACCCAGAGTGTGCCTAACACACTCTGAATTTTAACTTCAGCACCCAAAAGTTTTTTTTAAAAAAAAGCTCATATGGTTAAATGAAATTATAATAGAAATACATGAAGTTCTGAAAAGTCAAATAAGCTCAGTTGATCAGTTGACTGATTAGATGCCTGTAGAATGAGGCTTAATTAAATGGTGATGGGTAAAAGTGCTGAAAGGCACAAGCAATCTTAAATAGGCCCCTATGAGTCCTGTAATATAAATTATAATATAATATAATTATAATATAAATTTAATATACATAATACATTTATTGAATATGATATAGAGTGATAGTCTGAGATAATTTGCAATGAGTTTACATTTTTATTATTTGTAGTGTTTGAGTCATTTAGCTTTCTGTTCAGCTGCTCTCCAGTTTGCAATTTCAGCAATCTGGTTGATAGGGTGCACATTACACTAGCAACCATGCACTGATTTCATACGGACTGGAATATGAATTGGAGAGGGCCTGAATAGAAAAATGACATAAAAAAATAGATGACAAAAACAAAAAACAATACATTTGTAACTTTATAGAACATTTTTAGATGGGGGTTAGTGGCCACCTGTTGAAAGCTGGAAAGAGCCTGAAGAAGAAAGCAAATAATTCTATAAAAAAAAACTATAAAAAAAAGGAAAATGAAGGCCAGTTGATAAGTTGCTTAAAATGAGTCAATCTATAATACACATACCGGCAGATTTATCAAGGATCGAATTTTGAAGTGAAAAAACTTTGAAATTCGACTATCAAATTAGTTTTTTTATCGAAAAACGGACCATTTTCAATTGAAAAGGTCCGTTTTCGATCAAATTAAAATCATTCGATTCGATTTTTTTTTTTTTTTTTTTTTAAATGTTCAAAAACACTCCTTAGGTCCCCCATAGGCTAAAAAACCCAATTTGGTTGGTTAAAGAAGGGGAAGGGTCAAATTCATATTTTTTAAAGGGATCCTGTCATGGGAAAAAAATTTCAAAATGCATCAGTTAATAATGCTGCTCTAGCAGAATTCTGCATTGAAATCCATTTCTCAAAAGAGCAAACAGATTTTTTTATATTTTATTTTGAAATCTGACATGGGGCTAGACATATTGTCAATTTCCCAGCTGCCCCAAGTCATGTGACTTATGCTCTGATAAACTTCAATCACTCTTAACTGCTGAACTGCAAGTTGGAGTGATATCACCCCTCCCTTTCCCCCCAGCAGCCTAACAAAAGAACAATGGGAAGGTAACCAGATAACAGCTCCCTAACACAAGATAACAGCTGCCTGGTAGATCTAAGATCAGCACTCAATAGTAAAAACCCATGTCCCACTATGTACTATTCAGTTACATTGAGAAGGAAAAACAACAGCCTGCCAGAAAGCAGTTCCCTCAAAGTCACATGACCGGGGCAGCTGGGAAATTGACAAAATGTCTTGCCCCATGTCAGATTTCAAAACTGAATATAAAAAAATCTGTTTGCTCTTTTGAGAAATTTCAGTGCAGAAGTCTACTGGAACAGCACTATTAACTGATGTGTTTTGAAAAATCATGTTTTCCCATGACAGGATCCCTTTAAAGAGACATTACTTCGATTTTCAAATGGTCGAATTTTTCAATTCAGATCGAATTTTTTTTTATTTGAATCGAATTTTGGCCAATTCGATAGTCAAAGTACCCAAAAATTACTTTGCAATTTGAATTTTTTTTCATTTGAACTTTCACTTCAACCCTTGATAAATCTGCCCCTAAAAGTTAACTTGAAGGTGAACCAGGGTTTAAGATGAACCAAAAAAATGATTGCACTTAAACTATACTAGTGGCAGCTTGGAATAGTTTCCAAGAGGCCAAATGTGCCTTGAGATAGGGTCTTGATTCATGTATGTGTTTTACTAATTGTGATTAGTGATGGGCAAATTTATCTCTGGGGCGAATTTGCATCGAATTTCCGCCACCAGTGAATAAATTTGCGAAACGCCAGGAAAAATTTGTGAAATGCCAGGAAAAATTTGCCTGCTGATAATTCACCAGTTTCTCATTTCCTGAAAAATTCCGCGAAACGCCCCAATTGCGATATAAATGTAAATAAATATGAAACAGATATTCCATAAGAGCGTATATTTCACCAATTGTTACTGAACAAATTACATTTAATTATCTTTAAATATATTCCAAAGGCCCAAATTTGACTAATGTATTAACTGTACAATATTATAGGAACATCACACACAAGAATTTATAAAGATAAACATATCAATATTTGGTGTGTTTAATATCTGTCTAGTTTAAGAATGGAGGATGGGCAGAGGGATTATCTGCATAAACTAAAGTTATATCTGTTTCGCTTTTGCCCACCTGCAGCCCCTAACTGCATGGATTTGGTTTGTATCTGATTTGCAGTGTATAAGAAGGAAGTAGCTAATTGCAGGCACTAACACAGCTCAATGCTTATTCTTTCTTCCTTTTATCTGGATTTATGCTGTCTCTTTTTTTTATCTGTCATATATTTACCATATTCTTGTCCTTTTTTGTCCTTTCTTTGCTGTATTCTAACTTCCCATGTTCCACTCATTTCAATGTTTGTTTCTATATCTACCATTTCTACATTTCCTTCCTCTCTCTGGGGCAAATTCACTAAGATCCGAAGTTACGCCAGTAACAGCTTCACTGCACTTCAGCCAGGTGTAGTTTTGCCAGTGCTATGCAAAATCACGAAAATGTGAAGTTGCGCTCAGGGAGGCGAATGGTAACAAAGTTGCGCTACCATTACTTCATCAGACATAGGGAAGTTACACTAGCGATGCCTAATTCGCATACAGTGCCAAGTTAAAGTATAATGGACGCATATGCTGCAGCCACTACATTACACTACACAAGCCCAGGAAACCTTTAATAAATAAAATAAAGTTGTGCTATTGCCCTAAACATGTGCCCCCTGTACAGCTGAGTTGCCATATGTTAGGAAATGTAGGGGGGGGAAGGAGGGTACCCTAAAAAAAATGTTCAATGTTTCAACTTTTTAAAACAAACTTCTATCTACTCTATTGGCTTCACCTGATCAGAGGTGGCAAAGTCAAGTCTTGTGTAAAAGGTAAACTTCCGTAAAATCCGCAGCTTAGTGAATCAGCGTAGTTATGTCCCTTCGTCAGTGCGCAACTTTGCCTGGTGTAAGGGTGCAAGTTGCACTAGAGTCTGTCCACTTCACTAGCGAAGTTACACCTATCACGCAAGTGAATTTGTGCTAGTGTTGGCCGCTTCGCACTTCAGTGAATTTCCCCCTCTGTATTTGTTTTCTATACTACTGTCTATTTTCTCTGCATTGCACCATTTTCTCTTCATTTTCTGACTTTATTATTTTGCTTATTCCACAACCACACAATTCTTTCATCCCCCCCCCCATTTGTATTAACTTTGCTTTTTTTCATTTCTAATTTACCCAATCCATCATTTACCAAATCCTTTCCTGTCAACCCAACCTCTAATTTCATATCTCCCCTTTGCTCCTTTTGCTTTCTGCCATACCAATGTCTTCCCCTTCGTTCATGTTCCTTTTTATCCTTAACGTTACTTTTTAGGAGAAAAGGTGATGGCAGATGACTTGTTCACCCAAGATCTTTTCCGCTTGCTTCAGCTCCTTTGTGAGGGTCACAATAATGGTATGAGAGATATACATATTGGTTTATTTAATACATCATCATAAATGCCTTATTTGTTATGCAAAGTTACTGTGTTCATAACAATTTGAAAACATTTATTTGTTGTTGTTAATGCAGCAAGATGCAAATAAAACAAAATCATTTTCTTTATATTTTCTTATAGATTTCCAGAATTACCTACGTACTCAGACTGGAAACACAACCACTATTAATATCATCATCTGTACTGTGGACTATCTGCTCCGTCTGCAGGTAAACTTTCCAGATGCCAAATCTGTTGTTCATTATGAACTGTACATTTTTAGTTGAACATCAGCGACCTTTTTGTTCATCTATTTTCAGGAATCTATTAGTGATTTTTACTGGTATTATTCTGGAAAGGATATAATCGATGATCAGGGGAAAAGGAATTTCTCCAAAGCCATGTCAGTGGCAAAACAAGTGTTCAACAGCTTAACAGAGTACATCCAGGTAATATTATGTCCTTTCATCACAAACTTAGGTCAGATTTACTAAATTCACTTAAATGAATCGAAATTCGAATATTTTTTGTGGCCACTTCGACCATCGAATTTAGAAAATTAGATTGAATCGAATAAAATTATATTCGACAGTCGAATCACTTGCCCTTTATATTCAAATTCGACTGCCTAGTTCGCCAGATTCAACCTACCGAATTGCTATTAAACCCTATGGGAATCTCCCATAGGGTTTTTTAAACTTTTTTAGATTGAATAAAAGAAAGTCGATTGAATGGTTAAAATCGCTCGAATCGTTCGTTTCCAACGATTTAACCGTTCAATCGAAAAAAAAAATTTCCGATCGTTCAATCAATTGAATTTCGGTTTTAAATTTGACCACAATTCAATTGGCCGAATTTGAGGGTTAATTCACCCTCGAATACGACCAATAGTAAATCTGCCCCTCAGTGTTTACACTAGCGATGGATTTGTGAAAGTTGTTTGGCTTGGCAGCAATTTCAGCTATAACATAATGTCAGAAATATCAATATACTTACTAAAATACTTTGCCTCTGTTTTAACCTTTCACGTTAAATATTCTTCCTTTGACCTTTATAAGTTCATTTGAACTATTTTATCCATTTCTTTTCCCCAGGGTCCCTGCACTGGTAACCAGCAAAGCCTTGCACACAGTCGCTTGTGGGATGCAGTGGTTGGCTTCCTGCATGTCTTTGCTCACATGATGATGAAACTTGCCCAGGTAAGATAAAATGCCCCTGTCTCTCATGTGCTGCAATTGTAATTGTAACATAGGATGCAACTGAGTACCATCTGCAATGAAAATAATGGAAATACACATGAAAAACACTCTCCACTGATTATATGGAGAGATAAGGAAATGGCAGATTTGAAGGGGAATGTAATATACGTCGGTAACGCAAAAATTATTTGCAATGCGAAAAGTTAAGCCTTTGCATGAATGCAATATACCCGGAAAGTGTTTAGCAAATTTTATTCTTTGCGCCAATGCGCTGTCAATGTAACAAAACTTCTTACTGAAAAAGTCGCAATGTTTGCTCCAAAAGATTACGCCACCTTCAAGCACTTCTTAAGAGTGCGCAATTATAAACCACAATACACAATAACGATTCACAAAGCAATAACTGTTTAAGGAATTATATTACATTGCGAAATGTGGATTTTAACTCTTATTGGTGCGCAATGTTTTGCTCTTAGCGACTTTTATTACATTCCCCCCTAAATATCTTACGCAAAATAAATGTGCCTAGCTGCAACACCTTCTGTCATGTTCAGTTGAATTGCAGAGTGTGAACAGACCTATGCAATTATAATAGAAATGCAAGGGTAATTTGAAGTTCTGAAATGTCACATAAGCTCAGTTGATCTGACTGATTAGCTTCCTGTAGAATGAGGCTTAAGGTGCCTGTTTATTAAATGGTGATAAAACCTAATAATGATTTGCAACAGAAATAAGACAAGAACAAAAAACACAAAAGCCAGTTTGCTAAACTTTTCCAATGGCAGATTTTTTTGTCACACTTAAATATATGTTCTCATCTATTATAATAAGTTGTTTTGCAACATTTACTAGAGTCTAGTGCCAGAATTTTCACTAAGCCACAGAGGGGTGTTTTGTGAAATAATGCCACGCAATTTGATGAAATGGCTTTCTTTTTTTGTACATGATAAGCGAGAATTCTGATTGGGGTGGAAGAATACTAATACATTTAATAATGAACTAATTGATTATAAATAGCAGAACATGAAAATAAATGATAACTCATACAAATGAATGTGTTCATAATATAATGTAATAATTTGTTGATAACTCATTGATAATTATTTAAATCCAATATAAAACTAGGAGTTGATACAAAAACTCACAACTTTCAAGAAGCAACCTTATGTAAATAACTCCAGCAATTGCTGAAAAATATGGCATTTGCTTTCATTCTGGTGCAAAAAAGAAATTGCCCATTGTAGCCAATTTTAATGATCTTTAATAAATAATTAGAGTTAATATATAATAGAGTTTTATGAAGTTAACACACAAATCAATGGAATAGCATTCTGTGTCTTGGAGTGTTGCAGTTCCCTTGGTGAGAATAAGCATATATCTGTGGTGTGTTTAAGCTCCAGCCCATAGCAGGTAGAATAAAGTGATATCACATGCTGAGTAGGTCTGAGTAACACTTTTATTCTAATATGTAACAGATGCCCAAAAATGGAGGACTACGAAACGGAGTAAGACTATTTCTCTGTCGCACGGCTGCGTCTAGTTCAACTGTCTCAGCTAGAAATGCTCCCATTTCCTTTCTGTGTCTGTCTCACTCTTTCCTGTCAACTGTCTCTTTACCCATCTCTGTGCCTGTCTCTTGGCCAGGGTCTCCATGTCCTCTTTTTTCTTGAAATCTTATACTTATATCTCTGTCCTTCTCTCTGACTATCCCAATTACACTGTACTACATTTTCTTCTGTATTTCTCTCCAGACTCACTACTTTCTATCTTCTGTTTATTATTTCCAATCCCTCTATAATGTTGTCTCTTCTGTCTTAACTTAATCTATCAGTCTCTTTACTTCTCCTCAAACCTTTCTGTTTCCCTTTTTCCCCCCATTTCCCTTCACTGCCAGCAGCCGTATGACAGTGTAGAGTTTTGTTTGGGGTCTGCCCATTGCATTGGGTCATTTTCATGCTTTCATTGTGGGTTCTGTGTCTACAGTATTTTTTGACATATGTGTCAGTTACCATGGGGGAGGAGGGAAGGGGAGAGACAAAGTGTATCCCTCACACCCTGTCAGTAACGTCATAGCTTCTTAAAACTTTCAGTGGATCGACATTCTTGCCCTTATGACTCTTCTGGTGTAATGAAGACAGCCTTGTGACCAAGTTTGTTATTATGTTCCAAAGCTGAAAAACATTTGGTGAATTGACAGAACCGACTATAAAGTATATTAGCATGCTTGTAAATCTTGCATGAACTGTTATGAATAACTGTTATAAGTACAGAGGTCAGGGTTATACTTTAGTCTTCAAATTTATATACGTGTCTAACAGCAGCAGGAAAATGTGTACCATCCATTGCAAGCCAGTAAAAAAATCAATAAATTAATTTCAACTGAGCAGATCACTGAGCTTCAAATATAGGTTCTACATATGCTGTTGACATTGTATTGACATCTTTTGATACCATATCTCTCCCTCCTTCTCCTCCCCTCAGTATACCTGTTTGTCTGTTTTATGCAGCATTGCTCTTGTAGCATAATGACTGGGGTGGATAGGGAGGGAAAGAGGGAACAGGATCACTTGACTTTCTTCCCTTTAAACCCTTATGTCTCCTTCCTCTAAGTCTCCACTCTGCCCCCACTGGAGGGGTCCTCAGGTCTGAGTAAGGAGATATTATGAATATAGCTGTTGGGGGGAAAGGTCTGTAAACAGTCTGTTTTTATTTCATTGCACACAAGGATCATTTTTGGAGTCGCGTTTACCCTGAGGTAAGATGCAGGCAGTTGTTTAAAATACAGGGTAACTGACCCTAATTTTGCCAAATGTGAAATTATGTTAGGTAATTATACTTTTCATATACTTCTGTATACTGTATTTTAAGTAACATACAAAAAAAAAAAACTAGAAATAGAATGTGTTCACTTTGAAATGGGATTTGGACAGACTGCCAGAGTGGGGCAGTTTGGTTCGGCAATGGTGCAAATGACTGCAATTATCCTAACCCCTTATAACTCAAAAGGGACAGTTAATCTTGAAACAATTTTTTATAACAAGGCAGATCATGTAATCGTGAGACATTTCAAATTTTGTTGGAATGGCCATTGTTCTTCAGAAGAATAAAGGTTCTTTTCTTGCAGTGACACTAAGATGCAGTTACTGAAGAGGTTGAGCAAGCCATTTAGTTGGATTAGTAACATGAATGGATGTTTATATTTAACATTCTATTTATTTTTTAAGTATTTGTAAAGTACAATGTATTTTCAATGGCTGTACATTCTGAGTAGGGTTACAATAAAAACACAAAGGCCTACAGGAATTACCTGTTGGCACAGAGAGAAGTCAAAGACACTCAAAGGGTTGATTTGGCTTTCTGGGCTGTCTGGAAAATGTCACAGTCACTACCTGAGAGATGGATCTCATCTACCCAGCTGCTGAAAAACTGAAGGGACACATCACAACAAAGATCTTGGAATACGTGTATATGTGGTAGTGCATCTGTGAGAATGCCACCCATGTGTAATGTGTCATGGCTGCTCTGATATTATCGCTAATGCATCTTAGTGTTGCTATGTGTCTTGCAGGACTCAAGTCAGATTGGGCTTCTGAAGGAACTGCTGGATCTGCAAAAAGACATGGTTGTCATGCTGCTGTCTCTGCTAGAAGGTATAATCATATGTAATCTCCTTCTCATAATTATGCATAACAGTCCTTTTCAGAATCTATAGTAGAACTCTTTGTAAAGTGATTATAATTGTTTCTCAGATGCTATTTCGCCTGTATATATATTTATTAGAATTAGAATGCTTTCTGGCTTTTCTGTCAAAACATAAACACAAGATTGAATGAAAATTATGTTTACTAAATACTTATGAATAAGACTGCCTCATATACTGTGTTATTATCAACCCTTCTTGTGCTATAATTTTTTTTTTCCACTTACAGGAAATATAGTTAATGGCACCATTGCTAGGCAGATGGTAGATATGCTAGTTGAGTCTTCTAGCAATGTGGAGATGATTCTGAAATTTTTTGATATGTTTTTGAAGCTGAAAGACATAGTTGCATCTGATGCCTTCAGGTAAAGAACATAAACAAATAAAAACAGTGTTGAACAATGCTTAAAAAAAACAAATGCACAAGTACCTTCATGTTGCATGTTCATTTTCCCAAATTGCCAGCTATGGCTAACGTATCATTGCTTTCTTTCATAACAGAGATTATGTCACAGATCCTCGAGGCCTCATCTCCAAAAAGGATTTCCAGAAAGCAATGGACAGTCAGAAGCAATACACAACCTCCGAAATTCAATTCCTTCTTTCATGTTCAGAAGCTGATGAAAATGAAATGATTAACTTTGAGGAATTTGCTAGCCGGTTTCAGGAACCAGCTAAGGATATTGGGTTTAACCTAGCAGTCCTGCTGACCAATCTCTCAGAACATGTACCTAATGACACAAGGCTACAGAACTTCCTGGAATTAGCTGACTGTATAATAAATTACTTCAAACCCTATCTTGGCAAAATTGAAATTATGGGAGCTGGTAAGAGAATAGAAAGGATTTACTTTGAGATCAGCGAGACCAACAAAACTCAGTGGGAGATGCCCCAGGTCAAGGAGTCAAAGAGACAATTCATATTTGATGTGGTCAATGAGGGTGGGGAGTCAGAAAAGATGGAGCTTTTTGTGAACTTCTGTGAAGACACAATTTTTGAAATGCAGATTGCTTCCCAAATATCAGAACCAGAAGAAGAGAAAGTCGAGGATGATGAAGATGATATAGGGGAAGGGTCTGGAGAAGGAGAGGAAGCAGAGAATGGTTCATCTCCACAAGAGGCATCATCAGCATTTGTCGAGTTTATGAACAATGTTATAAACTTTTTCAAGATGTTCACATATAAGAACCTCAGGAGGCAATTTCGCAAGGTAAACTAAATCTTTTGCTGTGGTTAGGTCACCCTGCATTTTCTATTAAACACAGTACACACAATGTCCATACAAAAAAAAAATATATATACTGTTTACTATTGGAAGATATCATGATCTGCACTGGGTTTCGTACAATAATCCGAATAATTTGTGGTTTTTGGGCAGTAATATGAAAAAGATTAACAATTCAGATTTCTTCACGATTTTATATAGACTTTTTCCGCACCAGATTTTTTCAAGTACATTAATTGATAAATCCAGTTAAAGTATGCACGGGAGTTTGGTCAAAGTGGTTTTAAGAAGATAACGAGAAATTTTTGGATTTTATTAAGTAACCCCCTAAATGTTTATTGCAGATAAATATGGTCGACACAATAAGGCATGTTCAAAAAATTAACACTATCTGCAGCATATAAGGGTATAAGCATGCCATTGTCCCCAGTTGCTTTAATATTTTTTTTTAAATGCTCTAGTTAAAATGTTTAGTACTTTCAGATTTTATTCACAAGAACCTCTTGAAAACATTCTAAATTGTAAGTTAGCTTGGATTTTGTCTATACTATTTGGTTACTTGCCATGTGCAACTGCACTGGTAGAATTTACTGTTGTAAAATCAGCCCCTCAATTTGTTTTAACTAATCTTGCTGTATGTGCATCTTAAATGGAAAAGTTAAAAGGCCTGAAACTGCTTAGTGTATACAGTTACAGTATGTTTTTCTTTCTCTTGGCTTTCCAACAGGTGAAAAAGATGTCTTTCAAGGAGATAGTCCTAGCAATTATATCCTTCCTCTGGACAGTGTTTCTTGGCATTCTGCACTTTATATACAGTGTCTGCAAAGGCATCTTCTTACTCATCTGGCACACATTATTTGGAGGAAGCTTAGTGGAAGGTGCCCAAAAACTGACTGTGACAGAACTTCTAGCCAGTATGCCAGATCCTACTCAGGATGAAGTCCACAGTGATGGTCCCCCTGTTGCAGTAAGCGATGAAGAACCCGATGCAGGTGATGTCACTGATTTTGTGGACATATCCAAAGAAGAGGTGCATGAAGAAGGTACAGAGATATTTGGGCTAGAGTTAAAGAAGGATGGAGGGCAGTATAGAATCAGTGCCCCTGATGCTCCTGGTGGATTAGGAGATATGGGGGATACTACTCCAGTGGAGCCTCCAACACCCGAAGGATCCCCAATTTTAAAGAGGAAACTTGGAGTAAGTATTGTGATTACATCAGTGTTGAAAGTTCTTGGTCAACCCTTCATAAGAGAAAGGGCTATAGAGCACCTATAACCTAAATAAGGCCCTCTGCCAAGTGAAGCAGATAGTGCTTTACCTTAATTGTGTGTGTTTCAGCTATATGGGATTGTTAATGATAATCAATATAAGCAGTATTTGAGATTGAAGTCTCCAACCCAGAGCTATATATGCATGTATGTATATGGGAACCAAAACAAAATTGAGTTAACTGCGTTAACTTTCTCTACAAATGTGTAAATAATAATAAGTAACATGAACTGCACATATTGTAATAATTTGAAATATATATATTAAACATTACATAAAATATGATTAAGTTGGAACTGAATATTGTAACTACAGTTTGTTGATAAGGAAGTTTAAGTCAGCTCTACGAAATATGTTGGTGCTATATAAATACATGTTAATAATAATAAAGTCAGAGTATAACCCTCTCCTCAAAAAATTCTTAGATACTTATGTGTAAGTATGTTTTAAGTATATTTTTATTTGTACAGCGCTTCCTGAGGGCAAAGCACTGTACAGCAAAACAACAAATTAGTAGTAACAAAATAGGGGTCATTGAAATAAAAAGTAACAATATGTAAATTATAAAAAATACAATTCACATAAATATACAATATAATTACAATACAGATTAAGTGCTCCATGTTAAGGAGACCAAAGGCTAGAGTACTCTACCCAGTAGGGCTTTCAGTCTAAATGGGAGGGTAACATAATTCAGAGGGGTATTATAGTGCTGTAGGTTAATATGCTTACATGCAGTATATCTAATTCTATTATATATAATTCTATAAAGGATGAAGAAACTGCAGAGGGTGAGTATGAGGAGCATGAAGCTGTTCCTGAAGTTCCTGAGGAAGAGCCTGAACCAGAACCAGAGACAGAAAAGGCAGAGTGAGTAAATTAAATATTTTCCACTTAAAACAAAGACCTTGCACTTATTGTCTCAAAATAATGAGTGACTTGTTTTTTCCCCTTTATGGGGCCATATACAGTATGTTTTAGCATATATAGTATTTACCTTTCATGCTTTTCTTTACACTAGGGTGCCTATTTATTAAAGCTCTAATTATTCTGATCGAGTTTAAAAAGGGGAACATTTTTCAAAATGTTTTATGCTCTGAAGCTACTAAAAGTTTGAATCTGAAAATAATCCAAAAACCTTTCAAAATCATGATTCCTGATTCTCTATAATTTCGGGCTGTTTATGCTGGTTTTGGTTCGATAATCCGACTAATTCAGTTTTCCTTCGATAATGCGAATTTTTCAGGCAGCAATTCTAAAAAGTGACACAATTAAAATTGTCGCACAGTTTTGTCAAAACTGTTTCCAAATGTACAGTTGTTGCTCTGAATTTTTAGTAAACTAAGCCAGATTGTGGTTGAATTTGTTTCAATAATTGTTTTTAATAAAAATACGAGTTTTTGCAAATGTGCCTCTAGCTGTAAATATATCAACTTTTAACATATGGTCTTTGTGCCTGTAATTATAATCTGACTACCATTTGATACAATGAATATTCAGTTATGGAGTACTCTGTTACTACAATCTACTTAAGCCCTTGAGCACTGCCTTAATGCTTGTAATAACACAAGAATAAATATTAGTACTGTGGGTAAGGGGGTACTCAGAGTAGTAAAGCATATTGTGCTTTGCAGCATAAATTATTCACTTCACTCATTGTTAATTTATACCCATATACTTAACTTTCACTGTCAGCCTGGAGAATGGTGAGAAAAGTGCAGAAGTACAAGAAGATAGTGCGCCAGAACCAGAAGAACCTGATGACCCAGAAGTCAAACCCAAGAAAAAATCGTCAGCCCGGGATAAGAAACCTGAGGCTGAAGAGGGAGGTTTTGAATTCTGGAATGAACTTGAGATCCAGAGAATAAAATTCATGGTTAGTATCCACCATAATGCATGTATTGTGTTTTGCAATTTCTGGCAAATGCTGTATTATCTAATACATTCAAAATATGGCTGGAATGACCCAGCAGAACCCTGTATATGAATTCAAGTTTGACAGAGAATAGCACTGGAATTGAATCGCACAAGGGATATATGCAAGATACTTGGACATGTATTTGTTATTGCTACATCAAAATAAGTGTTACAAACTATTAACACATTAAGGGGCCGATTTACAAAATTTGTGTGAAGGATTCGATCGTGCGACTATTCGAATATGCAAATTAAGTATTTTAGACCATCGAATATAGAATATTCGGGTGCATCGAATAGATCGAATAAATATATATTTGAGCGCTCGACTATTCGCCAGTCGAAAACTTTGCCCTTTAAATTTTTATTCGACTGCCTACTTCGCCAGATTGAACCTTACCGAATTGCAATTCTTTTGCCGAATTTCAATTGTACGATCTGCGACTTTTCATAGAATCGTTCGATAGTACGATTCTGGCAAATACTCGAAAATGTAATCAAAACCGGCGAATATTTTATTCGATTTTGGAGAATATTTATTCGCCAAATATTCACCAGTTGCTAAAAACCCTCGACAATTCGACCCTTAGTAAATCTGCCCCTAATAGTTTAAATGATTTTTTAAAGATTGATTGACATTGTCTGGTTATGCTCCTAGAATGAAGTGCAAAGAACTGTACCTCCACACATGCAGTGTTGCCTTTTTTAAGTGAGAGATAAGAAGTGGGTGGAATCCCATGAAATGCCTTCTTCTTTGCACATCATTGAGAACATACATCTGCTGTTAATGGTGGCACCTGCATTACATGACTCACTGAAACTTGATTGTTACAAGGAATAATATACCCTCTACTTTACAGTTTAACAATATTAAAGTACAGGTATGGGACCTGTTATCCAGAATGCTTGGGACCTGTGGTTTTCTGGATAACAGATCATTCCATAATTTGGATCTTTATACCTTAAGTCTGATTCAGCCTTAAGGCTGGTTCTGCATTTAATAAGAATTAATTATATTTTAGTACAAGGTACTGCTCAAGTACAAGGGATTAAAGAGCAAAAGGAAATAATTTTTAAAAAATTGGATTATTTGGATTAAATGGAGTCTATAGAAGACAGCCTTTCCGTAATTCGGAGATTTCTGCATAACAGGTTTCGAGATAATGGATGTATGCCATAATCTAATAAACATTAAATTAGAATTATATGGAAATGTGAATTTAGTCTAGTACAACCAATCAACAAAAAGTTAAAAGGTAAAATTTACCCGTATTTTGGATGAAAGCGCATTTGCTTGGTTATAATGGATAACTAGACTTGAACATTGCACCTGTACTTACAATACATCTACCAATTCCAAAGGAATTTTCTATACTCCATAAAATTTATTGACTGGCAAGTTTCCACAGTTATGTCTGTAAAGCTGGCAAATTCATTAAAAACACAGTAGCACTCTGAACCTAATCACTTACGAATATTTTTCTAAATGCTGTATCCATTCTAATCCTGCAGAATTATCTGTCCCGGAACTTCTACAATCTTCGATTTCTGG
>CM044446.1:56836769-56882634 GCA_024363595.1 Xenopus borealis
TAATTGGTTAGCCAAGCATTCCCATTGGGTTGATGTTATGCTACAGTTACATGTTGTTTATATTGATGTAGTTAATAAAGCTGTAGACTTTAAACTCTATCCTGGCTCCAAGGGTTGTTATTGTAATCATTATGTTATTTATGGGGTTAAGTTGACTGGGTGTGACTAGTGGACTTAATGCTGCCCAGGTCAAGGTGAGCTACAGTAACCTAAGTACCTAAGCCTTACTGACACCAGCTTTCCACTCAAATCTATGTTCCACCCAATTATTGGAGCTAAACCCAATAAAACACTGCTATGCGTTTTTATATCCCTCAAAAGTACTTAATCCTGATATACATGAAATCATGTGTTTTTTTCCTCATGTTGGTGGAACACCCTAAAAAAAATCTACTTTCTAGAGTTAATCATCTAACTTAGTGTTACAGTTAAAACAGCCAGTATTACTGTTTATATGTCCCGCCATAAAATACATTTTTATTATATCACCAATCAGGTGTCTGATGCCCCACAAGGTGAGGAAGACTTTGAGGGTTCAGGCATTGAAGATGAGCTTTCAGGTATGGATGATGGAGGAGGCGAAGAAGATGAGGAAGAGGAAGGCCCGGTTTACTTTGTCATTGAGGAGAGCACAGGATACATGCAACCAACTTTATATATGTTGTCCATTATTCACACACTTATTGCCTTCCTTTGCATTATTGGATACAACTGTTTAAAGGTGAGACTTTTTTTCACTATACACATTATGCTGGTATTAGAATCATGATAACACAACCAAACCATGATATAATCTGTAATCTATTTGTGTGTGTTCAGTATTTTTCTTACTGGGAACATGGTCAGATGGCCATACAGGAACAATTAGGTGGGATTGCATGCAGTTAATACTCAATATGCAGTTGATGTCCTTGAGACTGGAAGTGCCATTGACAACCTTGAGTAGTAACTTGTCTATAACCATGGCAGATTCTGATACAAGACTCCTTTCTTTAGATTCCTCTGGTCATTTTTAAACGTGAAAAGGAACTGGCACGAAAGCTGGAATTCGATGGAGTTTATATTACAGAGCAGCCTGAAGATGATGATATTAAAGGGCAGTGGGATCGTCTGGTCCTAAACACACCGTGAGTTTCTTCCTCAGAGAAGGAAGTGTACATATGGGAAGAGCATGAAAACAAAGCAAACAGCAATAATATTAGTCATAAAAAAGTAAAGGTAACATATGTAACACTATTTTGGGCTATATTAGACCAACGGGTTTCATGTCCAGCTATGTCTATAGAACATGGGTTACATGCGTCTCTAACACTTAAGGCATTGCCTTCTCTAAGTGGAAAAAAAGAAGGTATGGTATTGTGAAACTACAACTCTCATTGGCTACTGTGCATAAAAAGGTAAAAGAAATGATGCCAGGAGGTTATTGCAGTAAAACAAAATACAAACAGTTTTTTTTTTCAGAGACAAATGATCCACAATGTAACTTAAAGTTCAAAGAGGTAAAAGATATATAATCAATAGAGGACCAGGAACTCCAGCAGAGACAACACAGTGTAATTCAAAAAGTGATCCGGATCACACATAGTGGAGAAATAAGGGAGAACAATCTAAACCTGGCACCCTACTCACTGCAGTCCCTTCATTGTAGCCAATCTTATAGCCTAGGGAAGCTACTCCCTACTACAAATCCTTGATGGAGCACAGACTGTTCATACTGTTTAACCTACCTATCTTACTTTCCTAAAGAGTACTATTACAAAAAGTATCCTATCTCTAACTGGCCTCATTCATGGGGTCCCTGCTCCCAGACTTATCTCTAGAGATACTTGCCCGTCTTGGGCAGAAAGGCTTTACTGGGGCTTGGTGTATCCAGGCTCAGTAAGAATATCCAGAAAGGTCAGCACAGGGTTGGACTGGGCATGTGGGATACTGGAAAAAACCATGTGGGCCCCCGGCTCTTGTGGGCTCCACTTGCTCAGATCTGCACCCAGAGTTGCAGGATTCTTCCTGACGTGTCCTCCCTTTTTCAGGCAGTTGTGGCAAAATATATCACGTGTGCACACACACGCACACTCACTGCACAGCGGGGGCTGGAGGGGGCCTGGGACAGCAGCCCCAGTGGGCCCTGTGCCCCTCAGTGTGACCCTGGGTCAGCAACCAGAAGCCAAAGAGGAAGATACACCCCTTACCAAGGACTATGTTAAAGTGTGGCAGGAAGTGGTCATAAAACCTCTTGGCCAATAGCTGGGATATGTAAATGAATAATTATGTACTTGGGCATCTTGCCCAGCAACTAGGGATATAAGGAAGTGTAGGGATTTAAAGCCATAGGGACATTAATAAACCTGTGGGTCCAACACAAATAAGAAAAGCCATTTTCAATGCAGAAATATTAAGAGACCTTGTGTTGTTTGTTATGTACCTTGTTATGCTCCAGTAATGGTATATTGCGTGTACCCTGGGCAGAGGTAAAGCTTGAGCTTCCAAGCAGAAAAGAAACAAGACAAGTGTTATAGATCAGTCAAATTATGGTTATTATGGATGACACATATTGCCGTTTTCACCTCCCGTAGATATTGCTTTGTAATACTAGACTACGAGACTAGAGGGATGGTGGATGTATTCCAAGACTAATAGTTTCATCAGTTAACAATGATCATACAAATGATCCGACCACGTTGTTTTGATTCAAATTACAGATGAAGCCACTTTGGATTGTGTGTTTGACACAGAATAACTAAACTCAAACTTCACACTTGTCTCATTTAACACAGAAAATTGTGTCACGGCATCCCATCTAATTAAAGTGTTCATCATTGTGAACAATGGTGCTTTGGTATGCTAATGAAAAAGTTAAATGCATTAAATGAGTTAAGATAACTTTAGATAACACAGTTTCTTCAATTAGCCCTGAGTAAAAATCCAAGTGGCGGCATCTGTACTAAATGTGAGCAAACTTCTATAATGACATTGCCCCTTAATTTAACATATGACATGATTCACAATATAGAATATAATTATAGAATGATTGAGAATATCCAAATAGGGGACTTTGCTTGAATAATTTAACATGTCTTAGATTGTGTAAAACTAATGTCATTTTTGATTGGCTGCTATTAACAACTGCATTTGTGCGATTTAGAATGTAAGCCTTAGGGCTTTAACAGATGAGCATTTGAAGCTGCACTCCCCTGCCATTTTATGCGTTCAACTGCAGGGGAGCGCAGGAGTAGACGCATTCAGTCTTTTTCAATGGGGCTATACACTGACGCATGTAGGTGCCAAATTCAGGTTGAGACGCAACATGTTGCATTTTTCCTGCGTCCATCATCGCCTACATGCTCCTGTGTGAGTACAGCCCCATTGAAAAAACTGAATGCGTCTACTCCTGCAATTCCCTGCGACATGAACGCATAAAACTGGAATGCAGGGAGCGCAGCTTCAAACGCTCGTCTGTTAGAGCCCTAAGGCTTACATTCTAAATTGCACAAGGGGTGCGCAGCTTCAAACACTCGTCTATAAGAGCCCTATATGTGTATGACAAAAAGTCTTCATTTCACTAAGACCAAAAATGCAGGTGTGCTATAGAAGCCATTTCATACTAAAACCCATTCTTCTGCATTATGTTTGCAGATCCTTTCCAAGTAATTACTGGGACAAGTTTGTGAAAAGAAAGGTAATGTCTATCAATTATTTCTTTGATAATGCCATAACCATAATAACATTGTCATCTTGTCCTTCAACCAGCTATAAGCAAATAAGTTGGTTATTGAATGGTATAGTTACAGCTGGAGGTTTGAACTTCCACCCATATATAATTTACTTTATTTATATGCATCTCTAACAAAAATGCCTGTGAGCCCTCACAGAAATATCTGTGTAATTCTTTCCTGCCCTCTCTCCCACACCTATAGGTACTGGACAAATATGGTGATATATATGGTCGTGAAAGGATTGCAGAATTGTTGGGAATGGATCTGGCCAGTCTGGAGATTAGCTCTCAAAATGGGAAGAAGCCAGAACCAGATAAATCATTGTTTTCATGGTAAGTTCCAAACAATGGCTTATATAATACTGTGTTATTGCCATCAGGTAATCTAGGCACAGATAGAAAATAGGTTTAGCCTTAAAGGAACAGTAACACCAAAAACTTAAAGTGTCTTAAAGGAAAACTATACCCCAAAAATGAATACTTGAGCAACAGATAGTTTATATCAAATTAAGTGGCATATTAAAGGGCAAGGAAAGGCAAAGAAATAAAATCCCATTTTTACTTTTCTTTAATGAAAAAGAAATATATCTCCATTATACTTTAATTTAAAAATGTGTACCGTTTTTATAAGAAACCTGACTGTATGCAGTGAAATTAGGAAAAAAATAGGAATTGTTAGACGGTCCCTAACTTCTGAGAGGGAAACAATCATACTTATGAACAGCAGGGGGAGCCCCTGCCTTACTTACCAGCCATGCAGAACTCAAGCAGCTTTGTTTTTTTATCATTTATGACGATCCCTAAGCAGCACAGATCACACTGAGCATGTGCAGGGCCAGAGGCAGACAAATATTATTAACAAAGTTACAAGATGACAGCCCCATGTGGCCAACTTTAAAAGCATAAATAATTTGTTTGATTAGGATTGTGGTGCAGTAAGTTCATGTTTATGTTTAGTATACAAAATACAACATTTCTAGCTACTAAAAAAGTATTTTATTATGAAAATGGTTTATTTACATGAAGCAGGGTTTTTATTTTATGCAATATCTTTTTATAGAGACCTACATTGTCCAGGGGGTATAGTTTTCCTTTAAAGGAATGACAATATAATATAATTTTACCCTGAACCGTTAAAACCAAGTGACTAGCTACAGAAGAAGCAGACCCTGTGCCGTCAGGGGGCCCCAGCAGGTATAGGCGCCCTATAGAATCTAAAGCTGGCCATAGACTATGCCACTAACGACAGGGCTATAACTGGGGTAATACGAACCTTCTGCCCTATGGCCGAATGATCAGTTTATGACAAGGGCAATGCACTCCAATGTGTTGGTCGGGGAAAAATCAAACCTTCCTGACCGATATTGTGGCCGGATATTGATTGGCATCGGAAGCCCCCATACATGGCCACATAAACTGTCAAATTGGTCTAAACTGCTTTTTCTGCCCGTGTATGGCCACCGTAATTCATATACAATTTTAATAAATATTGGTAAAAATGGTCAACCCCTAGACGTTTTGGGGGCATGAAAAATGATTTGCTGTGGGGCCCAGTAATATCTAGTTACGCCACTGGTTAAAACTGGTATGTTTGCTTCAGAAACACAACTATAGTTTATATAAACAAGCTGCTGCGTAGTTTTAGGGGCAGCCATTCAAGTGCAGGATACACAGTTCATAACAGATAAGTCTGCTGTGTATCCTGTGTCTTTTCTCCTTTTTCAGCTATGAATGGCTGCCCCCATGGCTACATAGCAGTTTGTTTATATAAACTATTGTAGAGCTTCTGAAGCAAACACATCAGTTTAACAATCCAGTTTGGTGATAACATGTGCTTGTTCTGGTAAATCCAGTTCAATACAGGCTTATGTAAGAGTCCTTTTGAAAACTTGGTACATCCAGTATGTGCCTGGGACTTTACTTATATATTTGTGATAACTAGAGGTATGGTTGTTTTCTTTTCAGTTTTTTATTTTTTTGTATGTATCGTTGTCTGGTAAAATGGTTGTTCTGTAAAAGCAGTGAAAAGTGGTTGTTCCCATACTGCAGACCTGCAGATGTATATCTGTTTGTTGTTCTTGCAGTAACGTAACTAGAGGGGGGGACTCGCAGCCGCCACCCTCCATACACGAATGTCGGTCCAGATTCAGTGGTGAGCGAGCTGCTGGGGGGCCCTGAGGGGGTGCAGACCCTGGCCCAATTGCACCTCCTGCACCCCCGGTAGTTTCACAACTGTGTTCTTGTACTTAATATATATCTTTTTTCAAATGGAAATATGTGCTTGCATAGGATTTCACTAGCACCTCAGCTCACGTAATTGCACCATCTGCCTTGATCACAAAGGAAATTCAATCTAGTTTTTTCTCAAACTGACACTTTTTTCGAAAAATAATAAACATGAATCAGACAAATTTGATTATAGGAGATCCGTCACCTACACATAAAAAAGCTATATAATGAAAGTCCATTGCACATTAAACATGGAACCAAAACTCTTTCTTTCATTAAGGGCTAGTCCACACGGTAGGATTCAGGGAGATTTGGCGCCTGGCAATCGCTTCTTTAGTGCGACTAATCTCCCTAAATTGCTTACTCGTGTCTCGCGCCTGCTAAAATGTAAAGTCGCCTGCACCTATTCACACGCGGTAGCAGAAAATTGCCAATTTCGAGCGACTCAGGAAAACGCAGTGCCACTGTGAATAGACGCAGGCGACTTTACATTTTAGTCTATTAATTTTCAATGAGTCTGTAAAAAAACAAAAATAAAAAACAGCTTAAAACTACTATACATCTACTATTGACACACAAAGGATCTCACCTGATTTTAGTTGGCATATATTTACATTAGAATGTTTGAGGGGTTTTTTATTTGCTAAATTTGAAAATTCAAGTTAGAAAAACTTGAATTTAGAAAGATGTTATGTTTCTTTTTTTTGCCGTGATTTTCTCACTTCTGCTCTCAGTAAACACTTCTTGTATATGTCCAACAGGTTCACCTCAATTGATATTAAATACCAGATCTGGAATTTTGGAGTGGTGTTCACAGACAATGTAAGTTTAGAAGCTGCCTGAGATCTCCATAATTTTCATGTTTCTTTGGTCTCTTCAAATTATATTTTTTATTCTTAATTGTAAGAGGAATTGTTAATTATTTATGCCTTTGTATGTTTGAATCCATTGCACCCCTGTTTTTATATCACGGTATTCTACAGTTTAAGCAGGCTGAGGCTCATATGCTCATGATTTCTCTATACTTGACAAATGCAACTATATAACTATATATTTATTATTTATTATTATATATTTATTTTAATTGGTTTAGAACAATAACAACTGGAAGCCAATATGATAAATCTATTAATCATTTGCATTAAAGTGATACTGACACTAAATAATTACTTTTTAACATATGAATGTACATTAATTATTACCTATAGGTCATGTTGATCATTTTTTGTGGAGAGTTTTGCTTTTGTATATAATTGTTAGTTGACGTTCCTAAGCCTGACCCTCTGCTAACGGACTCCTGCTGCATAAATATGGCAGCCCCCTCATACAGAAACATGAGGCAACAGACATGTAATGTAAAAGTATCATGCAAATACTTTATGGCAAAGTTAGAAGTAGCTTTCAAATTCAATATTATAATAGATGTTAAAAAAAAAAGAGTTTAATTTCAGGTGTCAGTATCTCTTTAAGGTCAGGAAAAGGATCATATATGATTGTTTATGTATCTCCGAGTAAACTTTGGATAGTTAGTTACATAGTTAAATTGGGTTGAAAAAAGACAAAGTCCTTCAAGTTGAACCCCTCCAAATGAAAATCCAGCATCCACACACACACCCCTCCATACCTTCACATGAATGATATATGCCCATATACTAACTATAGAGTTTAGTATCACAATAGCCTTTGATATGATGTCTGTCCAAGAAATCATCCAAGCCCCTCTTACAAACATTAACAGAATCAGCCATCACAACATCATAGCAGACTTAAAACATTTTCACAATGTGCATTTACGTGTTGGACCAAATGTTATTTAATAGTTAAAGAATTGTGTGATCACTGAACATCTGTTCTAATGTTTCACAGACCTTCCTATACTTGGTTTGGTACTGGGTCATGTCCATCTTGGGACACTACAACAATTTCTTCTTCGCTGCTCACTTACTGGATATTGCTATGGGAGTGAAAACTCTTCGTACCATCCTCTCCTCTGTGACACACAATGGCAAACAGGTTGGAGAACATTATCTTTTATTTTCCTACCACAGAACACAATCCAATGTCTTTTCTTTTGGCTCTTTCATTTTCATAGATAGTCACTATGAATCTTACATTGGCCTCAATGTCTTATGCAAGAAAACTGTTTATTAACTTTAACATACATTTTGGCTGATGATGGTAAATCAATTTCACTCTTTTCACATTTTTTACTGTTCTTGGTTGGGATCTGTTCAGCTCATTGCCATGTTTCCAAAATAAGAAGGATTGAAACCTTTTAGCACCTTGAATATAATGGCCCATGTCTTTTCTTTTGAATCCCTAGCTGATGATGACCGTTGGTCTTCTGGCCGTGGTTGTTTATCTTTATACTGTTGTTGCCTTCAATTTCTTCCGCAAGTTTTACAACAAGAGTGAAGACGAGGATGAACCAGATATGAAATGCGATGATATGATGACGGTATTTATACAGTTTTACAAATATATCACATACACTAATTTATATGTATCGGGGGGTTCAAGTTTCTGTTGCTTGATGAGAGAAAGTGCCATCCAGACAACTGGACTTAATTTCTGTATATTCAATATTATTTTGAGATCCAATGTGTCTCTTTAACATACAGTAGTTCTATGAGTAGTAGTCAAGCAATACAATCATCATTTTGGAGATCTGACAACTACTCTTGTAATATATATTGCAATAGAAACCTTATCTTATCTTATCAGGTGCACTTACAGTGTGTGTCACCATTGCCATTACATCTCACACAGAATTATTTAGAATGTTATTCACAAGAAAATGTGGGTTATTTTGACATCCATTTGCTTCCATGCAGTGTTACCTCTTCCACATGTATGTCGGCGTTCGAGCTGGAGGGGGCATTGGAGATGAAATTGAAGATCCAGCGGGTGATGAGTATGAACTGTATCGCGTTGTCTTTGACATCACTTTCTTCTTCTTTGTCATTGTCATTCTGCTGGCCATCATTCAAGGTATGCAGTGGCCAACACAAAATAATATTTGATGATTGTTGTTTTGTTAACAATGTGACCATGAGAAGTTTGTTGATAAAGTTTAAGCAAAACAGAGTAAAGTAAAGCTAAAGGAAAACAGAGCTTCCCTGGGCACAGAACCTATATATCAGCATATTAATTAATTTGACTATTTGCCAATCAGGTTGTTAGCTAGGTTGTTAGGCACACAACTATAAAACACCAGTCACATAAAAGGGGGAGACTATCTAGTAGCTTAGCAAGGATAGGTGTATTACAATTACTGATCTTAAACAGTGTATGGAGAAAATATATAAAATTATAACCCAGCAATCAACAAAAAGAGAGGAATACAAGATCTGATATTTAATAATTTCTATTGCAGAGTCTAAAGAGTTTTTCTATATATCAAAGGCAAACTGCAAAAGTCACATCATTTGCCACACATTATACCCTAAATAGAATATATCCTAGAATTCAAGTAAAATTATACCTGCTACAATCCATAATACCAGAGGGGCAAGTTATTGCTTTGGTCAGTACATTTTTGAAAACACTAGCAACTTGCACCTTCCAGGGAAGGAGGGCACTTAGGTGGGAAGTGAGCTTGTAGTTACATTCAGCTACCAATGATTCAGCTGGTGCACCTCTAGGCACAATGCACCCAATACATATAGCCAGAATTGGGTACAGGGTTCCTTTGCACCTGCTGCACCTTCCTGAACAACAAAGAGGCAGCACTGTATGTGTGACACTTAATCACCTAAAGTCATGTAGCTTGTTTCTACACTATATTTTCCTTCAGGTTTGATTATTGATGCATTTGGAGAGCTGAGAGACCAACAGGAGCAAGTAAAGGAGGACATGGAGGTAGGAATAAACTAAGTTATTACTTTTTTGAAGACATTTAGCTTTCAGTCTGTTGTCTGCAAATATATTATAGTTTCTTTGCTCTGATTCTTTGTGTTAGCAAAACGCAGGACAGATGGCAGTATTAAGGTATGTAGCCAGTCAGGGCATTAGTGTGTTCACAATACAGAAGTCAGCTATAAAATAGAAAAACTTTCAATTCTCTGTAGTTAGCATTATTTTATTTGCCCCTAGTTATCTGAAATCCTTTTTTCCCCACATGAACACTATTGCCTGTCCATGCAAAGATTTAGACAAGTGTTACACCCCATAGCATCAGATATGATAAAAATGGCAGTTTGTTTTTTAAAAACTTAAATAGTAAAACAAGATAGTAAACTGCTGGGAATTCTGAATTGATAACAAGTTTGACATTTAATAAGTCAGTCCCTCCAGACCTTAACAAAAACTGCCCACCTTTATATGCACCTCAGTCTTAAATGAAATGACATCCAACAGAGAAGCTCTGTAGTATACAATGTAATTCTTCATAACGTATATGTTATCTACTGTGCTTGAAAGGCTGCCCACATGACTACACAGCAGCTTGTTTATTTAAACTATTTTAATGTTTCTGAAGCAAACATGGCAGTTTTACCAGTGCAGATCAACAGTACTTTTATTGTGCTATTTTTCCTTTAATTCCACTGTATTTGCAATAGTTTTCTCAAGCCTCCTTCTTTCTCTTCCAGACCAAATGTTTTATCTGTGGAATAGGCAGTGACTACTTTGACACAACGCCGCATGGGTTTGAGAACCACACATTTGAAGAGCACAATCTGGCCAATTACATGTGAGTTAGGGTCTGGGTTAAGTGGGTTTTGGTTAAACAAGTTATGCCTACTTACGGGTACCTTTTTTTCAGGTTCTTTTTGATGTACCTAATTAATAAGGATGAAACGGAACACACTGGTCAGGTAGGTACAATTTATCTCTAAATCATACATTTTGAGGCAACCAGTGCAGGTAACTGCTTTAATGTGTTGTGGTAGGAGGGTATTTAAACTTCTTGGCAAGCAACTCCAATCTGGGCAGTGTAAAGTTGTTAGATAAGATGTGATAGTTGTTTGATAATATATGAATGTGGTTTCATGTTCTTCAGGAATCCTATGTCTGGAAGATGTACCAGGAGAGATGTTGGGATTTCTTCCCAGCAGGAGATTGTTTCAGGAAGACATATGAGGACCAGCTTGGATAACATACCTTTCAAGTGACTTGTAGTGGCTGAGGCATATTTATCTTCCTGCACGTCCCACCTGCAGGCTGCCCACCTTTAAAATCTCTGCATTAATATTTGCAATCAGAAGCGAGTGTGTGTATCATCACATTTTATTAATTCCAAGACTACTGCAAAAAGAATTGACTTCTAAACACCAGAAACCTCTACAGGCCATTCTATTTTGTAAGCCATAGATGTCTACAGAGCAAAACCGCTCTACACTGCAGAGAATTCTAACTATACAGTAAAAATCTCTGTAGGAGCAATCCAGATATTCCTGCAGATCTAGTACAGTCTTGAGGGCTCTGCAGATGACTGTTCTTGCAGAACATTGCAATGTTTCAGGTCGGTAATGCCTGCATATGATAACTGGTAATGCGGTAGACAGAATCTTGCTGGTGCTTGTTCCTATTTCCTGTTACTGCTGTAAACAAACTGCAGAGCACTGCACCTCCAAAGCTTAACACTGGAGCAGTTTGACTCAATGCAATGGGATTCTACCAAGTGTTGAATATTTAAGGCCTCACCCTTCTGCAAACATGTTTACAGCAGGCAGAATATATCAGTTCCTCCACCCATTACCATTGCCTTATGGCAAGGCCACCAGATTAATATTATCTGTATTGTAAAAGGCTGTGTTTCACAAGCTTGAAAACATATTCAAAGACCTTGACTGCGACACACAATAACCTCAGATCTACACAAAATTTTGAAAATGTATACAATTTCCTGCCCCCCCCCCCCCAAGATGGGTTATTTTTGTAATGTGTTTCAGTCAAAAACTTTATGCATTTGTGTCACATTTCTAGATCCATAAATGTTAAATAATGTTCCATTGATCTGGAATCTAAATACCATGCAATGAATGACTTCTTCCTATCCAATCAAAGTGCCTTGCTCCAGCTTTTCTGCTGACTGACAAGCACAATTTACCTAATTTTATCTGAAATACTAATCAGTGCCAACTTGATTTCTGGCTGGAATACACAAATGTTACAGAGGGTCAGAGTTTACAGAGATCGTCTCTTCTCTAATCAAGTTAAACTGTTTAGTTATGTTTTGTCTACTCAAGTGAATGTGTAACACCATTTGCACTCTCACTGCTTAATTCAGGCCTTGAAAGCTAAAATGTTAAACTTACAACAAATGCAAATATCCCTCCTAAATAAAATGTTGTTGGAGGTGGCTTGGTGTTGGAACCTATTGCAGCTTGAGAGCCTGGATCCCACCATTAACTCCATGTGCTGAGGGAATAAGGATGCAGTCCTATATTTTGCAATGTTAAATGGAATATAGATATGATAGGGCTGGATCCTGAGCTGCCTGATGATGTGGAGTTAACTGACATTACTTGCCCTAAGCTTTTTGACACATACAAAATATTGCCTTTTATGTTTTTATAAATGTTGATGGGAAAGTGATTGTCTCCTCTAAACTTAAGTGCCTTATAGTCTTGAATATGAGATGTACATGTAATTGATTTCAGAATGAGAAATTCATCACGATGGACCGACTTGACTCTTAAAAATATTAACTGTGGCTTTAAAGAAAATGAATATTAATTTCAAGCCACAGATAAGGTGAGTGTAACTCCCAAGGTGTCACTCCCATCCTTTACCTCCCGCACTACTAGGGGGATATGCAATAAGGAGAGAGAAGTCTCTTGGGGGATTTCCTAATAGAATTGCACCTGAATCCTTTTTGGTTTGCTTCTTTAGCATGTAGACTTAGCAAACTAATCACTGATTGGTTGCTATAGTTACCTGCACAGGTGCAATTTACTAATAACATTAGTAAATGAAGCCCACAATTTTTGTATGGAGTTGGTATGAAACTGATACCTTACACACAGTAGAACTGCAGACTCACCTTTCCCTAATGCCCTGTCAAAGTACATGCATCTCAGTGCTGCTTCAACTGCCTCTATAGTTTCCTTTATGCGATGAATGTAGGTGTTTGTATCATGGGACATTTCTGCTGTGCTTTTCCCCATGACAGTATATGAGAATGTATGCAATGAGATGTCTGCAGAATGCTTCCTCTTTTCTCCAAAGCAATGCTTACACATCCAAGCCTGCTGAACAGGAATTCCCATAGAACATTTGCCTCTATAAAGTGTACTATTCAAATAAAAAACAGTAGATTGCTTCTTCAATGCCCAGCACAGATTCACAGTAGCTGCAGAGCATCTCTCCTCAGTGCTGTTGTGTAGTATGACATTTCTCACAATCACACTGCCTGAGACACAGGGTGAATAATATGATACCTATGGCTTTGGATTGGAGCAAACCTTATTTGTGCTGCACTTTTTTGTTCTGTCCATAATAAAGTATTTATTGAATATGCTGTATGTCAGATATCTGCTTTTACCAGAGCTTAGCACTTATTAAGGAATTGATTATTGAAGCTGGTTGACAAATATCTTTATCTGGTCTTTAAATTTCTATTAAAAGAGCTCTTAATGATCTTCCAACCCTTTGTCGTGCTATTGTGCCTAAAAGGCCCAGTCTATTAGATGGACATATTATTTAGGTGTGAAGTGTGCATCAAACACTTGTGGTTTAACCATTTAAATGAATGAGGTACCATGTGGAACATTAGCTGGAAATAGATGGATTCTGATCCATTGTTTAACATAGTTGAAAATCAGTCTTGTAAAACTGCTTTATATTTAGATGCTGGCTTCAGATGAAAAGTGATCAGTGTTGGGAAGGATTACCTTTTTAGAACATACTAGATACTAGTGATATAACCAAGCTGAGCCAGGGATTTCACATGTATAACTGTTACAGCTCTGGGGAAAATGAACTTGATGTGTTCAGGGGGATTTTAGGATTCTGTCCTCACCTGTGTCCTGTCCCTTTATGTCTGGGCTTAGGACCTAGTTTATAGCTTTCTGGTAGGAATGTAATCATTGGAAAGGTTCTTGCACTGTTGAATACAGCAATGTGTTATCTTGTCAGGAGCACAAAAATATGGCAGATCACACACACACAAGACACAGCCAATGATCAGCTCGAAGAAGATTGTAGAAGGCCTGAAGTTACCTGTGATTACTGTTACAATTAGAAGACGTCTATGTGAAGCCAATCTATCAGCAAGAAGACCCCCCCAAAATCCCATTGTTAAAAAAAGAGATGTGCTGAAGAGCTTACAATTTGCCTAAGAACACATTGACTGGCCTGAAAGAGAAATGGCACAACATTTTGTGGACTGTTCTTTTTGTGCCTACGAGTGCAGACAGTTTGTCAGATGACCCCCAAACACTGAATTCACACCACAGTACCCAGTGAAGACAGTGAAGCATGGCGGCGCAAGCATCGTGATATGGAGATGTTTCTCATACTATAGTGTTGGATCACATACCAGGGATCATGGATCAGTTTCAGTACAAAATACTTGAAGAGGTCTGAAAAAATGCTGTTTCTGGGTCAAACAGCATTGTAATGTAACAGGTGCCAGAAGTTGGTCGATTCCATGTAACACAGATGTGCAGCAGTTCTCAGAAACACTGATTTTATATATATATATATATATATATATATATAGCGCTAATATTAGTTCAGTGATTCAAAGGAAAGCAAAATCTTGAAACATTTTTCAGTTTATACAGTGAATGTTTCAGTTTGTAAAGACACTGCTTTTTGTTGGAACAGCCTAACAGAGCTGGGCCTCACCGGCCAGGCACCCTAGGCAACCTGGCCAGCCATGGCGGCACTGCGAGTCGATGCCGGCGTGTGCGCATGAGTTGATGACGTCGCGCACACGTGAGTTGATGCTGGCAAAAGCAAGATGCCGGTTTGTGAGGGCCTGACCGTAGTTCCTGCCCTGAAACCTAATTCTCAAGTAAAACACAAATTTGATAAATGTTTCTTCATGTTTTAATTTAGAATAGAATGTGCAGTGTACCCAATGTTCCATTAAGGATATTGAGCTTTATTCACTGCACACACTGCTATTATTCTGAACACTAAATACCCTGCCTGCACAGGATAGACGAAGCCTGTGAACTAAAGAACACATGACAAAATCATCTGCACTTTTGCACTTTTACAAACTGGACTAGCACTCATAATAATAGGTAAACAAGAAACCTGTTTATTCACATACCATTTGTGTCCAACAATTCGGTCCTCATTAGGATCCTTAAGGTCCTATGAGGACTGAAATATTGAATATATATATAATTTGGCCAGTTGCATCTTCATAAAACTACCTAAGTTGTTATATTCAGGTACATTGATACACAGACTGACAAAGCAAGTTATCTTGATGCTTTTTGAACAGTACTGTATATTTAGCATAAAAGTCTATAAGGGGATGCACATAATGCCATTGGATCTGATCTGTTCTACACAATACCTCATACAATAGCTTTTATCCAAAGTTCTTCATTTCAATTTAAATGTACAAGTTTCATGGAGTCACTGCTAAAAGAAATTGGTTTCTGCTGAAAGACTTTCTTCAAAGTGTTCATAGTACCCAAATTCAAATTCTGCTTCCTTTGAAAGGGGAAGTTTAGAAAGTATTACATACAGTAGGAACTGAGTAAAAGTGCATGAAAAAGACATTTAGACAGTAACCTCCAGGCACAGAATGGCAGCTTGGTGCTACGGTAAACTACCGTACTTCATATTGGGCCTGTGTTGGGATGAAATTCCAGGCATGGTAACTTTGATATTTTGTCTGTGTGGCATGGCCCATATAAGAAAGTTACATAAAAGTCACTTGTTGTGCTGCTTTTTTCATCAGTCATTCAATCCATTATGGGCAGTACAGTTCTTGATGCTTGTGATATGGCTGGGGGTCTTGGAGGAAGAGCTTTTCTCTGTTCTAGTCTCTCATCAAGTGTAGGAGGTTGTGTCATTCTTGGACATAAAGATTTTTCGTGTTGCTATGACTAGACTGTGGAGCTTCTACAATAACCATCCTGCTGTAAGTGAAAGATTGCATTTACTTAATATGTAGTAGAACATACTATGCCTATGCAGGTGGAAAACAACAATGACCTTGTAAGACAGGCAGTAAGCTCATTAATGTACATTCCTTTAGTTATTAATTGGGGAGAAAGTCAGCAAGGGCTGTAATAAAAGTGCTACATTAAACAAACCAAAGATGGTCAAATTTTGAGGAAAAGTACTTCTGAAACTAGAATAGATGGCCAAACTAAAGAATGCCGGAAAAGTAAACAGGCTACATACATTTAAGTTGGAAGAACAACCAGGGAGGTGTTTGCAACATATAATGGCAAGAAGAGAGCACGGATTTATAATGGATACTGAACAATAGAAGAACCTGTGACTTTGCTGAAGCAGTAAATAAGAATGTTACCTGTCAGATGATAACACACGTAAACTGCGATCTCGGCAGTCAGCTATAACCTGTGCACAAATGTAGAAGAAATGAATGATGGTATGGGGGAATCATTGGGAGGGTAGCAGAGTATACTGTATATGAAGATAGATACAGTAATAGTTTTTTTGTCTCTGTGTTTAAGGACTTGTTCCTCACTCTCTCTACTTCCAGCACACCTAAATATTCATCTAAAAAGATGACTCACTTAAATCCAGGGGATCAACACAATTAAAAATCCAACAATATATATTGAATACTCTGTGTTTGATTGTTTTCTGCTGCTGTGGGCCTCAAAGTGTCAGTATGGTTAGACTGCTGGTGGCTAATTCATGTTGGCAGTAGCAAACGTGTATGTTTAACTTACCTCTGCAGATTTTATGCTTAATACTTGGAAACCTTTCTCCATGAACACCAGAACAGTGTCTCTGAAAACAGCTGAAAGCATAAGACATCATTAGTAGGGTCCTTCTCCTGCCATCTTGGTAATAATACTTAAGTTTATGTAAATGTGTGTGGAAGCATTTTCTTGGTGCACACTGGGTCTGATTTGAAGCCCCACCAGCATCTAGGGGGAAAACCCTTGGTATGCTGGACAGTCATGTGCCTGGATACCTTTGGCCATAAAGGGGTCAAAATAACACAAAGCACAGGTATGAAATCTACCAGATAGGACACCATAAAACAACTGATCTGACTTTGATGACTAAAAGATAGTCTTACCTACTGACTCCACTGGTAATTTGAAAGAGATCTCTGTCAATAAGAAAGTCTGAAGTGGTTCTCCCTGAAGATTTACCAAGTTTAGTGTGTCTGCACAAAAAAAAGGATTCTCAATGAAAGAGAACAACAGGAGAAACTAAAAGTGTTTTATTGGCAAACATATAAATATAAAATCTAGCTATTATGAAAATGCTGCCATATGCTATGTAACTACTCTCTTATTCATCCATGGATCAATAATGATAACTTCTAATGACTCATTAACACCACAAGCAAAAGGGAACTGTATAACATGCCTTCCCTTAGGCTGGGGACAGACAGGGAGATTCGGGGAGATTCTGTCGCCTGGCGTTTTTAGCAGGCGACAATCTCCCCGAATTACCTTCTCCCTGTCTGCCGCTAGTATACTGACAAAGCGCCAGCGCCTGTGCAGACGCGGCGCGGCAATTTCCAGAATCGCCCGAAGATACTTCGTGAGGAAACTTCGGGCGATTCAGGAAATCGCCGCGCCAGCCTTATAGTAAAAAGTCTTGTGTGTTCATGTTGGCCATTTCCCACAAAGTATCTTCAGTTTGTCAACCTCTCTTTGCTGTTTAAAATCAGCCAGTCACTAACTAATTAGGTTACATTTTCTGATTCTCTTCTTCAAAGTAAGATTCCAACAAGATAAACTGGAAAACAATTCTTACTGTCAATTAGCACCAAGACATTGTCAGAGCCTGTTTGTGCCACCTGTACTGGTCCAGCGCATGAGCTCTCTGTGGACATAGTAAACAAATAATCCATCAATAAAAACTCAGATACACCATAAACACACAAAATATTTCTACATACAGTACTATGTACAGTAGTACAGTAGATTCCAATGTAAACACACACATTCTGTTGGTAAAAAATAAGGCATTGTGTGGAGCCCTATAGGATGCTACAAGATATTATTCATCAGTGATCTGGCCGCTGCCCAAATGCATTCCTAGGCACACAGTCGGGGTAATTTATAAACACTGGGCAAATATGCACCCAATCAGATGTTGGCTTTCATAGTTCTGCCTGATTGGTTACTATGGGTTACTGCCCAAGTGCAAAAATGAGCCCCAGTGTGGTCTTGTACAATGTTTTTGCTCACACAGGGCAAGTGAAGAGTTAGAGCAACTGAAGAGTGTGTACTGTTAATTCAGAAGCACTGAGAAGCAACAATCAGATAAACACTGCACACGCTCACACAAGCTCTTACCGGCCACACAGTCTGTAAACCAGGAGGTCAATGAGTTGAGGTTGATAGTCTGGAATCGAACACTAGTACAGGATGGTGACCTCTTGCTGACTCCAATACACACCAATGGATACTGCTCCCCAGGTACAACCAACATCTGAAAGACCCTGAGTGGGTTGGGCAGAGGAAAATCAAAGTGCTAGGTAGAAAAAAAAATATTTATTTAAAGTCAGTAAGGTTTTAAGGATAAAAGACATGTACTGTACTACATGATGAAATTATATATTCCCAGAGTAAATGAGAAGGTGTATGGATAAGGGAAATGACTAATAAGCTACTTATTTCTTGTTGGTTCTGTTTTTTTGGGTCTCTATATTTTAGCTTTTGCCAAAGATAAGGTGAAACGGTGAAACTATGTTAGCTTTAGGAAAGCAGATAATAGTTCTCTAGTCTAACTGGTAGCACATTGTCTGCATTCAAACTCCGGAGGGAACCTATGAATTATGGTTCGCTCTGCAGAGAATACTTGTCTTAGCCAATAAGTACAGAATGCTTGCATGCAGAAGTTACCAAGTCACACAATGCAGTCACAGGTAGGTCAAACGAGCTGCAGATGAGTTCAACAGATGTCAAATGTAACCAGTCCCTGTATGGCTCCTTTGTGTGCCCATTGTGTTACTTTGGTAAGCAGTATTGCATATATGGTTCAGCTTAGATTTAACTGTACAAAAGCATTTATACATCAACAGAAAGTCAACAGAAAAGGCATAACAAAGGAAGCATGCCATGCCAAAGGGAAATTCAATTACCTTAAGCAACATGAATTTTTGAAGTGGCTCATACCATTCCAGGAGAAGGATACTGGCCTCCAGAGCTGCACACAGAAACCGGCTCTCGGCTACAGTATTGTGAGCTAAAGGAGAATAAAGCCAAAGAGTTACAGACACATGTCCACCACTAAGTTCAACCTTTAGCAAGAGGCAGTAATCTTATTGTTTAGTCATTACCTTTAAGTCTGGCATGAAAAATACTGCTTATTTGATGGAGCCTATGGCTTTAGCAACCCTTATAGAAGTTACAGTTTAAGATCGACAACAAAGGTTACATTGACAAACATAAAAAAAGCAATTGATAAATGTTTAATCAGTCTAAAACTTAATGGCTGGTTTATTAATGGAAGACACAACTGCAACATGAACTAAAGAAAGCAAAATGTGCTGCCCACCCTTGTGTTGGTTGTGTCTTATTTAGGGTAGAGGGGCAGGACACAGGTCCTGCTGCAGCACCATCAATCCATAGGTGAATGGGAATAGCAGAGACCCCGCCCCAGCCCTGAAACCCCCACCGTCCACACTGATTTGCGATGGAGGGCCGGAAGGTAAAGAGGAATGTCTCTTCTGCACCCAGCTCTATCTATTATAATGAATAGCATAGTAAGCGGCATGCATGTGGACATCTATAAATGAATCCCTTGCATGCTATTTAATACCCAGATGAAATTCTTGCACCGACAGAATTAGACACACAGATTCACATTAGACTGCATTGGTTATAAACACAAGAGCAGGTTGTGGGGAAAAAATGGTGCATAATAGGCAAACCAGCTTTCTGCACTTCCAAATTCCTCTTAAGCAAAGAAAGCAAAAGACTAGCTGAGAGAAGAATAATAAAAAAGTTAACTCATGCAGATGAAGCCACTTGAATTTGTGTGTTAAATGCATCATGACGCAAGATTAACTGAAGAAATTGTGTGATCTAAAGTCATCTTAACTCATTTAATGCATTTAAGCTTTTCATTAGCATACCAAAGCCTCATTGTTCACAATGGTGAGCGCTTTAATTAGATGGGATGCTGTGATGCAATTTTCTGTGTTAAATGGGATAAGTGGGATATCTGGGTTTAGTTATTCTGTGTTAAACACACAGTGGCTTCATCTGTATATAGAAGAAAAAAATTCAATGAACTGGTTTATATGCCATGTAATTCTACAACAAAATATAGTACAGGATAAAGAACGCACCCACACAGCAACTTTTGCATCCCTTAGTGTCCGGCACTTTGCTTGACGTGAGTTTCCTCCTGTAAATAGGACATAATAGAGAAAATAAATGGGAAAATATTTATTTTAGTAATATTAAATGCCTAGTACACTTGGAAGTGACATGGCCTATACCAAACCATTACTTAAGAATAAAATCTAATTCTGAGACAAAATTTGATAATACTGAGGACCCTAGCTACCAGATAGCTGCTGAAATTAGAAACTGGAGAGGTGAGGAACAAAAAAGAGAAATAATTAAAAAAACACAAATAATGATTTAAAAAATGATAAGTTGCGAACATCATCAAACATACAAAAGGTTAATATAATTTGGCAACCACAGAGCATGTAATTAAAGGAAAACTATACCCCCCAAACAATGTAGGTCTCTATAGAAAGATATTGCCTAAAACAACTTATATGTAAAATCCTGCTTCATGTAAATAAGCTATTTTCATAATAATATACTTTTTTAGTAGTATGTGCCATTGGGTCATCCTAAATAGAAAATTGCCATTTTAAAAAATAAGGACAGCCTCCTGGGATCCTAGGATCCAACGGTGCACACAAACATACCAAACAAACTATAATGTTAGGTCACATGAGCCAATTAACAGACAGAGTTGTGTCTTTTGCTTCAACATTTCTTGCTGTTACAGTTAGAGTTGAAATATTTCTGGTCAGGTGATCTCTGAGGCAGCACACAGAACCTCACGAAATGGTGGTTCAAAGCAAGAGATGCAAAAAGGAAATATTTACTTTAATATATATTCCAGTTTGGTAAGATTCTTTAATATGTCACTTAATTTGATATAAACTATCTGTTGCTCAAGTATTTATTTTGGGGGTATAGTTTTCCTTTAAGGGATTTCCATAATGCCACTGGCATGCTGGGGGAAAAAATGTTGGGATGAAACATGGCAATACAGTATGTGTCGGAAAAATTCACTGTGCAAACTACATTGTAAATGACCCTATTTATCTCCAGGTACTAATATTAGGTTTACCTTGGCAACAGTCTGTGTGCAGGAATTTGAACCAAGCGGTGCTCTCTCCGAGACTGCTCATGAAGGGCTAGGAGACCATGTGAGTACAGGTGACAGGCTTTACCTATAAATTACAATAACTGCCAATCAATCAGATATTTTTACATGAAGAGTCAAAGATTGGAAGTAATTACTGTTTTTTTCACTCATCCTACCGGTTATAGTCATAAGAACATTGTTGATAGAGTAAACCCAAGTTGTTCGAGCAGGATAGAGCTTGAAAGAAAAAAAAATATATATATATGAGCCTTAGACAAAAAAATGTCCTAGAATCTACAGAGGTTATTTATGTCTATATATAATAGGTATTTTTACCAGCTCTAGAGAAGCTTGTGACTCCATGAGGTTAAGAGTGAATATTCCTTCCTCAGCTCCTAAAATCACATGCATGTCTGAAAACAAAGAGAATAATATATTATACATATTGTCCAGCAGCAGAATGAAATCTATGAAATAAGAACCTAATAATGCTATACTGCCCACCTTTTGTAGTTGGGTGACTCCAACATGTTGCAGAGTGGATTTTGAGAGGGCATCCGTTAAAAATCTTTTTAAAGATAACTCCTGCCTGAAAAAGACAGGTATGTGTGATAATACAAAAAGGGGGTTGTGGGAGCACTCAAGGCTAGAAAGTCGGCCAGATGTCGATCGGACGGGACTAAAATCCCGTCGGATCTCGTCCACGTCTGTTCATTGATGCGGTCCCGCGATCCAACTGTCCATTTCATTATGATCCCATCGTTGTGCCCTAGGGTCCATGATCGGATCAGCACTAGGTGGGCATATCGGGGAGAGATCCGCTCATTTGGTGACTTCGCCAAACGAGCAGATCTCACCGTGTATGGCCACCTTAAATTTAGTGCAGATTAGGTTAAAAAACAGATAATGGTTGACTAGACCTGTCAGATGGCCCCATACATGGGCAGATAGGCTGTTAAATCTGCTGGAAGGGGTCAAATTGGCAGCTTAAATCTACCTGTGTATGGCCACCTTAAATAAAACTTTAAGATGAAGACAATGAGGATAGTCTTAGGCCACGCATGCATATCATTAATCAGGTTTCAACCTCCTTATAATGTATAATACACAATTGGGACAACAGTATTACCTGTTTCTGTCCCTTTTTGGGAGGTAGGGTTGGGGGTACAGATGATGTGGGATCACATGATGAAAGGGATGGTTCTACAATTGGAAAGAAAAGAGAAAATAATGAGTAGTTCATTATTAACTAGTCTACAGTAAAGTCCAGCCTACCCTGTATATGAATCATTTTGAGGAGCTGTTCACCTTCCAAACACTTTTTTCAGTTCAGTTGTTTTCAGATTGTTCCCCAGAAATAAAGACTTTTTTCATTTACTTTATTTCTTTTTTACTGTTTTTCCAAAATCTAAGTTTAAAGTTGAATGTTTATGTCTCTGCCTCTCTGGTGTTTGAGTCTGGCAGCTCAGTAATTCAAGCTGTTACAATTTTGCAACATTTATTTGATACATTTTTTTAGCAGCAGCTTTGGGGTATTAGTAAACTTGTATCAGTTCTAACAGCTGCCTTTAATGAAATTCAGGGATTCTGCTCAACAGGGACAAAGATAAGAAATGTATGCATTAAATGAACAAATTTAGAACAGTTTGGGGGGGTCCCAGAGCTGCTTTAGAATGTGAAAAATGACAATAAAATGGAAAGTAATTGGAAAAAGTTATTTCTGGTGATCTATCTGAAAACAAATTGTTGTTTGAAGGTGAACTACCCCTTTAAGCACCCCTGCACTTCTGTTGTACAGGATCAGGGGGGTGTAAGGCAACATCAAAATGCATCATGCTCTGATTACAATTAAGCACTACTACAATGCCCTCTTCCTTTCTTTCAGGTTCAGCTTAAAAATCTCTTTTCATGTAACCACCAGATTTGTAAATGCAGGTATTCTTGTACATTTCCCCATTTGTATTTTATTTGTATTTCTCTCACCAGAGCTTGCAGCCGGCAGTGGATTTCTTATTCCCTCAGACCAGGCATGTGCTGGGTTCCGTGGAATGTTAGGGCCACTACAGCATCGAACCAGATTGGAAGGAGCATGCAGTCTCTGCTGGACAGTTTTAGCGTCTGCTGAACAGGTGCGGAATCTTGGCTAAAAGCAGATAAGAACTTTTATTGAAAACCAACATTTGTTCAATGGAAATATTAAATGTTGTAAATATAAAACTTTCATTTTACTCTTGACTATCCTCCTCTGAACAACCTGTCTTTTTATATGTACCATCTAGGAAAAGGGGGGCAGACCAGTTGTAGATTGCTGATAGGGGGATGGTGTAGAATAAGGGTCCCCAACCTCTTTTACTAGTGAGCCACATTCAAATGTAAAAGAGTTGGGGAGCAACACAAGCATGAAATACATTCCTGAGGGTGCCAAATAAATGCTGTGATTGGCTGTTTGGTAGCCCCTATGTGGAATTGAAACCTACAGGATTCTGTGTCTGGTAATGCACCTAGTTTTTATGCAACCAAAACATGCCTCCAAGCCAAGAATGAAAAATTAAGCACCTGCTTTGAGGCCACTGTAAGCAACATCAAAGAAGTTGGTGAGCTATATGCTGCTCGCGAGCAACTGGTTGGAGATCACTGGTGTAGAAACAGTACAGAATTTTTAATTTATTATATTTTGGAATTTTCTTTTTTCCATGAAATTAAGTTTTCATCAAATTTTATTTTAATGATAAGCTATGTTTAAAAAAAAGAAGAGACAAGAGCTAACAAGACTCACCTTTGGGGGCAGTGGAGGAGGTGAATCCTCTGTGGGTGATTTATCATTGTTTTGATCAAAATTTTGAGGGCTAGTGGAGAAAATAATGAAATAAAGGGAAGTTTTGTCAGTCTTTATATAGCTGCATTGTTCATTCAATTCCATGCTATAGACATGTTAATGTACTGGTGGGTGGATTTATTTCTAGCAAAATGTATATATACATATATATCAGGAAGTAGGTGTAAATTTGGTAGTATATGGACAGATCCTCTTGTTTGGTATGTTAAGCTGCACATAGACGAAAGATATAGTTTTGATGCACACAATTTTCAAACCGTGTGTGAATCGTCCGGACTTTTTCGTACTATATCGATCAATCGTTTAGTCCAGGGACCCCCAACCACCGGCCATTGATAAATAGTGGCCTGACTGCAGTCTATAATAGCTGCAAAAACAATGAAATAGTCTCCAATTACCTGTAGCCCCAGATCCCTGACACACCATCACCATGACAACAGCTATGACGAAGTCAAGAAAACTTTCTACTGATCGCAACTAGGACCAAAATACAATTTGGACAGTTTATTTTTAATAAGCCTGAAATTCTCCCACGTAGAAACTGCTTGAAACTAGTCAGTGGTGCACAAAACGGTGGGGGGGCCCTGTCAATCAGACAGGTTAAAAGATTTTTGTCGGCTAACAATATTTTCTTGCATGTATTACCTATGTGACAATATCAATGGGTGACTGTCACTAGAACTTGTTGGACATAACTTTCATACAATTGCTGTCATGGGCAGAACATTGGCTGGTTCTTTTACTTATTTAATCTGAATGGTTAGTGGCAGATTGGAAGATTGGAGCATTCAATCATTGGATACAAGGGTAAAATCTGCAGTTTAAGATGTGGGCCAATCTGGGTTGATCCATAGTTACATCAGGTTGAAAAAAGAACAAAGTGCATCAAGTTCAACCTCTCCAAATGAAACCCAGCATCCATGCATACACACACTGACCCATCCATACACTCACATGAACTATATATATATATATATATATATATATATATATATATATATATATATATATACTCATATCCTAACTATAGATTTTAGTATCACTATAGCCTTGGATATTATGCTTGTCCAAGAAATCATCCAAGTCACTCTTAAAAGCATAAACAGAATCAACCATCACAACATAATCTGGCAAGATATTGTTTACCCACCGTGGCTAGTGATTAGAGAACGTGAGGGTGTGTGTATATGGAACCCATTTAATATGTGCATTCATGGTCAAATGATGCCATACAAAAATGATCAAGCAGCCAATACAAACCCATGCACATATTAATATAGAACTCTATTGATACTTTAACACTGCGCTGGAATAGGGGGTGGGTGTAGTCCCTTCCATTCTTTTCCCATTTGGAATGATCTGGTTTGATCACTTAGCTGTAACTCCAAATGTCCAAATACAGACAAAGATAAGTTTATTTCATTTGGTAAAAAATACCAAAGTATTATTTGGGGTAAGTTTAATTGTAGAATAAATAGATATCTTGTGGTAAGCATATCATCCTGCAATGCCAAACATATCTGCCTCATCTCTGGCTTCAAAAAACTTACATGTCAACATCATCATAGTCATCATCATCTTCATCAGAAGAGCTTTCACATGCCCTATAGTAGAAGAGGAGAATATTAATATTCCTGCCTATGCACTGCAAAAAACACTATTATTGCTTGTCAGTTTTTACATTGCTAATGAACTTCCTCTTGATGTCACTTGTTAACTTTATCACATGATTTTTCCTACACCTTTTATATTGGGAGCCTGATATACCCATACATATACTGTAGCACCACAGCACTGCCTAGAAACTCAAAAAAAAAAATTTTTATGACCCAAAAATCACCAATTAATCGGATTATTGAATGAAACACAGCACAGATCATGATATCTTAATTGTAAATTGGACATCTGCCTTTGACTTCCACATGAACTTGGCAGGTCTGAGGTGGAGTTCTTTTTATTTGGACTTTTAGCAGCATTAAATAAATCATGAAAAATTCAAGTTTAGCCCTTTAAAACACTCATTCACCTTTAGAGCAGGTGCTGAATCCATTTAAAGGAACAATTCAGTGTAAAAATAATCTATAAAGGCTGAATTTAGTGGATAATAACATGAACCCAACTTCCTACATCTCCCTAACTCTTAGCGAGCAACTGTAAGGGGGCCACATGGGACACGTTCCTTGAGTTTGCCTTTGATCCTTAGCAAGCAGGTCAAAAGCAAATAGTTATGCCCCACCCCCTTCAAATCACTTATTGGTTACTGACTAAATAGGAGAGCTGCAAAGCAGGAATTGGGTTCTGTTTTATTATGTTAAACATCAGGTAACTTCAGCCTATATAGATTGCATTTTTAGCTAATGTACTACATCGCAAATATTTTTTATTTTGCACAGCCTATTTATCTAGTTTTTATTTTAACACTGAACTGTTCCTTTAAGGTATACTGTCATAGGAAAACAGGGTTTTTTTTTCAAAATGCATCAGTTAATAGTGCTGCTCCAGCAGAATTGCACTGAAATCCATTCTCAAAAGAACAAACTTTTTAATTATTTTTGAAATCTGATAGGGCTAGATATAATCAGTTTCCCAGCTGCCCCCAATGATATGACTTGTGTTCTGATAAACTTCAGTCACTCTTACTGCTGTACTGCAAGTTGGAGTGATATTACCTCCCTCCCTCCTTGCTTCGTTAGAACTCTCCACTATTTAATATTTAGCCTGGCTCCCCAAATCATCATAAAACAGAGACCACTTTTGACAGAGATTAATCATCCTCTGGAGGTGCACTAAACACTTCTGATCTCAGGTTGATCCTAAGTATCAACAATCCCACAGATTGTTAGATTATCATTACCACCCCTGTTTTGAATCATATTCACTAAGGTTAAAGTTTGTTTAGAAAATTAAGTTTAGTTTTAAAACAACCATTGATCAAAAATTGGTCTGTATCAGAAAAATGCTCCCTTTAGAGCAGTTAAAATAAAATTGATGTAAAAGGTTGAACTTGACAAATGGGTTTGCTTTTCGTGAACCTCAGTAATAATGATTCAAAGTTTAATGTCAACTCAACAATTTTCAAACAGAATATATTTCCCAAAGAGTCTACACCAGTACCCACAGTTACACCCTGGAACTAGGGCAGATAAAAGGCAAAGAACCTAAAAAACTAGGATTATAGGATGAGCTTCTTACATAAACCTGAACCAGAATGGCCCGGGGTATTTGAAGAAGAATAAAAAACATTGTTTTACCTCCTCCTCCTGGAGGCTGGGCTGATCGGTGCTTCCCTTAGACCGTGATCTGTACCGGAAAATTTATCCTGGAAATGTAAATTAGAAAATAGCTTGAGTTCTGAAGATTCATTCGTAAGCGCACAAACATATTTTAAGACAAATAAGGACCCCTTTACTGACTGCAGGGCAGGGTGCAGGTTAAAAGAATACTTGCATTTTACACCCTTCCCTGACAGTCAGTGCTTGTGTGTGCTGGTTCTTGCACTCCAGAATAGAGCACAAGGACCTGCTCTTAACTCATGAACACATTACTGCTGAATGGAGGGAAACAGTAGGGCATATAGACAATTATTGAGAGAATCACATAAATAATCTCTCCACTCCCATCAAAGCAGCTCAGAAGCCCCATGCTATACCAGGCACAGATCTGAGATCTGTGTAGACCCCCTCACACAAATATTTACATATACACAAATCATAAAAAATTGCATTGCACATTACCAATATAAATCCAGTATTTCCTTCGCTACTTATTGCCATCTGCTTTAAGTTGATCTGGTGCACTAAAAAGAAAAGAAATTAAAGGTATCATTAAGTTTTAAAGTAATTACTATGAAACCTCACAATGCCTATACAGAAGACAGTAACATCAATACTTACACTGAATGTCTGAAGAAGATCGAGTGGCTTTAGGGTGGCGATTCTTCGAAAGGATACGTGAGAAAGTGGGCAATGCCTGTCAATATATGATGTTTGCTTACTGAGATGGAAACTGCAAAACTGCAAAACTTTCTAAAAAAGCCTTTTGGTTTTGTCTTAATATACATCAGTTGAGATCCAGTAATTGCACCATACTTTAAGACAAGTTTAAACAGTTTAGCAAAATACAGTTGCTGATTATTAAATTGAACTGTACTACACATTGACAGTAGCCTGGCACTACAATTGCCTCTGTAATTGTGGCATTGCACCAGTTGGTATGTTAGATTTCTCAATATCTCCTGGTTACCTCCTCCTACACCAGCACAACAGCCTGAATTCAGTTATCTGTTAGAGCAGAGATCCCCAACCTATTGAACCCGAGAGCAACATTCAGAGGTAAAAGGAGTTGGGGAGCAACACTACGATGAAAAATGTTCTTGGGGTGCAAATAAGTGCTGTGATTGGCCATTTGATAGCCCCTATGTGGATTACCAACCTACATTGAGGCTCTGTTTAGCAGTACACCTGGTTTTTATACAACTAAAACTTTTCTCTAAGCCTGGAATTTAAAAATAAGCTCCTGCTTTGAGGTCACTGGGAGCAACATCCAAGAGGTTGGAGAGCAAAATGTTGCTCGCGATGCTACTGGTTGGGGATCACTGTGTTAGAGGGTCAGTTACAATAAAAAAATGCTTAACACTTTTACAAATCAATATTTGCCATGATCTTCAAATAACATGTTTTCTTACATGCTAAGGGTTTACATACCATGCATGTGTAGAGAGACATAAGAAGCATTGTATATAAAATGGTAAGTAGTATGTTGTTTGCTATGCAACCTTTCTATTAATATGGCATTAGAAGACTCTTTCAATATGTTTTTTGTGCCTTTTCTGTTGCTTTCTTTCACAGGCTCTCACCTCCACCTCTTCTTCTTCATCTGGGTTAGAGATATCTTTGTGTTTTTCTGGATTTCTCAGTTTTTCCAGTAATTCTTGAGTGAGAGAAGGGTGGAGTCCTGGTTGAGCCACAAACTGATGCTAATAAGAGAAAAGGAAAGTAAACATAAGACGTCTGCTGACTGAAAGTACCCCAGCTTAGTCCAATGGCCTTCCCATGTTTCATTCAAAAATACCTCTTCCTATCTAGCTGCCCCTTCCCATTACTCACAAGTAGAAGTTTTGAAGCGCTTGGTCTCTTCTTTGGACTTTTTGTTAATGTAACTTTCACAAAACTGTGAAAGGATGCTGACCTGAAAGTGAAAACAGAAAGAACATAACTAATTACTTTTTCTATTGAAGACCTGATGTAAATATATGTAAATTGTTGGTCATGGTAGGAGACGATAACCTGATACCATGTGAATGCATAGCCACTGCCAAAAATACTGCACACTGTGAGGATATCTGTAATACAGATATCATTACAGATGGTAAAGCAAAGGCAAGTTTATATCAGTGAACCAGAACAATACAAATATGGGTAGATTTCTAAAATAAAAATATAACTCTGTTGAGCTGCAGATTTTACCGACACACCAAAAAACATTTGCTGACCAATATAAATAGCTATGCATAAACATCACACTGCACCCACACTGACATTAACACACATCTACCTCATAACCTCAGTTCCTTTTAAATTAACAACCCACTTCCTGACCCAGACAGACTCACCATCTGGACTTCTCTTTCAGTTTGGGAGGCTGAAATCCACTCTTGGACATTAGAAAAAGAACCCTGAGTAAACAGTGCAGTTAATTTTATCTTAATGTAAAAGCACACATACATGGAAAAACAAGCAAATAGCAATTATTATAGTGTATCAATACTTATAATAGAGACATGTTTCTTCCCTACTTATCCTGCTTTCTCCTCTTTTTTATGTTCATACCTCCAATCGAATTATATACCTCATAAGAACCAAACATGGAGCAGCTTTGATTACCAAATTTACCCTGTTTAGCTCAAAATATAATAAAACCCAAGACTTTTTATGATTAACAATAGGTAAAATATTTTCAGCACAAGCCCTATTAATTGAGCTTATGTTTAGCAAGGGATATGCTGCCTCTTTAAATCAATGGGTTACTCACTGGCACAATTAGGTGGGTAATGCTCCTATTTACAATAGTTGGGGCACTGGTCAAGAAGTGCCATGGCCACATCAAATACTGGTAGCTCAAGAGGTACGGTTTGAATTTTAGTTTGTAAGAGGCTGAGGGAGGGATCTTTACAGATGAATTTGGGGATGGAATATTAATTAAAATGGCAGCATGTGAGAAATGTATAAGAAATAAGTTGGCATGGGGATGTGGGGGTGAAAATGAAATGGAGAAGGCAAGGAATTAATTCAGACCAAAGTGGACAAATATAGTCAGTGGCGGATCAATGACATGTGTCCTGCCTTGTTCTTCCAGCAGGTGCACCTGACTGGACCCAGCATTGCAAATAAAAATAAATATTAAAAGTAAAAGCAATATAAATAGTCAATGAAATCAATGAAAAAACAATTATATGGGTCACTGATCACATTTGGGCCCTTAAGCTATAGCCTAGGGTAGCCTAATCCGCCCTTCAATCTAGCGAGGTGCAGAGGTGTAGAGAGGCTTTGAAGGTCAGTAGGAACAGTTTGTAAAGTATACATTGCTGTGGGCAGCATGGTGGCACAATGTTGGGACAGGCAGGTAGAATCTTGGTAACCCAAAGTATTGGTTATGGTGAATACAAATGATTTAAAAAAAGAGACTAGTAACAAAAGTAAGATTGAGAATAAGAATCAGATGCAAACTGGGAGAAGTCTAAATAACAGGCAGATGTGCAGGCTGAGGTCAGGGAAGGCAGCAGGTAGAGAGAAAGTCCAGTATACAGGCCATAAGTTAGTACCAGGAAATCTCACAGTAATCAGGTGAGTAACAGGGACTAGCACAGGAACAACAAATGACTCGGGAATCAGAAACAAACAGAAATCACTGAGCAAATCACTGAGCAAATCTCAATCATGGATGCCCTTTTATTATAGACACAAGTGGGATCACCTGACTATAGCTGGAAGGGGTGGGAGCTACAAAGGAGAGCTGGTCACTACTCCTATATGAACTATAACAAACAAGGAAAAGTTGTGCTCACCACTAATTTTTAAAAACATTAGGTAGGAGTGCAATGAGGCTGGGACCAAAAAAATACATAAAGACAAATACAATAGGCGTATATAATCAGCATACTAATCCTTAGGGCTATAATTCCGAACAGGGCTATAGGGCTATAAATCCTCCTCTGCGCACCTTATATTATATGGTTGATGTCCATCCAAATATATTAATATATTTTCACAGTAAAAGAAAACTACTTATCTTAGCAAATTTCCAATAGAAATAAAAATATTTAAAGATTTTAAATGGATTTGTAAATGATATTGCTATTGAAAGTGGTTTCTGTCTGCCCTTTCCCCTTCTTTAATTTCTTTGTTAATACTAATACAGTAATTTTATTAGAATACTTTGTACATTGTTTGTCTTACTCAAAACCAGTATCATAACAAAATCTAAGGACATGTCGAAGGTGTCTACATATTTTTTTGGAATTGCTGGACAGACGAACTTAATCCATAAATAAATATTAAGAATTTTCACTTCACTTACATTTTCCCTTGGTGCCACTTCCCTTGTGAGGCACTTGGTGTCACTTCCCTAATAAAGCCTTAAGCATATGGAAAAATAATAATAATGACAAAACACCCTACCACTTACCTGAGGGGGTGTATGTGGAACATTGGGGGTTGAAGCTCAGCCAGTTCAATTGCAGTGATCCCCAGAGACCAGACATCACACAGTTCTGTGTAGCCCCCTTTCAGCTCTACAGCAGCAACCTCTGGTGCCATCCTGCAGGAGATATCTGTAAGGTATAACTACAACCAAGAGAAAGCCACATGCAGTAATCCTATTCACACATATCAGTCCCCCCCTCCCTAAATTTGAAGACTCCGGGGATACTGATTTATGAATAGGGGTATAACAATAGGGGCTTCAGATCTATCAGCTGTTGGGAAGCCCCTAGGGCCAGGGCCCAAAAGTGGAGGGGTCTATCATTAGGTATGTGTCTATCCAGGTCTCAACAACCTTCTTCATGTTATGGTAACATCTAAAGACATGGTGTTTCTGAAGATCCTCATTCATCCAGGTCATGGTTTATCTGTAGAAATAAGTTAAATCAACTGGACTTGCTGTGTTGTTTCCTTAAAGGGGTTTCACCAGTCATCCAACTGGCTTTCTCTCTTATTCTGAATTGAGAAAGCCAGTTGGATGACTGGTGAAATGTCTTCAAGGAAAAGGCACAGTAAGTCCAGTTGATTTGACTTATTTCTACAGATAAAGAGATGGTGAGAAAAACACTTTTGGCTATGCTGTTCAGAAATCTACATATAAATGACTCATGAAGTAACTGAACCACCAGACATTCCTGCTTTGCCCTTGGTTAGCAATGTAGCAAATTCTATAAATTAGCAAAAAGAAATATCTATGCACACATTACCAATAAGGTGTTCCAATAAATGATTTTCTTCTTGCAAAAGTAGCAGTAAGTTGAGCTGAAATCCCAAAATCAGCTGAGCATAAGAAATAAGAAATGATTAGAGAAGTTTTAATAAGTAAGAAAGAAGAACAGTAAGTAAGCCAAAATAATGTGTTTTCTACATTGATTGAGAACATTTGTAAAATGTTCTTCAAAGTGTGTGGGAAAGCCCCGTTTACTTGCTTACCAAACATCCATCCTCTTACCAGACAGATGTTCATTGCTCCCTCCATATCATGAGTCAACTTCCCCCTGTGACCAGATCATCTTCCTTTTCATTTTTTCTCTGGCCTAAATTCTCTTCCCTTTTGTGTGAACTAAATGCTATGTGATTATTGCTAAATAATGTTTCCCCTAATGTTTTTCAGCATGGGTTGGAGTTGTTTTTCATAATGACATAGTTCATGGCAAATAAAAACAAAATTCTCTGTTATTCTGTAACTTTTCTATTGCTGGCTTGTCTACCATATTGGCTGCATAGGACTAATGGCTGCCACTGCCACTGACAGGAACGAATTTACCACTATGCACATGAGGTGGATTTCACTCGTATATGAGCACTTCTGGTCAAAATATTCCCTGTGTTCACACTAATGTGTTCCATTAGCCTTACGGTTACATGAATCAGCTACTCTGTTTAGTCTTTTATCAGTTTTAGATGTTAAGTTGACCATACATTTAGATTTCAGGCCCAATTTCTACCATAATGGCCCAACAGCTCTCTTTTATTCTGTTACAAAATGTAAATGTTACAAATATTACAATAAAAAGGTAGTCATACACGTATATGGCCTCTTGTTTGCCATCTGTCTGTTTGACTTAAAAATCTTCAAATCAAAAACCACTCAACCACTCACTTACATTCTTAAAGGAAAAATATACCCCACTTCTGACATGAGCTCATACACTTATGAGCTTATGGGCTTATGTTAACATCCCTCTTCTTTGAAATATCCAAATTATTAATATATTATGAAGACAAGATATCAAGTACTGAACACAATGGCCTAATTTCTAGAGATATGTAGGTCTACTCAAACCCAACCCCATTCTGCAATCATTCTTCATTTTTTATATTATGTGGTTTTTGAAATACCTTTGTTCTGCAGGGATTGGAATTGTAACTGCCACCTGGTTGGCATAACAATAAAATGTAACCTTACATTCAATATGTTTTTTTTTTGTAGCTGTGTGCAGTGAACACAAAATGTAATTTGCAGATTGGAAATGGACATAAGAGGAAGGCTAATAATTCAAAAACCATAAAAAAGAAATAACGAAGGCCAACTGAAAATCTGTTTATCATGGGTAGCTCTATAGTGTGCTAAAAGTTTGCAGATTGGAAATGGACATAAGAGGAAGGCTAATAATTCAAAAACCATAAAAAAGAAATAACGAAGGCCAACTGAAAATCTGTTTATCATGGGTAGCTCTATAGTGTGCTAAAAGTTACTAAAATGTAGTCTTTATTTTAGTCTAGGTTTTTAATCCTTTAAGATACTTTTGAATTTCCTTTGTTACATGATTTGGGTTTTTTGGGTAATATCTTGCATGAAAGTGGCAAGTACAAATAAATGTCACTATAATGTGGCTATAATGAGACACAATCCCAGTCATAAGATAAAAGAGAAAACAGTTACAAAAGAAAGCCGCAGCAGTCAATATACAAATGATATCCAATAAAACTCAACTTACCTACTTTAACATCTCCATTGTCATTCAGAAGGATGTTAGCACCCTGAAGTTTCAGACAGACAAGGAATGAAAATAAATCAGACAATTATTTAATAGTTGGGTCTATGAAGATGGGTAAAAATGTCAGCAAAATATGTATTACTTTATTACCCACCTTGATATCTCTGTGAATCTTCCCTTGATTGTGCAGATAAGTCAGACCCTATTTTCAAAGGAGACAAGGCAAGATATGTGAATATGTGGGCCCATTCCATATGCATAAAGCATCCAAATATCAATCATTCAATTTCATAACTAGCTATCTGACTTTTTGTTCATTCCTCTTTTTTATCTATATGAAACTGCTAGCTTTGTTTGAAAAGATGATTCAACACAAGTCGAAGAACGCTTTTGCAAAGTATGCCTAAAATATCTATATTTTATTGGTTATATTAGCTCTTATAGAAACTATCCTATTTCTATATCCTATTTTCACTGTTTCTCCAACTATTGGGTCCTAACTCATTATCTCACCTGAAGGGTCTCTCTGCAAACATAGGCCGTTTGTAGTTCTGAGAGGGCTCCTGTCACTAGAGAATGACAAGAGAAAACAATTAGAAAAGAAATTGATATCAGATACGCAGGCACAGACATATCTAATATAAGTAATTCTAAAACGATGACCTGCATGAATGCAAATCTTCACAGTCACAGTCATAAATATGATTCATATTTATTAGATAGAATTTATCTACTTCTAAATAGTTTAATCAATTATAATATGTATGTTGCATATTCCTGCTATTTACACCCTTTGGCTACATCAGGTCTTTTGGCCTTTTATCTAGGGTAGATGTTTCTCAGAACCTTTGGTCTAAAGCCACCCCCTAAATTTTGGTCAAAGTAAAACATTCCTCATTACAAAGTGAGAGAGGTATTAAAATATTTCCTATTATCATTGCAATAATATCTTGGACTCTTACAGGGTCATTCTCATAGTTTGGGAATCTACAGAAGAAAAATATACCTTGGTAAATATCCTGTAGAGATCCGCCTCCACAGTATTCCATACAAATCCATAGTTTGTTTATTCTGAAGATAAAATGAAGAAAAGAAACAATGAGGAAAAACCTTCATAGTGTGCATTTTAAAGATAAAGTCATATTAGGCAATAAGAAACAATCTGATCCTAAGGCAGTTTCTTATCAGTCAGTACAACAAGCATTCCATTATTTTGGAACAGTGTAGAGGCTTCCACTCATGAGTATACATACAGTATATGCATATATATATAGATATCCCAGAATAACCAGTATTTACTGTAAGGGCAGATTTATCAAGGGACGAATTTCGAAGTGAAAATACTTTGAAATTCGCCTTACCGAAATTAATTTTTTTATCGCACAGGTCCATTTTTGTTCAAATTCGATTCGAACGATTAGCGCATTTGATTGAACGAACTGAAGGATTTTCCCCAAAAAAAACTTTGACAAACTTAACCAAAAGACTCTATATAGGTTTTAGGAGGTCCCCCATAGGCTAAAACAGCAATTCAGCAGGTTTAAGGTGGCGAATAGCCAAAGTCAAAGTCTTTAAGATACAGTACTTCAATATTCGAATAGTCAAATTTTTTCAATTTAAATTGGATTTTGGCCCATTCGATAGTTGAAGTACCCAAAATTTACTTCAAAATTCAAATTTTTTTAATTCGAATTTTCATTTCGACCCTTGATAAATCTGCCCCTGTATGTCCTAGGAATTCGAAAGATTTTGCATAAAATCCTTCGAATCGTTGGATTCGAACGATGCAATGGAACATTTCAAACAGATTTTATTTTATTGAAATTGGACCTATTCAATCGAAATAGGTAAATTTTCTATTGAAAAAGCCCTTTAAAAAAACTTTGATGGCTGAATTTTGAATTTTTTTCACTTCGAAAATTCAGCCCTTAGTGAATCTACCTCTAATGGTTTATTTTCCCACAATAGTGTGTATGAAATCATATTCTAGATCTTAGACATGAAACAAGAGTCTATTTAACATTCAAATTTCTATTTTCTTTTTCAAAAATCAAATGTTTTCTTTAAAACGTTTTTTTTTTGTTTTTTTTAATCTCTCTAAACTCTTGGGCAACTAGAAGCAGTTTATTGGCAAGGATGCCTTATTGACTTATTAAATTAAACCCATGAAACCAATTTGTCCAGAAACCTCCATATTACTAGAAGGCTTTATTCCATTTTAAGCAAATAATCCTAATTTTAAAAAAATGTTTACAAAACCTCTTTTTTCTCCTTCATCATAAAACTTGACAAAGGGGCGTGACCCTAAAATGTTGTACTGAACTTCCGCAATAAAAGTGCAAGGTGTTCCTTGCCTGCAGCAGTTCTGTGTGCATTTTTTCTAGACATTGGACTTGAGGTTGTGGAACCTCAACCATTGTGTACCAGACATTACTGAGTTATCTGGGGTTTGCGAGAGCCAGGTTTTTACTACATATGACTTGACAAATATGCCAACCTGTAATTTTTTTCTACCTGTTAAGGGGTGTATAGATTTATTTTATACTTAACATTATAATTTAACATAATGCAGAATGAGAATTTTATAGTCAGATAGTAAGATAGTGTAATAGTTTGGCCCACCACATAAGATGATATCAAAAAGCTGGGGCTGCTCACTGCCTGGGGGCTCCCTGACAGTCCCCATAATATATAAATTAGTGCAATAGAGTGAACAGGGCACACCAGTCTAATAATAGCAATTTTCTTATTACATAATCATTCGATACAAAGGAAAACCCCAACATGTTTCAACCACACACATGGGATCTGTGTTAGGGGCACATGCATTTATTTGTGGGGTTGAAACATGTTTTTTGTCACTTGTATTGAATAATAACTGTATGTAATAGAACACTGGTGTGCCCTATTTACTCTTCTGCTCTCCAAAGAAGAGTTAGAGGCCTTAGCAGGCTCTGACTTCAAATAAACAGATTTAATGCAATGATATTATTTTAATGTATTCTACGGTAAAATGTAAGTAAGATTATCAGTATGCTTTTTGCAGGGTATAACCTGGGGAATGAATTGAATGAAGAACAATTTTTGTAGTATATGTCGTCTCTTATAGTGAAGCTACTAAACTGAAATATTTTATAAACGTTTTTATTAAATGTGTTGTGATACACTTCTAGAAGATTTTATAGTAGTTGAACAAATTGATTAAATAAATAATATTGAAATAATATTATAAACAAATTGTTTTTACCTGTTACCAATTTTTTTCCTCCTGCTGATTTTTTATTTTAAGTAGGCAATGCCCTACTTCCCCAAATGTTTATTCTTCTGAAACTATTTTATGGCTTTGAGTGGTTGAAAACTATTTATTCCTATGGACCAAACACTTCGTATTCTGCTCCAAAATGATTAATTAAGAAGTGTATACAGCACTAAGATGTACAATGCTTTGGCAGATAGACTGCCTGTATCTGCTGCAAATTACTATGGATGTCAGCCAGTGTAATGACACACTGGAAAATGGCACTGGTCTCACTCTTTAGCAGAGACATTCAGTCTATTTCTTTTGGCAGTAAAAGCTCAGGTCATAACATGGGTATAGATAAATAAAAACAAGGTAGTAATAGTGATTCTCCGACAGTCCTAGCTATATTTAAGACTATAAATATGCATTCACTGTCAAATTTCCACCTACCTGGCCTACCTGAACTTAACCCTTTCTGCGGTTTTCATATTGCTGAGACAGGATATTGCTAGCACTTGTTTAGTGTGGGACTTAATAAAACAGAAAAGTTATGGCAATGTTATGTGGTTTGTGCATAGGGTTGCCATCTGTCCGGATTTCCTTTCCTTCCCAATCCCAGGCTGTTTGGGTGAAACCTTCTTGTCCAGATTTCCAAATTAGGAAATCCGAACAGAACATTGAAGTTAATAACATCATCAACCACTCAGTCATATTTTCGTACTGGTCATATTTTTTCCTATTCGAAGTCTTAAACTTTGATCACAACATCTCAGCAACACATGTATATAAAATGGGGTACAACGTTCTTACTTAACAAAGGGAGTCATACAAAGCATTACGAGTTACAGATTCCTAAAAAGCATAAGAATAAAAATGGTTTTATGTATGGAACACAATGTGCATGTTTCAGTGAAGGAAAATTGGCACATCTGTCTAAATTTGGCACAATTCCGCTGAATCGATTATTACACCCCTGGGTCAACTATTTCATCACTTATGAAGACACCACTGCATTGTATTCTTCATCCAATGGGATTAGCCAGTCTGTATAAGCTCTGGTTAGTTAGTGAGGCACCTAATAGGCTCCTGATTATCAAAGGTCCCCAAGCAAGATGCCAAAATCTGCCCCTGTATCAGATGTCTAAATGGCCAATAATGTCTGACAACCCAAGTTGGCCATATATGGGTAGCTAACAACTGCCACTTGGCCACTTCAGGCTATGTTGGGCTATGTAATGGACCCTCTCAAAGGCCTGCATGATATCTGAATGAAAACTGGCCAGATATTTAACAGGCACATCTGAAAATCTCATCAGTCGAGTTCTGCTTCAGATTGTTGTCCTCATCAGACCAGTATTCCTAGGTCTCATTATGATCCAATCATTGGCCCTCATTTGAATATGTAGAAGAATGCTGGTAAAATAAATGGGTAAAGTTGAATGAACTCACCAAATGACTAAAGTGCACGCCTAGATTTAGCAACTCTTGACCAACTAGTCAATAAGGGAAAAACTTATTTACTTCCTGATCAATATCTTATTGTAACTGTAAATATCAATCATGGGAATTGAAAATTTCCATTTGTTATATGCCAAATAGAATGGTTGACCTCTCCAAAAGGGTCTTAATTGGTGGGCAAATCTTGCAAAGATCTGCTTGTTTAGTGAGCATTCGAAATACATCTATCTATGTATGGTCAGCTTTAGAAACAGTCTTCTACCACAACATAACTTGATGATATTTTTACACAGAAAGGAGGAAAATTGTAGAAACAAATCATAATATTAAAGTATCTATTTACCATTATCTCTCCAGTCTGCAAAGCAATAATAAGATAACGGCCACTGTACATTTCTCACTATTATACTGGAAGGAGGCTGAGGAATATGTTCTCTTAAGCAACTTTTTTCACCTTTTTTTTTCCAGAATTCTATTGCCAAAAACAACCACTCTCTAGCCGGTTACCATTAAACTTATCAATGCTATTTTAAAGAATCTAAAGAATGTTTACAACAACTTTTCAATAGGTCTTTATTATTTTATTTTTTTTACATTTTTTCTAAATTGTTACTGACCCCATTTAAATACAATTGCTCTGTAAGGCTACACATTTATTGTTGTTGCTACATTTCATTACTCATCTTTCTATTCAGGCCCTCCCCTGTTCATAGTACAGCCTCTTGAAATCATTCAAAAATTCAAATCAGTGCATGGTTGCCAGGGTAATAAGGACACTAGCAACCAGACTGTGGAAATTGCAAACTGTAGAGCTGCTGAATAAAAAGCTAAATGACTCAAACCCCACACATAATAAAATATGAAAACCAATTGCAAAATATCACCCTCTACACCATTTGTGTGTGTTTACAAATTTTAAGAATAAATAGATTATGAGGAACCCAAACTGACCAACTGTCAGTCTATTTTAAAAAGAATATTCCCCACCCAAGATTAAATAAAACATGGTTCTTTAGCTTCTCCTTACTGCATGTAACTTCCATAATATGCCACAATGTTTTTTTGAGAACAGCTTTTAACGATCAGCACCTCTTGCTGGATTACAGAGAAATCTTCATCTGCCAACACAAAAAGAAACAATAAATTCATGTTTTATAATCTTTGCAGGACAATGTCTGACAATGTATGCATCTATCAGTGATTGTATTACATATAATAATGTGGGATACTGAACAGATGCTATATATATATCCATGTCACATTAGCTTTACGAATGTCAAAATTCAAAACGGAGTCGTCACAGTTATGGTATGATAATGACATGTGGGAAAATACCCCATTGTTGAAGTCACCGCTGGCAAATCATACAAATTATGTAATTGTTTGCAAATACGTCATTAAAGCAATTCTGTAATTCCAATGACATAGCCATAGCGATTTCAATGGTGGGGTACATTATTGTAGTATAATGTGGTCAGTGAGTCCATTAACTAACAAACAATATAGCACTACAATCTATTAGCTTTAATGTTCCAATTTTTAAAAAACATATTATATAACCAAACTAATTGGATTTTTCCAGGGTGCGGGGAGTTATGAAAGGTACTGCAATGTATTCAGTGCTGCACATAAGCAGGGTATTTAGGAAGATTAAAATTAAAATGTAGAAATACAAGAAGATGATATTTATTAATTGGGAAATTTTATCTTTGAATTAATGTTTAGCATGTTATAGTAGCTTTGCAGTTGGTCCTAATCTGTTATTGTTTTCTAATAATTAGCTTTACAATTCTTGAGTTTTCTGGTCTAAACCTGTGATGGTAACCAAGCCCAACAACAAAAAACATTGACATTAAGGGGCAGATTTACTAAGGGTCAAATTCGAGGGTTAATTAACCCTCAAATTCGACCGTTACATTTTTATCAGATTAAAACCCCTCAAATTCGAATTTCGAATTCAAGGGGTTTTAACTAGTGATGGGCGAAACGGCCGCGTTTTGCTTCGCCGAAAAATTTGCGAATTTCCAGAGAAATTCGTGAATTTTTCGCCGATTCGCGAAACGAGTCGCGCATCGCGTCGCGTCAAAAACGACGTGTGACTCGTTTTTGCGCGGCGAATTTTTTTGGGCAAATTTTTTTGCCAGTTTCGCGAATTTATTCACCAGTGGCGAATCGCGGGAATTCGCCGCAAATTCGCCCCTGGCGAATAAATTCGCCCATCACTAGTTTTAACACAATTCGATTTATCAAATGATCAAATATGAAAAATTTGATCGATCAATAAAATTGTTTGAACCGAGCGATTTTAACCATTCGATCGAATTTTTTAAATTCGATCAAAAAACTTGGGAAGCTCCCATAGGGTTATATAGTAATTTGGTAGGTTTAATCTGCCGAATTGTTATATCAAATTTTTTTTTAAAGGGCCAGTACTTCGACAATCGAATTAGAATTTGGCCAATTCTCTTTTTTTATTTCTTATATTTCTGTCTAGACCCTCTATTATTATTCTTTTTTACTATTCATCAGTCTGGTTATTGTAGTAATGGAGCCATAGACAACCTGACAGCTGTACACAAGACATTTATAAAAAAACAACAAAAAATAAACTGAAACCGAACAGCAATTTGTCTGAGAATATCACTGTCCATATCATGTGAAAAGATTATATTTTTGATCAACTACCCCTTTAAATGTGGAGGTTACAGACAACTAATTAACACAAATAACAAAAGCTTATGGTATAGTGAATAAAACACAACTAAAAATCCACACATGCATACACATATTACATACAGTGGTTGTATAGTCTCCTGTTGATGATTTAAAATGAGCATCTCCCTAGCCTTTGTTTAATGGTGCTACATGATGCAGCTTTTTGGTCTTTGCAGGTGTCACAATAAGATGCTAGAAAGAAGATGAGAAGGGGAGAACCACGCAAAACACCAAAGTGCTTTAATAAATTTGGGTGGAGGAGGAGAAACTGCTTTGATAAGAAAGTCACTGCACCACAAGCAAATCACCCAGTCGTGAGTTTAACATTTCTGCTCAGCCTGCATCCGCATACTGGCTGCATCATGTGGTCCTGCTTGTGTGGGGTTAACCTTTGCAGCTCAGCAATGTACTGCATGAATGACTGGCAACAGCACCCTTACATTTTACAGTAACTGCTAGAACTCTGCGCATTCACATATGGATATTATTTACACTTGCTTTCCTTGATCAATGGATATCCACAGAAGTAGGAATGATTGAGCTTCAGTTTAAATGAAACAAGCAGTTGCCACACTAAATTTCCCCTTGCAGTGGTTGGCAAGTCTGTATAAACTATTACCACATTAAAGTCAAATAGAAAATGTGAATTATAGTGCCAGCTATTTTACAATGACAAAAAGCTTCTGAGCATTTCGGTATGACCAGTTCTCCTCCCACTGTTTGTTACGGTTGATATTGAGCCATATGTTTAGTAACTCAGTGAGCAATGGATGTGGCTTAGATTATGGGTGGATAATTTTAGGCAGATTGTGTACCTGGGCATAACCTTCTATGACATCCCCTGGAAGCAATTAGCAGGTTCCTCTATTTTTCTGTAATCTAATGTCTCGTTATCCATATTCCTTACAGGGAGGTAATACATAATTTAAAGTCAATTAATGCTGACATATCTGACATCCTATGTATTTCAAGAAGGTCTTTTGCTACTGATCCATAAATAATACTCACCTACTCTAAAATAAAGCTTTATTTGGCTTGATATTCTTGCATTTATCACTACTGAACCGTGTCTATCATTTAAGCAGTCAATCTAAATGCCTCTGTAATGTATGTATCTCACAGTGGGTATCATATGGATATACATTTTGGGCAGTTTCATCCTCTGCTTTATATCCATGAAAGCAAAAGTCTTACTTGATAAAACTAAACAGAATTTGGAAACGTCATAAATGTAACAGCAACTAATGAAGCCGTTAGTTTTTGAAAGTATAAATGCTGAGGGGTTTACATTGAATGGGCACATACTGATATGGTAGCAAACATTTTCCATTGAGGCACTGACCAGATTCTTTTGTAACAATTTTCACAGCTGCCAGTTCTCCAGTAGCTTTATTCCTGGCCTGAAAGAAATAGCAATTTATTATATTAAAAGGAAACAAAATCTGAAATCACCCACACATGGGCAGCCATACAGCATAAGAAATGATTAGCAGCATTTATCTGAACTGAACTTATTATCTGAACTGAAATTATTTGTTTGATCCAAATGATCTACAATATACACTATCTAAATAAAACCCAAGACAAGCAGTCTAAATAATCTTTATAAAATATAAACCAGAGTTTCATCAATGCATTATTTATGCTGGAGTAAAACAAAGACTATGCATGGATATGTCATTAACCAAATTTTGTTCCCCTGGTTAAGAACTTTTCAGGAAATTGTTTTAACACTTGTATTACTTATATAGTGTTAACATATTCTGCACCATTCATGTCAGTCTCTGCCCTAATGGAGCTTATAGTCCATTGCGGCAGGGACTCAAGTTCCCTATCATATGCACACACACACTATGCTCCATTTTAAGAGGAGCCAGTAAATTTGCCTATATGTTTTTTGGCGTGCACAGGGGGACATACAAACTCCTTGAAGAGTGTGCCCTGGCTGAAATTGAATCAAGCACCTTATTGCTAAACATTGCACTACCTTGTTGCAATGACATTTAAAGTTAAAGGAACAGTAACACCAAAAACTTAAAGTGTTTTAAAGGAAAGCCAATATAATGTACTGTGCAATACACTGGCAAAACCAATGTGTTTACTTCAGAAAAACAACAATAGTTTATATAAAAAAGCTGTGTAGCCATGGGGGCAGCCATTAAAGCACAGAATACACAATAGATAACAGATAATTTCTGAAGAATCCCATTGTATGCTACAGTATTTATCAGTTATCTGCAATGTATCCTCTGCCTTTTCTCCTTTTTCAGGTTTGAATGGCTGCCCCTATGGCCACACAGCAGCTTTTTTAAATGAACTATAGTTGAGTTTCTGAATATAACACACCAGTTTTACCAGTGCAGTGCATTATATTATCATTACTTTTTGACACTTTCATTTTTTGGTGTTACTGTGAAACTAAATCCAAAAAGTGGGTGGTGTTTACTGGATACTTTTATGTAATAGTCAAACTGAATAAGGTTGTCTTAATTTGAAATGGAGATATCCAGAAGGCCCCTATACAATGCAAATAATTAGCCTTCAGGCTGCAGAAGTATGTGAGAGTTATGCCTATAGAAGAGATGTTACATGTTAAGAGATTATTAAAAACAATGAGGATTTCAGAAGAAGTAGCCATCATTGAGTGCAGCTGATTAGAACCCATATACTAAAAATAATTTAGGCTGCTTTTCAGAGACACATAATGTATGGCTTCCCTCATCTGCTAAGAAGCTTGTGTCTTTTCTCCTTTTTTTAGCTTGAATGGTGGCCACACAGTAGCCTATTTACATATACATAGTATTATTATATTATATAAGATAATAATAACATTTACTTATGGATAGCAGCAGTACATTTATTCTAATTACTTTAAAACAATTTTATTTGTTGGTGTTATGGTTACACAATGTTTTCTGCAAAACAAACTCATTATTGGTAATTATGAATACAAACATTTATATTTACATAACGTATTTGTTCATGTCTTTTAATGCAGCTTGACTTAAAAGTTCCAGTTATCACCACTATTTCCCAAATGTTGCTTGGTAGATTCTAGCAACCCTGTACATACTGGACTTTAGTTTAAAACCAACTCAAATATTAATTACATAATTTAAAAAAAATCATACAGTACATTAGTACTAGTGAGATGCCTTTATCAAGAGACTTTACTTGAAAATTCCTCCTATTTTGCTAACTGGATATTGTTTGGTTTGATTTCACTTTGAAGCAACTTCTATCACTAGTATCAGGTCCAAAACAAGACTGTTAAATCAGGAATTCATTTTATGTGATCACCAAAATATGCTATGCAAATAAATACAGTAACCCAAAATGCATTTTTATAATTTCTAAGCAAATTAGTCAGTGATCTCATTCCCATTGCGGGTGTGTGGTTCCCCCAAAACAAGGTAGGCCCTTGTGTAGGAGTAAATCTCCAGCAGGTATACTTGTGGGTAAAGAGGAAATGACAGCAAAGTACCTAATATGCAATTAATATATTCTAAACTTTAACTCCGAGTAGCATATGTAGTTCTAGTAAGGCAATCTTTCTATAAAATGCAGCTATCCTCATTTTCAAAGATGAAATCCAATCACAATGGAACCTTTCCACTTATTGACAGCAATAAAACTATGGGCAGCTCAAAGGGGAACTATCACGAAAATGAAAATTTAATATAAGCTTACTTTCTAAATACAATCAATTAAATACTCTGCACTGTTTTTGAAATAATCAAGTTTATCTTCACTATTCCTCTCTTATCATCTCTTTCTCTTCATTCTGTCTTCATGCAGTAGTTGCACGTCAGATAGTCATTGAAAGGTAAATTTATACTGTATGTATCTTATAGGGGGGCTTCTTTTCCTGGCAGATTTATTAGAGCTCACTCAAATACTGATTCTAGTACAAACAAAATCTAACAAAATAATTGCCTTTTTCACAAGTTCTGCATGTAAAGAGACATGTCTGGTGATTTTTATAGAGTGAGCTCTAATACA
>CM044446.1:56897831-56960140 GCA_024363595.1 Xenopus borealis
TTTATACTGAACAATTCCTTTAATTTATAATATGCCCCAAAGTCTAAGGGCGATGGCACACACTACTACTTGGGCAGATTAGTCGATTAGATTAACCTCAGCCCAGGGTGTTCCACCACCCATAGGTGCTGAACTGCACGGACGATTTCCGTCGGATCCGAAGCTCAGCGACAAAACGCACACGTCAAGTCGGATGTGACAGGAAACAAGTTAAGTAATAAAAAAATCGGATAATGTCACAACATGCATCTGACAGGACTGGTCGGATGCAGCTTGCAGCGTTTGCCAGATGCACACTGTGACACCATCCGACTGGTGTAAGGTGGCCACAGACGCAGAGACCAAACAGATTTTTCCTTCACAATGTAACTGAATGGAACACCCACCAGGCAGCTGTTATCTTGTGTTAAGGTGGCCATAGACCGTGACATCCGCACAGATCTCTCTCCGATATGCCCACATTGAAGTGGGTGATATCGGGCTGATCCGATCATGGGCCTTAGGGCTCAACGATCGGATCATAATGCATCCGAAACGGGCAGTCGGATCACAGCACCGCATACACTCACATATGCGGCTGCGATCTGACGGGATTTTTTAACCTGCCCGATCAAGATCAATATCGTTCGGGGAAGTCTGTCGGATGACCACACACACAGGCCAATAAGCTGCAGACTCGTTCTGTCGGCAGCTTTTATCGGCCCGTGTATGGGGGCCTTTACCTTGTTTCCTACAAGTTTGGACTGCTCACCTCTGTATCTCCTTTTGCGACTCAGGTGCTCAGAATGATACTTTTTGCACTAAGATTGTAATTAATTGATACAATTGTTTCCGCCCACATTTCCCTGACCTTTCCACACCTTCGCTGATTATGTATAATCACAGGCTTGACAAAGGGTCCTGCAAGGCCCAAAACTTGTCTACTTTATATTTGAGCCAATAAATATTATTTAACAAATGGATCAACTCGTCAGTGTGCTGCAGTGTTGTGGACTTTTTTACCTTGTTTCCTGTCCCATCCGAGCATCGCATCCGACGGAAAAGCACAGAAACCATCCGTGGAGTTCAGCCCATAAGCTGGATGGGGGTAGATAAACTGCCAACTGCTTCTAAAGGGGCTGAATAGACATCTACAATCTGTGAGGCCAGTTTAAGTTGAGCGTTATTATTATATTATTATCCAATTGAGTAGGTCTTTACCCCAATATGCACACATAAACTGGGTGATTACATCCTTATTCAGTCATTTGGCCCTAAGGATTAACAACAGGGATACAAGGATCAGAGGGAGGGCCAAACCAAAGAGCTAATTTTTTACCTGCCCAGTAGATATAGGGATGATTTTTGGTCGAATATCAGTCTGGTGAGCCATCAAAGGGCCCATACACAGGCAGAAAAACTGCTGCATCAGTCTGAAGTGCCTGAACTGGATACATTTTTAACACACTTACGCTAGTGAGGAAGAACCTTCATTACTTAAACACTGAAACTGGCTGGACCTGTTCTTGGTGATTGTAGTGTATACACATGGGCGTAAAAGGTTGTGTGCAACTTGTTTGAAAATTGATCTCACATTTGTAGTACATAAAATGCTCAAACGCTGTTTCAAAATGCACTTTCACAATTCAAATTTGCTTTCTATTTATTTATAATGTAAAAAAAGACTGACATGAAAATGATGTTATGCTTTCCTTTTTGGCACGGTGTTCTGGCTTTTTGACATTTTCTAGGTGATAAAGTAATCTATATTTCACAGTTAGAATATGATGTAGTCATGCTTGTGTCAGATAACCTCAAGGAAATTGTTTATGAAGTTATCCAAGGTATATAAATGATTATTAGATGAAAACTTGATGTGGTCAGTTTCACACGTCACTCTAAAATAAAGATCTTTTTGTTTGTCCTGGTCCACAAATCCCACAGGTCTTTGTTATATGCCAAATTGATAGACTCAATTAGGCTAATCCAGGGCCGCCATTAGAAATCATGGGGCCCCATACAACAATTTTTTTGGGGACCCGCCCACCCAGACCTACACCACACAGACATCAGCGCTATAAAAGGTAACCCCCACACACAATTTATAAAAAGCTGATGGTCAGGCCCCCCCTTATAAGTTAAAAAAAACTGTGGCACCAGGGTCCCCATAAAAGTTTTTTTTTATAAATCAGTGGTCAGGGCCCTGAACAAGTTAAAACAAATAATTGTTAACCAGGGCCCCCCTACAAGTTAAAAAAAAAACATTGGGCTCCTTACAAGTAAAAAAAAAATTGGTGCCCCAGAGAATATTTAAAAAAAAAAAAACATTGGCACCAGGGCCCCCCCTTACTAGTTAAAAAAAAATTGGGGCCCCAGTGAATATTTTTTTAAACAAAACATTGGGGGCAGGGGCATATAGAGTATTAAAATAATACATTGGTGGCCAGGGGATTTAAAAAAATGTTGTTCAGTTGAATTGAACTTGTGGCTTCAGGACTTCATCTCCTTTCTTGACTTTGGGTCTTTTCACTGATTCAGGACTTCAATTTCGGCTGTTTTCATGACTTCAGGTCTTTTAGCCTCTTCAGGACTTCAAACTCAGGTGTTTTTGTGAGTTTGGGTCTTTTTGCCGCTTCGGGAATTCGGGTCTCTTCCCCACTTTCGGGACTTCAGCTTGGCTGTTAGGCTTTTCGGGACGGAAGAGGCAGCGGCCTTGGGCGGGGTTAAGGGGAGCCTGCCATTTCAAAAAGTACACAGCCGAGCCCCCCTACTGGCCCGGCCTGGCACCAGAGTACCCCCTGATGGTGGCCCTGGGCTGATCTGATGTATCTGCAGGTTAATCGACCTGCGGCTTGTGCTTTTATATGGTCACATAACTCCTCAGTGGCTTATAATATCTTTATAAATTACAATAGGGGTACATTACCCACTATTTAGCCCACACAAGTGGTTGTAGGGTGTAAAATCAGGGGCGCTTCAAAGTGCAGTTTGCTGGCCTGTACTGATCTCACTGACTGCATTTAAAATAAATTACAGTGGTACCTATACAGTTTGGTCCATAAATATTTGGACAGAGACAACTATTTTTCCAATTTTGGTACTGTACAGTTCCACAATGACTTTTAAATGAAACAGCTCAGATGCAGTTGAACTACAGACTTTTAGCTTTAATTCAGTGGGTTGAACAAAAAGATTGCATAAAAATGTGAGGAACTAAAGCCTTTTTTAACACAATCACTTAATTGCAGGGGTTCAAGGTATCATTTCCCCTGCTGAATTTCAATTAGCTTTCCACTCTAAGGGTGTCTAGGTAGGTAAGACAAATGTATTGGAATTTCCAACAAGAACAACCTGGAGGGAGGGAGATGTGCTACGAGATATTAGACCTGTGAGCTGGATGTGGTCACGTTTTGAACAGCCCTACATTAATCCAGCTTCTATTTGAGTAATATAGCTGGAAAAATGTGTTTGTGTGTTTATATAGTAAATAACGTACCCCCTTTTGTAAAATATAAAACCAAGTAACCAAGGAGTTTCAAGACCCTATAAAGGCACAATTTTAAAGGCACAGTGCTTTTATACAGGTCATTGAACTCCAAGGTGAATAATAATGTCCTAATATTTTATATCAGGTTATATATTTTTTATTTTAATGCTCACGTTTTGGTGAGTAATTTTGACAGTCCTAACATAATTAAACACTTATTATAACTGAGCACTAACTTGGCACCATTTATAAGGATGTAATTTACATTATCTTTGTGATCCCTGTTGTGTGTCCTGACAACGGTCCAGAAAGAACAGAAGGATGTCGATATATATATATATATAATATAGTCACACAAGCTGTTGGCTCTGGCTGTTGTCAGCCTGCGTTTTTTTGCAACTAAAGGTGCGGGGCTAAACAGAGCCTGCACTCTGGTTGCTGTGTAACAGTAGTTTTTTAATAATTTTTTTAATTTCTCCCCGTCAGCACTAGGCCACCTGCACCTGGGAAGCAGTGTGGTTATATTAGTAACTTTTTTGCTTCAGTATAAAAAAATCTTCTCTCCTTTTCTTTTTCTCACAGCTTATAGGGGCATTTATTCTGGCCATTGGTATTTATGCTGAGGTGGAGAGACAAAAGTTCAAGACTCTGCATGGTATCTTCCTAGCTCCATCTATTATCCTCATCCTCCTGGGTGTGGTGATGTTTGTGGTATCGTTTATTGGTGTTCTGGCTTCCCTCCGTGATAACCTGGGCCTGCTGAAGGTGGTAAGAGACACATAGAAGCAACAATGTTGAAAGTAGGAAGACATGTAAAAGAAGAGGAAGTCACAGGGTAAACAATATGTAGTATAGGAGGGTCTTCTCCAGAGCTTAATAAAGAAAACCGGGTTAATAGTGAGGGAAGCAATGCAGACAGGCAATTCCAGGGCACAAATAGTGGAGAAATGGCATGTGGAAAGAAATGCTATTTAAAGAGACACTTGCAATATGGAAGCTAAGAATTCAGCTGATGTATAATTGGGTGTGGTGTGTATACTGTAAGAAAAATATCTGCTTATGTCTTTGACATATATCTATGAAGGATTTACATTTTTTTGTAAGTAGATGCCAAAAAAAAGCTTACTGCTGAATTCCACAAAACTATCCCAACTACTCATTATCCTACTGTTAACTTGACCTGTTTGATCTGTAACTGCAGTTTATGTACACCCTGGGTCTCTGCTTGATGTTGGAACTTATTGGCGGAATCATCGCTCTGATCTTCAGGAACCAGGTGAGGTTAGTTAACCCCATCCCTTATTGCCATGTTAAAGGGCAAGGAAAGGCAAAGAAATAAAATCCCATTTTTACTTTATTTAACGAAAAAGAAATCTATCTCCCAATATACTTTGATTAAAAAATGTGTACCGTTTTTATAAGAAACCTGACTGTATGCAGTGAAATGCTCCCTTCATTTACTTCTGTGGATAGGAATTGTCAGTTGACTTTTGGCAGGGAAACTTATGAACAGCAGGGGGAGCCCCTGCCTTACTTACCAGCCATGCAGAATTTAAGCAGCATTTTTTTTTTGATCATTTATCACAATCCCTAAGAAGCCCAGACCACTCTGAGCATGTGTATGTAGTCTAGTCTTGCAAAGATGTATAACAAAGTTACAAGATGACAGCCCCCTATGCCCAACTTTGAAAGCATAAATAATTTGTTTGATTAGGCTTGTGGTGCAGTAAGTTCATGTTTATGTTTAGTATACAAAATACAACATTTCTAGCCTTCTTCTATTTTACACTTTCCTTGCCCTTTAAGATCTAGGCATGTCTCCTCTAGCTTTGTGCTTTTATTTGAAAAAAACTTTTAGTACTTTGCAGGCCAAGCTTTGTGAAAAAGTCATATTCCAAACTTTATAATCTTCTTGTCTACCAAATACAAACAAAGCATATTGTGCACTCTATATATTACTTACAGGTGTAGGATCTGTTATCCAGAAATCCATTATCTAGAAAGCTCTGAATTATGGGAAGACCAACTCCCATAGACTCTATTTTAATAAAATGATTCCAATTTTTAAACATGACTTCTTGGTAATAATAAAACAGTACCATGTACTTGATCCAAACAAGAATATAATTCCTTAATGATGGCAAAATAATACTACTGGGTTTAATGAATGTTTATATTTTTTACATGTTATTTTGTAGACTTAAAGCAAGGGTGCCCAGACTTTGTTACCCTGGGATCTCTCTCGACACCTAGCCCTCATCAGGAGCACTACCTTGATAGGGGGGAAGGGGGGATCTGCAGAGTAGCCCTCTCCCTCCCTTTGTGCTACTCTTTTCCTCTTCCTCCCTTTGTGCTGCTCTTGTCTCCCGCTCTTCTCCTCTCCCTCCCTTCTACTGGTCTCTTCTCCCTCACTCCCTGCTACTCATCTTTTCTCCCTCCGTCCATCATGCTGGTCTCTTCTCCCTTCCTCCTTCCCTCATGCTCGTCTCTTCTCCCTCCCTGCTGCTCGTCTCTTCTCCCTCCCTCCTGCTTGTCTCTTCTCTGTCCCTCCATTTGTGTTGCTTGTCTCCTCTACCCACCTTCCTTGCTGCTCTTCTCCTTCCCCTGTTCATGCTGCTCTTCTCATCCCTGACCCATCCTCCCTCTATTTGTGCTGCTCATCTCCTCTCCTTCGGTGCTGCTTGTCTCCTTCCCCCCATCCATGCTGCTTGTCTCCCCACCCTCGTGCCCTCCTTCCCTTCTCTTCAGTCCAGCCTGCCGGCAATCCCTCACTCCTGACGGCAGGCCCCAGATTGAGGTCTACCAGGAACATCGCTAGAAACTACTGGTAGACCACGATAGACGTCCTGGGCACCCCTGACTTAAGGTATGAAGATTGAAATTACAGAGAGATCCCTTATCCAGAAAACCACAGGTCCCAAGAATTCTGGATAACAGGTCCCATACCTGTACTTTTGAAGTACTTAATGCAGAAGCTCAGAAGTATTTAATATACCAGAATTGTTGATACAACCAGTGGCACCCATGCTAATGTCAGATAAAGTTATGTCCTGCAGCTTGCTAACAAAGCACACATATTCACTGCTGTTACTCTTGTTGAATTTCCAGAAAGTTATCCTTTTATTTTTTTGAATAGACCATGGATCTTCTCAACCAAAACATTGGGAGGGGAATACGGAATTATTACGATGATCTTGACTTTAAAAACATAATGGACTTTGCTCAAAAACAGGTGAGCCTAAAGTAATGTTAATGGATCCAGAACAAAGGTGCATTAGAATAGCGTCGTCAGCAGGTAGAAACATACTTTGTACAATTTGCAGAGAAAAGTTAAACTTTTGGTATAACTGGCATATGAGGTGCTTGTACATAACGTAGCATAAAACAGTACTTTAGGTAGCTTTTTTTTTTTTCATACAGTACTCTTCCATCATTGTGAAGCATTTTTTCCTTTTTTAGTATTCTTATATTTATGCTTATACAGTACTAATAAATAGAGAACTTTATAATAAATCTAGTGCTGCTGCACTCTAATGCAATGTTTGATGCATAGCATTGTGCTTTATATCGGTATTGTGTAAATCATATGTTCCTGTTAATCTGTACATGGTCCCTTCCTGTTTATTCTAGTTCAGATGTTGTGGTGGAAAAGACTACTTAGACTGGAAACAGAATGAATACCATGAGTGCTCTGCCCCCGGACCCCTTGCCTGCGGAGTTCCTTATACCTGCTGTATCCGCAACAAGGTTAGTTTGACTCCTTTTGGGAAGAGGTAGAACATAGTTCTGTATAAAAGGGGCCTTCACCCCCAAAACTATTTTTACATAGTGAAAGAAAATCTATCATTCTAAGCAACTTTCTACTGTACCATCATTAAAAGATGCAGTGGTTTAATGGTTATTGTAGGTGTAATTACCATTGAAAGCAATGCTTTTTGCCTTTCTGACCTCTACTCTCATTCCTGGTTCCGATTCTTTAGACAATGCAATAAAAGTAATTTTTTTCTGCTACATTGTTACAGGAGTTATAGCCAGCAGTGCAGAGAATCTAAACAACCAGCCAAATGTTGCTTTCAGTAGCAATTATATTTACAATTAAAGGGGTTGTTCACCCTTAATTTAACTTTATCATGTAAACATTAATATTCTGTAACAGTTTGCAATTGTTGTTTTTTGTGCTTTTTTAGTTATTTAGGTGTCTGTACAGCAGCCATCCTGTTGCTAGGGTGTTATTTACCATAGCAACCAGGCAGTGGTCTGAATGAGAGACTGCAATATGAAGGTACATTAGTAAAAAGTTAAGTATTCAAAAATAAGAATAACAAGAAAATTGTAGCCTCATGGAGTTAAAAAAATAGAAAAAAAATATAAAAACAAACATTTGCAAACTTGCTAGAAAAGGGTTTTGCATCTGTGCAGTTACAGGTTCTCCATTTGAGAATGAACCACTAAAATCAAGAAGAGCACAACACAAATTATTCAGAAGCAAGGCAATACTGTCTGTATTGTTATATGTTGCAATAACAGTGTAGATATATGGACATGCAGATTTATATTATATGGTATTCAGTTGATAAAATATGGAAGTAACACTGGCAAGTAAAATGCTCAGTGCAAAGTAACTGCAGCGTGAAGCAGCTGTTCCCACCATGAATGTTTTATTGTCTTCTTCTCTTTTACAGACGGATGTAATGAACACCATGTGCAGCTATAAAGCCATGAATCTTGAAGTATGTATGCAGCTACTGCACAGGAGCTGTCTTTTTCTGTTTCTCATGTGCTCTGTGCTCTCTTCTCATGCATCTTCCTTTCCATACCTTCTTATGTGTATACATGTTTATATATTCTTATATCTCCCTGAACATAATGAGGCTGATTTGTTAAAGGTGGGCAATGTGCCATGTTGGCTGTCACAACGTTTAATTAATGGTGTGTGCGCAGACTGTGAATGTACAAATGCACACCCCTTAAGGCGGTCATAGACGTTACAATTACATTCTTTACATAGTAACACATAGTAAGTTAGGCTGAAAAAAGACTCACGTCCATCAAGTTCATCCTTTTTAACTTTTTTTTGTACTTTAACTGCCTAACTGCTAGTTGATCCAGAGGAAGGCAAAAAACCACATCCGAAGCCTCTCCAATTTGCCTCAGAGGGGGAAAAAATTCCTTCCTGACTCCAAAAAGGCAATCGGACTAGTCCCTGGATCAACTTGTATAATGAGCTATCTTCCATAACCCTGTATTCCCTCACTTGCTAAAAAGCCATCCAACCCCTTCTTAAAGCTATCTAATGTATCAGCCTGTACAAAAGTTTCAGGGAGAGAATTCCACATCTTCACAGCTCTCACTGTAAAAACCCCTTCCGAATATTTAGGCGGAACCTCTTTTCTTCCAAACGGAATAGGTGACCTCGTGTCATCTGGAAAGACCTACTGGTGAATAAAGCATTAGAGAGATTATTATATGATCTCCTTATATATTTATACATAGTTATCATATCACCCCTTAAGTGCCTCTTCTAGAGCATGAATATCACCAATTTGGCCAGTCTTTCCTCATAGCTAAGATTTTCCATATCTTTTACCAGCTTAGTTGCCCTTCTCTGTACCCTCTCTAATACAATAATGTCCTGTTTGAGTGAGGGAGACCAAAACTGTACAGCATATTCTAGATGTGGCCTTACAAGTGCTCTATAAAGTGGAAGAATGACCCCCTCCTCCCATGTCTCTATGCCCCTTTTAATACAGCTCAAGACATTATTGGCCCTTGATGCTGCAGACTGGCATTGCTTGCTACAGCCAAGTTTATCATCTACAAGGACTCCAAGGTCCTTTTCCATAATGGATTTGCCTAGTGCAGTCCCATTAAGGGTATAAGTGGCTTGAATATTTTTACATCCCAGGTGCATGACTTTACATCAATATTGAATCTCATTTGCCACTTGGCTGCCCAGATTGCCTGTTGCAAGGATGCCACATCCTGGATGAAATGAATTGGGCTGGATAGTTTTATGTCATCTGCAAACACTGATACATTACTTTCCAAGAAAGATTGTTCATTTCAATACACACGTGTAGAGCTGAATTGTCATATATACAGGTAGAAACAATAGAATTCTATCCGTAGTTGACTATTCAGCACTAAACAGTGGTCTATGTTCAGGTGTCTTCAAAGGTGCCTGATTAAAATTTTCCATTCAGCCTGATCAATGAGCCGACCAATATCCAAGTCTTAGCTGAAAATGTGTGCCAATAATTGTACCTGTCTGTATTTCTTCGGTAGATATTTTTCTTTTGTTTCTAATAGACTTTTGCACTGTCTCCCTCTCTCCCCCAGCGCCTGGATGCAATGAAGTTTATTCATGTTCGAGGTTGTACAGATGCAGTGATTATCTGGTTTCTAGATAATTACACAATAATAGCAGGTGTCCTGCTAGGAATCCTCTTACCACAGGTGAGTGTTTGTCCTTGATACTTGCAAGTTTTATTTACTTAAAATGTGCTTCCTTGTCAGTTTCTGCCTATAGCTGTATAAATGAGCTTGGGGCTACCATGCAAAATGAAACAACAAAGTAGAGTGACCTATTGTACTTTTGGTCGTGGTAAATGTACTTTTTCTGTTCTTTGGCAAATGTTAATATTACACTTGACGACAAGACAAGAGAGGGTACCATGTTTTTGAGGTGAATTTGTTTAATATGTGTGTAGTGGTGGTACTGGCTCTAGATGCCTTCAATGGGAAACAGGGGCTTAACTACTGAGGTACTGTAGCCAGGGCCGTTCCTGCCATGAGGCAAGGTGATTACCTTGCCTCAGGCGGCAGTGAACGGCCAGTTACTAGAGGCGGCAAAAAGCCGCCTCCTGTAACTTTAATAGCCGAATGTCCGGTTTTTAAACTGGAAATTCAGCTCTGCTAGTGCAGAAAGCCCCTTTTGACCTGCTCCGACGCTAAACTTTTAAGCGTGGAGCAGGAGAGGGGGGTTCGGCATCGGGCTTGCTGCCTCAGGCGTCAGCAGCAGACCACGGATCGCCCTTGACTGTAGCACATACTGCAGTTGCAGGGGTGGGACAGGAGTGTTGAGAGCCCAGTGAGGTCAAATTATTGAGCAATTTCAGTACATATTGGTAGAATAAGTCAACTTTATCAATATTTTTGGTGCCCTAAATTGAATTGTCTGTCCCATCTAGTTACGTCACTGTCCACGTTCTCTATATCAAACAAAAGTCACTGTGGCAAAGCATTTTACTAGTGTAATATTACCATTAGTTACTATGGCTAATTAGTATATTCAGGGTGTCTATGAAATTATACAACTTATAGAGGGGAGTTCACAACAGTGTCTGTAAGTACACAGTTTTTCAACTGACAGTAGGCCAAACTGTAAAAATGTTTTAAAGAGGGACTAAAGTCTAAAATAGAATAATGCTAGAAGTACAGTACTGTATTTTGTATACTAAACATAAACATGAACTGATGGCACCAGAAGCCTAATTAAACAAATGATTTATGTTTGGCTGCAGGGGGCTGTCATGTTGTAATTTTGTTAAACCATTTATGCAAGAACATGCACGTGCTAAGTGTGGCCTGGGCTTAGGGTTGCCACCTGGCAGTTATTTTACCAACCTGGCCGGTAAAAATGATGCTTGGTGCCAATGTTATTAATAGGAAAAAACAGCAAGAATATAGGAATGCAGTGTTTTGTTCCAGAAAAAGTGGCAACCCTACCTGGGCTGCTGTTGGGAGGTTAAGCTTAGGGATCGTCATAAATTATCATGACAGGAAAGTCAAATAATTTCTGCCAAAGTAGCTGATACAGCAAGACTTATAATAATCAGAATATGCAGACTGTTCTGGGCCTGTGGATACAAATCTCTACACGGTTGCTGGCTGCTTTATAGGGGAACAATAAAACTACTGGGAAGTTCTGTTTGATAGTATGACTGTTTCCCTGCACAGCAGTTAGGGACCATCCTTGCCAGTCTGGTTTATTATAAAAACGGTAGACATTTTGGTGATAAGTTTCTTTTTGGGAGTTTATTTTTTTGCCTTTACATACCCTTTAATCAAAACAAATTAAGTTCTCTTTAAAGTTTTATGGATTTTTCGTAATCCTGGAAACTATTTTATTGTATTCAGTGGAAAAAAAAAACTGTCATTGTGTTGTGAAAATATTTTCTCTATATAGAATTGTTAGCCTGTGAGTTAACTTTAAGTTTGATATACATAGTGCTATTCTGAAACAATTTGCATTTGTTTTAAATTTTTTGTGGTTTTTGAGTTATTTAGCTTTTTATTCATCAACTCTAAAGTCTGGTTGCTAGGGTCCATGTTCCCCTAGCTTATCAACATTTAACCTCAAACATTTTAATTATGGTGGGGAAAAAAGTCTGTTAAAAATGGTGTGGGTACTAAATCTCAAAAAGGGCATACATACGACACAAAAATAGTAAAGCCTACTTTTTAATGACTTTTTTTTAACACAAATACAACATTTTTTGACATCTTCCTTTACCAACATTTTTGTTAATCCCCCCAAAGTCTTCATGATTACATTCTTTCTGTTTGACAAGTTGCCTATCCGCTGAAAACAGGCAACATTTGATTGAGGCCACTTGAATGGAGGTCTGATCTTTATAGTACAATAGTTACATTATGGTAATTAATGGTCTGTGTTTGAAATAAAATGTCATTATAGGTGTGCTTCCATGTATAAGGTTTTTCATTAATCTTACATACACAAGTGTAGGTCTAGTCTAACCATTTCTGCTTTATGTTATTCCCAGTTCCTTGGTATATTGCTCTGCCTTCTCTATATTACTCGTATTGAGGACATTATCAATGAGTGGGACAATTCTGGAGTTCTCCTGGAAGGGGAATCCTTCAAACGTGAGATTGAATTTTCAAAAAAGGGCTGTTGCAGTTGCTACCCGGGTATGGAATCATCAGCTTGAAATGGACAGTGCTACATCTACTACGTAACAAGACCTCACTAACTACCACTAAAGCTGTAACGTTTATTTGGAAGCCTGGTGATATAGTAATGGTATATGACTTGATTATGATCAGGGCTAAAAAACGACATATTCCAGTGTCATTACAGCGTATGAGCTGATGCAGAAACTATTGGTGCTGATAGACATTGTGGTAAAAATACATAGTGTTCATTGTACAAGAAATTAATTTAGCTTTATTTGTAAACTACCCATAATTTATTCCTTTGGTGGGCAGCTACTTATTCTGTTACAAGTCACATGAGTTTACACTTGGGTATACCAATTGCATTGCGCAAATGTAAATCTTTCTACTAATGTTTTCTTACTAATAGAAATAACTTTTTTTTCAGGTAGGCATTACCTGCATGGACTACTCTGTAAAGACATACTTATTATTATAGTAAAGGAAAGAACAGAGATATAATAGACCTTTGTCATTAAAAGCAGCTGGCCAGCAGTAAACCAGATGTATACATTGATCTCGGCTCCTCAAGTCTTAGGGTTGGGACAGACTGGGGAATTTCAGGGATATTAGTCGCCTGGCGACTAATCGGCGCTTCTTTGGGGTGACTAATCTACCTGAATGGTTTGCCGTTATCTCGCACCCGCTAGAGCTAAAGTTGCCTGCGCCTATTCATACGCGGTGATACGTTTTTCAAAGTCGCACGAAATTGCCTCATGAAGCAATTTTGAGCGACTTTGAAAAAAAAAAAGAAGCGGCGGTTAGTCACCAGGCGACTAATCTCCCTGAAATTGCCCAGTCTGGCTGAAGCCTTAGCCCTGTTTAGAATTGTCTCAATTGTCATTTTGTGCATTTGCACCTTGTCTCCTGCAGTTTCTTATCAGTAACATACAGATATCTTTCAGATCACATGAGCTAAATCTTGTGTTTTGCAGTTAAACAAATTAGAACAGTGTGTACAAATTGGGTTGTTTCCAAGTGCCAACAACCATTCTAATATGTAGCTGTGCCTTAAAGGATAAGGAATCCCTGAAAATAAGTGAATAAAAAATATATGAGGGTGCTATTCTAATCACTTCTGTAATTTACATTCATCATTTATTTTCTTTTTAGTCCAAGATATTAAAGGATAGATGTACTGTTAATATAATTTAATTTTATTACAACAGCACCACCTGTCCAGTCTAACCACCAAGTAGTCAAGGAAATGCCTTGTTCACTTTACACAAAAAAAAATGCAAAATATTACCACTGTGGCATTTAAAATATTGAACAGTGTTTTAAAAGCTAGAGTTGTGCCTGTATCTAAAATGGAGTATGCCGGATTTACACTGGAGTTCATACCGAACATCTTCACATTGACTTTATATTTATTGATTCACGTTCTGAAGGTCCAGGTAAATTCTTCATTAAAAAAAAAGCATTTAAAATGGCTGCATCTCAAGCAGCTGTGGATTTCCCTTTAGACAGGGAATATAATAGACTACACAAATTACAAGATGGAAAAGTATAGTCATTTTCTAATTAGCACCTAATTATCATGTACATTGTAGGTGGAGAGATCTGGCACTGAAGTTGCTCAGAGTATTAATGCTCTGCTGCTGTAATACATGTTGTTTTTTTTTTGTAATTTATTTAAAAAAAAAGCTTTAATCTACTGGGGAGTTTATATTTCTTTAACATGTGCCTTTTATGAATGCTTTTTTAAAAAAAATAAATGTTAGACTTAAAATCTGTTTTTTGTTGGTGTCTTCTCTTAAAGCTGTAAATTGGAACATTGTGCACAAACAAATATTAGAAAGTGAAGTAGGCAGTGTATAGTATGGTTAGCAGCAGCGTATTTTTAGGAAGAAGGATCATTAAAACAAAAAAATTTAAATAACCAACTCTAAGGGGCAGATTTACTAAGGGTCGAATTTCGAATTGAAAAAAATTCAAAATTCGACCATGTGAATAGGTAGGGAAGTAAAATCCTTCAAATATCGAATTCGAAGGATTTTACCGCAATTCGATTGGTCGAACAATGGAATAGGAAATATTCGATCGATTGATAAATTTAAATATTTTTTATTCGATCAAAAATAATGAAACCCAATTCGGTAGCTTTGATCTGGCGAACTAGGTGGTCGAATAATAATTTAAAGGGAAAGTACTATGACAGTTGAATATTAGAATGAAATTTTATTCGATTTTTAAAATTCACTAGTCGAAGTGGTCTTCAAAAACATTTGAAAATTCGAAGACTTTTGAAAATTCGATTGAATTTCAAATCCTTCATGTGAATTTAGTAAATCTGCCTCTAATTGTCCATCATACAAACTGACTCATACATTTAGAGAGACAGATGGATAAACTTAATTATATCAGAAAAAATATATGAACCATTAAAGGGATTGTTCACTTCAAGCACTTTTATCAATTCAGTTGGTTTTAGGTAGTTAACCAGAAAATAATGACTTTTTCCAATTATTTATCTGCACCTGGATTATGTGCTACCAGATTAAAACCCCAGAGACAGGAACATTAAAATTATATTTGGAAAAAATGGGAAAAAAATAAAAGATGGAAAGCAATTGAAAAAAGTCTTTATTGTTGGTGAACAACCTCTTTAATTGATTCAGTTTAAAGGGTTTTCACGAGATCAAGTTTATATTACATTTTTGTATTCATGACATTTCACCTTTTAAGGCTGGATTAAACCCCTAGTCCCTAGTGTCCAGTCAACTTTTGAAAGCAGACATCAGAAATTGCTGCAGGCAGGCCCAGATTTGTGGCGAGGCCACAAAGGCACAGGGAGCAAATTATTAGGGGCGCCATGCCGCCCGGCCCCTTGCTGACGCACAGCTCCCCAATGTTCCAGCATCTGTCCTCGCCATAGAACCGCATGATTGCGCCACGGAGGGCGCTAGGACCACACAGCTTAGGGGCACCCACGAACGATATCCAGCGTTGGCTGTTGGTTAGTTCATGGCCCAAATTCACTAAAGCACCAAGCGTCTACCGCTAGCGCTAATTCGCCAGCGTGACGTCATTTCGTAACTTCAGAAATCAACTAACACCGGCTCTGGCGAATATTCGCTAGCGAAGTAAATAGACTTGCGCAACTTTGCACCCTTATGCCAGGCGAAGTTCCGCACTGACGAAGGATCATAATTTCGCAAATTCACTAAGATGAACATTTTCCTGAATGTTACCGCTTACGTTAGACTTTACTTTACTTCAGACCAGGCGAAGTTCAATACAATAGAAAAAAAATGGAAAATTTTTCTAAGTCCAAAAAAAACGCTGGTGTGTTTTACCATTGGAGGGTGATAGTCTGAAAAAGACTCCCCCCTACATTTCCTAACATATGGCAACTTCACTATACAGGGGGCACATGTAGGGCAATAGGACAACTTTATATAATTTATTAAAGGTTTCCTGGGCTTGTGTAGTGGCTGTAGGAATGTAGTGGCTGTAACATATACTTCTATTATACGTTAAAGTTCCCGCCGTATGCAAATTAGGCCTCGCTAGCGTAACTGTGCTCTGCCTAGCGAAGTAACACTAGCGCAACTACGCTACCGTTCGCCTACCTGAGCATAACTTCGTACTTGCGTATCGCTGGTAAAAATTCGTCTGGCGAAGTGCGGTGAACGCTAGCGAAGCCAACGCTGGCGAATTTTCGGAGCTTAGTGAATTTGCCCCCATGTAGGGCAACAAAGTGAACAAATGGCTTCTTTTTGAAAGACCCTTTGTATTGTGCCTTTTGAAAAGTAAACATAATTTCAAGCAATGTTGCAATATACATCAATTAAAAAATATGCAGACTTTTCATGGTTTTTAACAGTTTCGGACAGTTCCCTAAGCCTTGTCCCCTGCTGATCTTTATGACTACTTTGCTGAGCTGGCTGACTACTGTTGCTTTGTATCAGCAGCCAGCTGTCCTCAGCTTGCTTCCTCCAAACCCCACAATTCCCTGCACATAGGGTTGCCACCCGGGCTAGCCGGTAAAAGACCAGCCAAGGCCGGGGCCGGTATTACAAATTTACTGGCAATGTAGCTGCCGGTAAATTTGTAATCCCCCTTAAAAATGGCCCTTTGGATGTGACAGCCCTTTACTCGTCTATTGATCATACACTAGGATTAGCAGCTATCCAGTTTTGGTTAGAGCACACAGGCCTGTATACTAAAATGCAAAATTCCTTTATATTGTCTGCTTTGGAGTATTTGCTCAATACCAACTATTTTATGTTTAATAATGTTTATTATTCACAGCCGAAAGGAGCGGCTATGGGTGCACGGTTTGCTCCCTCCTATGCAAATTTTTTTATGGGGTGGTGGGAACGCATTTTTGTATATGGGGAGATAACCCATACCACTCTCACATTATTAAATACTATCGTTACATCGACAATCTGATACTATTTGGAATGGAGATTTTGTTCAATACTGCAACAACTCCAATTGGGGTATCTCCTTTACAAGTGAGTGTCACTCTCAGTCCATCTCTTTTTTTAGACATCACGTTCTCTGTTGAACACAATAGGATAGTCACAGACCTTTATCGTAAACCCATCACCCGTAACACACTACTACATGCAGATAGTTGCCTCCCAGCAAAAGTTAAACAAGGGATACCAGTCGGACAATTCCTGCGTCTCCGCAGGGTCTGCTCTTCATGGGACACTTTTAATAATCAGGCTATGCAATTATGGGATCGTTTTCTTGAACAGGGTTATGCCAACAACGATATTAAAAGGGCTTATGAGAGGGCAGTAGGCACTAATCGTATAAACCTATTGAAAAATACTAAGAAAAAGTTCATTAGATCTGACGCTGTAAATTCCAACACTGATTTTCCTCGTGTCATAACCACATATTCCTGTGACAGTTCCCGGGTTTGTATGATAATTAAGAAGCACTGGGGTGTTTTGAAGCAGGATCCTGCTTTAAAAGATATATTACCTGCCCAACCTCAATTCACTTATAAAAGGGGACCAAGTTTGGGGTCCCTTTTATCCCCCAGTCTCTTTGTGGCCTCACGACCACCAAGACCTACCCATTGGTTAGATGTCAAGGGCTGCTATAGGTGTGGTGTAACAAGATGTGGTGCTTGCACCTTCATGAATCCCTCAAAGGTTTTTGTGGGTAAAGGGAGTTCCAGACATTTTAAAATAAATTTTTATGCCAATTGTGGTACACAGCATGTTGTTTATCTTATTACTTGCCATTGTGGCAAGCAGTATGTAGGCAAAACGATAAGACCGGTTAGGAAACGTATTGCTGAACATTTAAACTGTGTAGCCCGACAAGATTCACGCTCTGCTGTGGCTAAACATCTACTTGAACAACATGATGGGAAATCATGTATTTCCTTCCAAATTATCGATAGGGTGACCCCTGGTGTCCGTAGGGGGGATATTGAACTGTCACTACTTAGAAAGGAAGCCTTTTGGATATATAAATCACATACAATTGATCCTACTGGGCTCAACAGGGGCTGGGAGTTGAACTGTTTTATTGATTGAAAGGGGGTTCTCTTCCCCCTCTCACCCCCTCAAATTAAATTAAAATTATATTATTGTTAAAATAAATTAATTTAAGATTAATTATATTAAATTGTTTTATTAAGTTATATTTATATTTTTTTGATTCATCATATTGTAACAGCCTTACCTTTGGGAACTCTTAATTAGTGGATGAGTATATCATCATGCATTTATATGTGTCAGTTTACGTTCTATCAGCATCTTCAAGTATGCACTTTTTTCTAGTTCTAGACACATCTTTTTGGCTTATTGCTGCTCCAGTTTAACTTATATGATTATTTATAGATCCATGAATTGAGGTTTTTGTCATATCAATATATTGTTCATGTTTTGAGGCTTGATATGTACATTTTTGACCCTTTTAATCATGGTGTATTAATTCATTTATTTTGGTGTTGGCTATATAAGTCTTTCCTGTAGGGGGCGCCCAGGCTTCTGATGAAGTGACGATTCGGGTCACGAAACGCGTCAAGCCGCGTCTCCCTGCACACATGTTTTAATATGAAGCAATAAAAGTTTATCGTTTTAAATTTTTGTTCCACCGTGGATCTCCTTATCAGCCCAACCGGTCACTACGCTTTCTTCCTATATCTACGATAAACGCCGCGGCCAGAGCGGTACTGTAGACCTGGGTCGGGTGTCAGGCGGACACGAATACTCTTTCCTCCAGCTCGGCGTTCTCCCTTTGTTTCTTTAAAAATGGCCCTTGCCTTGCTTTAAATCCAATGAAAAACTTACCTTTCTCGTGTCTTCAGCCGATCGCTCACGTGGCTCCGCCCCCTTTGACGTCACGCCCCACCGCCCGGTAAGGAATTTTTCAAAAGGTGGCAACCCTACCTGCACATGTGGTTTCAGTTAGGATAGGAACATCACCGTGCAATGCACTGTGGGTTATATAGTGACTGAAGTTTATCAAAGCACAAGTCACATGACTTGGGGCAGCTGGGAAATTGATAATGTGTCTAGCCCTATGTCAGATTTCAAAATGAAATATAAAAAAATTTTGCTTGTGTTTTGAAAAAACATTTTTCCCAAATTCCCATGACAGTATCCATTTAAAGTACTCTTTATTAAGTCCCACAAGGGAAGGGGGTATATTGCCTCATTAACACCTAATTATCATATAGGGCTGTAGAATAGCACATGAAATCTTGTTTCCATTACTCACTCCCGTAGTCTAGCTAGACGTTCATGACCTCATAACAACTGTTACTATCTATCCCCCGCACCCCTCACGAGAAGTTTTTCAAAAGCCTAGTAAGGAGCATGCGCACTTTGGCAATCGATCCCCATACTAAAGTAAGGGCGGAAGTGCAACGCAGAACGTGCCCTGCCGGAGCCGGAAGTCTTGCATCTGCTTTAGTTCCTTCCTTTTTCCTATCCGCTATTGAGAACATGGCTTCGTTTGAGCAAATGCGAGCGAATGTGGGAAAGCTGCTGAGAGGCATAGACAGGTAAAATGATGGACGCTGCTGTGTTTGTATCGGATTATAGCTGAGCGAATGTAGAATGTTAAGTTTTGTGAGCAAGTAAGCTTGCCAGTAGTGCGTGGCTCTGTTTTATCATCAGTGGATTGATTGAATGAGAGCAATTACCCTCCTCCCGTGATACACGATATTATTTGTGGTTTTTGAGTTATCTGGCTTTTTACTCAGCAGCTCTACAGATGTTTCAGCAGTCTGGTTGCTAGAGTCCAATTTACCCTAGCAACCATGTATTGATTGGAATAAGAGACTGGAATATGAGTAGGAGAGGGCCTGAATATAAAGATGGCTAATAAATATGCAATAACAAATATGTAGACTTGCAGAACATTTGTTTTCAGATTTGAAAAATCTGAAAGCTATATAGATTAAGAAGAAAATGGCAAATAATTTAAAATCTATGTAAAAAAAAATAAACAATGAAGACCAATGGAAAAGTTTCTTAGAGCTGGCCATTCTATAACAAATTAAACATTAACTTAAAGGTGAATGAATTGCACTGTTCTAGCCAGTTACATGAGTATCAGCTAACTGCTAACAGAACACAGGGTAGCTTATGTGTAAATGCAGTCTATGGAGAACAGAATAGAGAAAGCAGATGAAGTTTTGTAAAATAAGCTGTTTCCAGTAAAGCATATGATACAGCCAGGGTTGTACTGGCCCAGCGGGAAACCGGGAAAGAACCAGGTGGGCCCCAACCCTCATGGGCCCTCGCCGGGCCAGACCCCTCTCTCCCAATCCAAAAATAAAAATTCTTGCTGAAGTGCGCACCGGGCATGCACGCGCAGTGGTGCACGGCGCTGGACAGCTGCGTCACTGTGTGTGCGCTCGGCGGCGCAACAATAGATAAGATGGGGAAGGGAGACGAAGCGGGGGGCCTGGAAGGTCGTAGGGGGGCCCAGGATGGTTGGTGGGAGGGGCCCTAGAAGGCAGTCCCATTGGGCTCCGGACCCTCCAGTCTGACCCTGGATACAACAGTTCTAGCATCTTCCTCACTTCTGTCTCTTCTAGGTACAACCCAGAAAACTTGACTACCCTGGAGCGCTACGTTGAGACCCAAGCAAAGGAAAATGCATATGATCTAGAAGCAAATCTAGCAGTGATGAAACTGTATGTATCTCAGACTCCTGCTACAATTACTGTAAATGTATAGCTTATTCTGTGGACTGTGATCATTTTAAATAGGGGTTACTAATTCCGTCTTGGGACTCAAGCTATGTTTATGTATATTAGTTTGAATGTGTTAAAAAAAAAAAAAAGTATACAATAACAATACAAATAACCATATTGGGTTTCAGAATAAAAAAAAAATCATATAAAGCGATAAATGTGTTTTTATGCTTCAGTCCATGTATAGTGTCAGCGTCAAATGTGAACAATACAAAAACCATCAAACAATGCTGCAATGATGCATAAGGCATATTCCATTAATGCATTATTATCCTCTGCTTTATGCCAGGAGTAAAAGGTAAGGTTGCTCCCAGCTTGTATCCATTTTTTCCATGTTGCTTGTACAATGCAGCTATAAGAGAGAAGCACTCTCAAAAGCAGACTAAATGGAACAATTCACGTTATAAATTCCTTTTGCAGTTTAATGTGCTTTTGAAGTTCATCTTTACATTTGTGCCAAAAAAAAATCTGAATTACAGGTATGGGATCTGTTATTCAGAAACCCATTATCCAGAAAGCTCTGAATTACCGAAAGGCCTCCCCCATAGATTCCTTTATATACAAATAATCTGAATTTATAAAAATGATTTCCCTTTTCTCTGTAATAATAAAACAGTAGCTTGTACCTTATCCAAACTAAGATATAATTAATCCTTCTTGGAAGCAAAACCAGCCAATTGGGTTTATTTATGGTAGACTTAAGGTATGGAGATCCAAATTACGTAAATATCCATTATCTGGAAAACCCCAGGTCCTGAACATTCTGGATAACAGGTCCCCATACCTGTACTATGTAGTGATCTTAAAAATATAACCATAATATAGCATGATAAATGTTGCAAGTGTAAGCTATTCCCAAGAATAATTATTGTGTGTATTTCTTTTTATGATTCATGGTTCTTGCACATCTGTGTTTATAACAACCTCATTTAATGCCATGTTCTGCGTAAATTAGCCCTGATTTCACTTATACAATTTCTTTTTTTTTTTTTTTTTTTTTTTTTTTTTTTTTTTTTTTTTTTTTTTTTTATATGTTTTTATTTGTGAAGTTTAACATTATACAATTTCTTTTTATATTTCTCCACAGCTACCAGTTTAACCCTGCATTCTTCCAGACCACAGTAACTGCTCAGATCCTTTTAAAAGCCTTGACCAACCTACCCCACACAGACTTCACTCTCTGCAAGTGTATGATTGATCAAGCTCATGTATCCTTTGAACAAGTACTTCTTATGAAGTATGCAGTGTTCTTTAAACATTTGCCAGAACCTGCTATATAAAGTTTAATGTAATGTTTAAATGGTTGTTGAACTCTATTCTCCAAATATAACTGGAGTATGTATTTCAGTCAGTGGTTTTCTAGTTATGCTGTTTTAAGAGAGAACGTGCAACTATAATATGACACCTAGCATTACAAATATAGGTTGCTTACTTAGCCATGCTATTAGCAGGATATGACCACCTTTACAATTGATTGATCCGTCCATTGTATCTTGACCGTCCATATGTTTGTCAACTTCTGAATTCCCTTAAATCAATCACTCAGAATTATTTTTTTTAAGCAATCCTCCTTCCTCCAGTATGGCAATTCCCACTCATTAGAATTATTGCAAATATGAAAACAAGTATCATTATTTGCATTATTTAAGAAAAAGGCCTATACTGTACACAGTGCCTTAATTAGGTTATGTACATCTTCAATTGATGTTAAATATCTGCATATGATCAAATGCATTTAGTGCAGGGGTCCCCAACCTTTTTTTACCAGTGAGCCACATTCAGAAATAAAAAGAGTTGGGGAGCAACACAGGCATGCAAAAACTTTACGGGGTGCCAAATAAGGGCTGTAATTGGCTATTTGATGACCCCTATGTAGACAGTCTACAGGAGACCTTATTTGACAGTACACCTGGTTTTTATACAAACAAAACTTGCCTCCAAGCCTGGAATTCAAAAATAAGCACCTGCTTTGAGGCCACTGAGAGCAACATCCAAGGGTTTGGGGCACAACATGTTGCTCACGAGCTACTGGTTGGGGATCACTGCATTTAGTGCAACAAACTTACAATGTATAAAAATTATTCTATTCAAACTCATAACTGGAGTAATAAGAGTGTGCAGGATGACTGGCGATCCTACTCCAGGAATTTTGGTTAATCTGGGAGTTTGTAGGATAGATTTTTAGAGTAGAGTAGCAGTAGGTACAAATAGTCTGTCAACGTGTGGAACACTGAATTTGTGAATTATATTGGAATCTCAAAACTTCTAACACCAGTTCCTTAACAAAGGGTACTAAGCAAGAGGACCGTCCAATCAGGCAGATCCTTTACTTAGGTGATCTTTTAGAAACATGTCATTTCCAGTCATTTTGGGTGAGTGTCAAGACAAAAAAAGATGCTATCGATTATATCATGATCTCTTGGGCTCTTCGTTTATATATTTTGACTGTGGTTATTTGCAGCCTTCTAGTATGCAGCTGCTGTTACATTATAGAGGGATTACCATTCTCAGGTTGACATTGTGAATTAAAGAAGGAAATAATAAAACTATGCAAGCCTTTTAAAAAAGGTCCACCAAAATATACCAGTTAATCCTCAAAGTAGCGCTGCTCTGAGTCCTCTGTCAAAAGAAACACTGCATTTCTTTCCTTATATTGTGTGCACGTGGGCTTCTGTATCAGACTTCCTGCCTTCAGCTTAAACCTCTGTGCCCCAGGCACGAGCATGCTCCGTTTGCTCCTCCCCCTCCCTTCTCTGCTGTAATCTGAGCACAGAGCTATTAAGTGAGCAGCTGCTATCCTAAACAGAGAGCTTCTAGTGCTGTTTACTCCGTTATGGTAAAACACTATAGAATAAATATACCATTCTCCCTTTCACTATTGCAGCTAATCTATTGGCAATAAAATGCCTCCGTAGCTTTTTTTCTCCTTTTAAAATGAAAGCACCACCCCATGATTTTTACTAACTGTTAAAGGCACTCTTTAAACATTTGCAGAATTTCTTCACTAAGATTATATAGACTTGTGTGTAAACAGGTTGTAGTTCAGACTTGAATTACAAGTAAATCTTTATATGTTGCATAAGCTCAAAAATGTTGCCTAAGCAATGAAAATGTGATACCACACTGCTACTCTACTAGACTAGCAGTGTCTACTGCTTTTTCCTGTCTGGTAGTTCTCCCTTATGGAACAGTGTAGCAAAAGCCAGTAGATGACACCTATATAGAAGAACGCAAGGTACTCTGAGAAACTCTTGGCTGGAAGATAACTGAGTTCTGCTACCTTGTTTCTAGACTTAAAACCAGTAGTGCAGAAAAAATTACTCTACTGCTTTCAAGTAGTTGCATTTTCATTAAGGGTAAGGCCACACGGGAAGATTTTGGGGAGATTTGTCGCCCGGCGACTAATCACAGCGACTTATCTCCCTGAATGGCTTGCTAGTATCTTGTACTAAAGTCGCCTGTCCCTATTCACACGCGGCGACGCGATTTTCAAAGTCGCTCAAAATTGCCTCACAAGGCAATTTCGAGCGACTTTATAAAACGTATTGCTGCGTGTGAATAGGCGCCGGCAACTTTAGCGCTAGCGGGTGCGAGATACGAGCAAGCCATTCAAAGTCGAATCTTCTCGTCTGGACGAGCCCTAACAGACAACTTTACAAACACTGCATGATTTCCCTTCTAAAAGGTAGCAACAAACAGTGTTAACTTGTTGTTGATGGTAAAATCATTCTTCTCTCCATTATTTTTTCCCAAAGCAAGCACTGGATGAGAATTTAGATCTCATAGATGGTATTACAGGCTTCGAGGATTCTGTAAGGAAATGTAAGTTTATAAGGTGCTTTTTTTGTAATGTGTTTTTTTTTTTATGAGCAAAGTGTATTTTGTGGTGCAATTTTAAAAACTAAGCTTTATTGGGGTAAAATCTGTATGTACAACATTTTATTTTATGTCAAACTGTTCACATAACTGTTGGTCCCAAGTAGAGATGGAGGATAAGGAGCAACGTGTTCTATGTCCAGCTTGCTACTATTAGCTCTAATTAATTCTAAAAAGTATAGTAACATTTGCCATAGTTACAGATGATCTAAACCCAAAAATGAAAATTGAAAGTATTACAATTTGTCAATATCTGCACTGTTGGTTTAATCACATGAAAGAATGTAGCCAAAATTTGACTTGCATGCTTCTTTAAAGATCTGAGCTGACTTCTGCTACATTATTTAGAAAGTATGGTGTGCAATTTTCAGGCTGGTAAATGCAAAAAGCTATACAGGATAGGGACCTTTGTGAAACTGTCGGGTATTTCAGTAGATTGTACTATGAGTAGGGAGTACTGTTATCAGTGCAAGATAAAGGAAATGGTAAAACCAAGGTTTTCTATTCAGTATAGAGCTTTTACAAAATGTATATGTAAGTTGAAAATTATAATATTCACTCAACCCAACCCCATTCCTTTGTTCCTTACAGTTATCTGTCATGTCGTGGGAATCACTTACCAGCACATCGACAGGTGGCTCTTGGCGGAAATGCTAGGAGATCTGTCGGGTAAATTTGTTTTGGTCTAACACTTTTAAAGGAAATGTCACATAATGAGATACTGTCATGTAGTATAGTGATGTGTGATTCTACTGTCCTGTACTGGATCAGCAGACAAATTAAGCCTTATGAAAACTTTGAGCTGCTATGTGCTGGCATATATGTCTGATAGTATCCTAGATATATCATTATCCTGTCTCTGCGGATCTTCACTTGCACTAAGCATTAAAGGGGACGTTCACTTTCAGGTTAACTTTTAGTATGTTATAGTATGGCTACATTTTAAGAACTTTTCAATTGGTCTTGATTTTTTTTTTATAATTTATGAATTTGCCTACTCCTGACTCTTTCTAGCTTTCAAAAAGAGGTCACTGACTCGTGCTCTTTAAAGCTACAAATGTATTTTTATTTCTACTTTTTTATTAATCCTCTTTCTGTTACAACCCTCCCCTATTAATATTCCATATCCTCATTATAATCAACGGATGGTTGCTAGGGTAAAGCAATAAGATTGCGGACTATGCAATTTGGAGGGTTGACGAATAAAAAGCTAAATAACTCAAAAAACAAAACAAAAATGAAAGCCAGTTTCAAATTGACTCAGAATATTGCTCCGTACATCATACTAAAAGTTAACTCAAAGGTGAACAGCCCCTTTAATAATTTTTATCCCCCAAAGAAAAAGAAGGCACCCAACCACATCCAAGCTGAAAAAGGCAAATGCTAAATAATTGTCTAGTGCTGCTGATTCTCTGAGCTCTCCAACTAAAAAAGTTGTCAATTACAGTATTTAAGTAGTACCAGAAAGGTATACAGTGAATTACAGCTATAACAAGAAGGGGTAGAATAATCTAATAAATAAGGGTTATGGAATAGAACTGGGATGCTGCTCCATAGATTTTCTTTTTATAGCATAATGAATTGTTTTAGAATAATCCAGCCCTGGTCTAACTATTTGTTTTTTTCTTTTCCTTCTCATTGAATGGATGCTACAGAGCCCCAGCTTAGAGTGTGGATGAGTAAATATGGATGGATAGAAAGCGAAAATGGCAAGATTTTTGTATGCAACCAGGAGGAAAATATCAAACCGAAGAACATTGTAGAGAAGATAGACTTTGACAGTAAGTTTCTTCCAGGAAGTGGTGGAGTGTGCCTCTAAAAATATTAGTTATGCTAACAATAACATATGCAAACTGACCTTTTATTTTGTCTTCTTTTTTAGGCGTCTCTGGAATAATGGCATCTTCTCAATGAATCTTTCTCATATCAAGTTAAATGTTATTTTATGTACAGAATGAATGTTGGATCTGGCTAATAAAATCAATGAATCGGTTTATGTTAACTTTTTCTATGAAAATGGCAATATGGAGGTAATTGGTTTATAAAAAAAAAAAAGACTGAAAAGATTAGGCTGTTCATCTTTCCAGCTAATGGCAAAGCTAGGGTACATCATACTGGACCTGCATTTATTGAGCATCTTCGTTCAGGTACTAAAAGAATGTTACAAAATATTAAAGGAATTATTCAGTAAAAAATAAAAAAATGTTTCTAATATAGTTATATAAAGATATAAAGGCAGGAGTGACTGTATGTCTAACATAATAGCCAGGATACACTTCCTGATTTGCAGCTCTCTTGGTTTCCACTGATTGGTTCGTAGGCAGTGACCAATCAGTGACTTGAAGTGGGCCATAACTATTTGCTTTTGAATCTGAGCTGAATAAATGTACAGTTCTGTCCCATGTGGCCCCCCTTCAAGTAGCTGACTGGCTGAGTAAAAGAGCTGAAAAGTAGGAAGTAGTGTTCTAATCTCTTATTTTAGATATCCAGTCACTCCTTCCTTTATACATTTTTGGCTAACTAACTATACTAGAAACATATTTATCTTGCACAGGCCATCTATTTACCCAGTTTTTATTTTTACACTGAACTGTTCCTGCATTAAAAAGTCAACTCAAAAGCCGTTTACAAACATTTTGAGCAGCTGCTGGCTGCCCTCCTTACAAGGGATCTACAGTTTCTGAGACTTTAGATTACATGAAAACCGCAAATGTGTTTGTTTCTCAAGTAGAAGGCTCAGTAAATAATGAACACCCCTGTGTTGAGCATCACTTTAATACTTGTCCGAGGCATTTCTTTCAATGACAAACTGGGCATTAAATGGAAGAGAACCACAAAAGGGAAATTAAAAAAAAAACTGATTATAGATTGCTTGTGCAAGTGAAATGGGGGGCACTAAACAGGTGCTATCCAGTTATTTGGAGAGTCCATACTGCCCAGTATAATGCAGGGAATATCATCATGGGAACAAGATACAAGACTTCCAATGGAGACTTGGATAATTAAAGACAGACTTAAGCTGGCCTTAGATGCAAAGATTTGATTGTATGTCGTGTATGAATCTTCGTTTTGTACAATTTTTGGCCAGTGTTTGGAGTGTCCCGACATATTTTTTTTGTGCCATGTCAATCGGTTGTTCAGTCGATGGGACAGGTTAGATTTCTGTCAGCTGCTGATAATTTCTTTGCATGTATTGTCTGCATGTAACAGCTTTTGTCAGACATAACTTTCATATGTTTGTTGTCAGAGACAGAACATGGCCTGATTTGTTCTCTTGCTACTTTATTTCATCTGAATGGTTAGTGGCAGGTTGGGAGATCCCATATTGAATGCATATCTGCAAGACCAGCTTTACACACCCTGATAAAATTAAATGGGGTGCACACTAATAGAGATAGCTTATAGAGTTGTATCAGAAGCTGAAATTGTACATTAAAGCAGGGCTGTATAGCAGGAAGCACATCTTCTGTTGGATTTTTATGGCACCCTCTGACCTCTTTAACATTTTTTAAGTACTACCTAGCCTACAAAATAAATCCCAGCACTATGGCTATGGCACGTGTTACAGAACGGTGACACATCAACAGATTGCATTTATATATATATATATATTATATGTAGCTGGGCAAAAATATAATGGGACAGAATTTTTTTATTGAAATACCCTGACTGAGATGCATATGCCTTAAGAACACATGTGGCATCCTTCCAACAGGATCTTGACAAATCTGGCAATCTGGGCAGCTAAATGGCAAATGAGATTCAATGTTGTTAGATGTAAAGACATGCACCTGGGATGTAAAAATATTCAAGCCACTTATACCCTTAATGGTACTGCACTAGGCAAATGCATGAGGGAAAAGGACCCTGGAGTCCTTGTAGATGATAAACTTGGCTGTAGTAAGCAATGCCAGTCAGCAGCATCAAGGGCCAATAAGGTATTGAGCTGTATTAAAAGGGGCATAGAGTCACTGGAGGGGGGTCATTCTTCCACTTTATAGAGCACTTGTAAGGCCCATTCTAGAATATGCCATACAGTTTTGGTCTCCCTCACTCAAACAGGACATTATTGTATTAGAGAAGGTACAGAGAAGGGCAACTAAGCTGGTAAAAGGTATGGAAAATCTTAGCTATGAGGAAAGACTGGCCAAATTGGGGATGTTCATGCTGGAGAAGAGGCACTTAAGGGGTGATATGGTAACTGTATAAATATAAAAGGAGATCATATAATACCAGTAGGTCTTTCCAGCTGACACAAGGTCAACCATTCTGTTGAGAAGAAAAGAGGTTCCACCTGAATATTCAGGAGTCAGGAAGGAATTTTTCCCCCTCTGAGGCAAATTGGAGAGGCTTCATATTGGGTTTTTTTTTTTGGCTTCCTCTGGATCAACTAGCCGTTAGGTAGTTTAAAAAAAAAGTTAAAAGGTTTATCTTGATGGACGTGTGTCTTTTTTTCAGCCTAACTTACTATGTTACATAATACGACTTGTGCTGCTGCAAGAATATAATCAAAGCCTGCCCTGTAGCTCAGCCCTAAATGTGTTGTAGAAACCTTCTGCCAGGTTTTAAAAAGGTTAAAAAAAAAAACAGTTCTATTTAGACTATTTTAGAATATGCTAAGGAGATTCTGTCATGATTTTTGTTGTATTTTTTTATTTCTCACACTGCAAATAATTCACTCTACCATATAAAATGTAATTCCTGAATAGTGATGTGCGAATTTATTCGCGAAATGCCAGTGAAAATTAGCCTGGCGAAAATTCTCTGGCGTCAACAAAAAAAAACAAGACGTGCGTCAAAAAACAGTGCGCGTCGAAAATGACGCACCAAGTCAAAAAATTAGACGAGACTCGTTACACAAATTTTTCGCCAATTTGCGAATTTCGCTGGCAATTCACACATTTTCCGCGAAACGGGATAGATTCGCCCATCACTATTCCTGAACCAGCATGTGTATTTTTTTAAAGTTGTAATATTAATGTGTCTTAGGTCCTGGTCATGTGCTTTCAGAAAGAGCCCGCACTTTAGGATGGAATTGCTTTGAGGCAGGCTGTTGTTTCTCCTCCTCAATGTAACTAAATGTGTCACAGTGGGACCTGAATTTTTTTACTATTGAGTGCTGTTCTTAGATCTACAAGGCAGCTGTTATCTGGGTACCTTCCCATTGTTCTGTTTGTTAGGCTGCTGTGGGGGCAGGGGGATTATTTCTCTCCAACTTGCAGTACGGCAGTAAAGAGTGACCAGGCCTGGATTTGTGGAGAGGTCATCTATGCCCGGGCCTAGGGCGACAGGGTTTTAGGGGGTGGCATGCTGCCCAACCACACCCACATTGGTTCAGAAATTAAAATTTCCTGTGTGCCAAATTCCCAGTGCTCTTTCCTGATGATGAAAATTTGAGCAAATAAAAGGGAGGGGACAGGGCCGACAAAGGGCAACGGGCCTAGGGGCGCCCGCTAGGTAAGTCCAGCCCTGACACAATATGTCTAGCTAGCCTAGCGTTACGACCTTTTCCTGAAAAAAATACCGGCCTTCCTATCTATCTTTTTTTCCTATTAATAACATTGGGATCAACCTTTAAAAATACCGGCCAGGTGGCAACTCTAAGCTAGCCCCATGTCAGATTTCAAAATTAAATATAAGAAAAGCTCTTTGTGAAATGGATTTCTGTGCGGAAGTCTGCTGGAGCACCAGAGAAATCAATATTGAAGTGTAGAGAATTTATGGAGCACCACGTAGGAAATAAAACATGACGTTTATTCTGTTATTAAAATATTTCTCAACAAAACATCATAACTGGGAATCAACAAAAACGATAAGATAAGCTTTTGAGAAAGTGGCCAGAGGGCTACGAAATGCGTCAAGCGTGGGGTTCTTATCGTTTTTGTTGATTCCCAGTTATGATGTTTTGTTGAGAAATATTTTAATAACAGAATAAACGTCATGTTTTATTTCCTACGTGGTGCTCCATAAATTCTCTACACTTCAATATGGATTTTGCTACAACCGGGAGCAGTTTTCTATGAGTAGCACACGAGGAGATACCTTTGGGTGCTCCCCCTGGATATATTTCCTATTGTTTGCACCAGAGAAATCAACCCTGTGTTTAAAAAGACCCTACCCACCATCCCTCACCAAGACCCTCCTCCCCCCAAGCCAAAGTGATACCCAGGGCAAATGCCCCTAAGTACATACTTACCCCTCCATGCAGATTCAGGCATTGGACTTCTTTGGAATGAGGCTTCGGTAATCTTCAGAATGAGACTGACTCTTCAGCAATTTTCGTGAGTTTTGGTGCATGCGCAGTGCTCCAAAACGCCGGTTGGTCTCATTCCAAAGATTACCAACGCAGCTGAAGATGGCACCCGTGAAGTCCGATGCCTGAATCTGCATGGAGGTGTAAATATGAACATTTGCCCGGGTGTAACTTAGGATGGGGGGGGCAGTGTTGGACTGGGACACCAGGGGCCCACCATAAAACCTTAGACCAGGGGCCCACCATAAAACCTTAGACCAGGGGCCCACTCTCAGTACTAATATTCTTCATCTCCTCAATCAACCTCTATTCTCCTAGTTTGTTTTCTTTACATACTATAGTCAATAATTTCATCTATTTTGCCTTTGTTCTCATAGAAATAGGGAATGGCCATGAAATAGGCCAAAAGTTTAGCAGCATGAGGGACCACTGACACCTTGGCCCACCTGGAGTTTTCCTGGTATTCTGGTGGGCCAGTCCGACACTGGGGGGGGAGGGTCTTGGTGGAGGTTTTTTAAATGTAGGGTTCAATTCTGTGTCAATAGCAGTGAAGAGCCTAGCTGAAATCGTTGTGATCTGACAGAAAGGCTGACACATAAGTCGTTTCAATAAAAAGGAAAATTAATTATAAGTACTTTGTGTGGCCAGTGATTTACAGTCGCCTGTCGCAGTGCTGTATCATGCTTCTTACTGGCGCCTGGGACGTATTTTGCTTTATTCCCAGGCCAGCATCCTTGATTTATTTCCCTCAATGTCCTTTCTCTTTGATTCGGTGTCTCCCATTGGCTAGAACCCTCCTCCCCCAGCTGCCAACTCCCTGTGTGTGTTTGTGTCCCCTGCCCCTCCCTGTAGCACTCTGCCCCCTCCCTTGGCTCCTCCCTGTATCAGCACCACAGACCCAGTAGCATCAGAAGTGACGCACGAAACAAACGTATACATTTAACGGGAGCAGCATCAGTAGCGCCACATCCATCTGAATAACACCAGCGACAATCAGGACCAAGGACAGCAGCGGCCTGCGCAAAAGCCTGGGGTGAGTCTAAGATCCAGACAAAAAATAAGAGCGAAAATCGCAGCAGGAGAGACGCTCCATTCGACACACTGTAACAATATGCTTCTATTTCTAGCTTCATATACACTATGCACTATTGCTCTATCTGTTGCTTTTAGGTTTCCAGGATTTAATATATACCACTAGAACAAAGAATTAATATACAGACGGGCTGGCAAATGTTGAAGAGCATTATTATACAGGACAGATACAAATAGGAAAACAGACACCAGAATTGTTATTTTGGGGAAGACAGAGCCAATAGTCCAGTCAGATGGAACTGGACTGATAAACAGGCAGATCAGACCACTTGTAGGCTGAAAGGCTGATCTACAAACAGATGTGCCACACTAGGGAAACAAAGATTCATATCCTTAGCTGGCACACTGGCTGAGCCTGGCATTTGTTGGCTAACTGCATCAGTGTATCATTGATCAACAGAAATACTCGTGCCCTTATACACATGGCTTAGGGAGAGAGCAAAGAGCAAGTAGTGCACAGTTTACACAGGTAGACAAGGTGGATGCTTGACTGAAGACACTAGTGGGTACAGACAGACAGGAGGATACAGCAATAGAGGGAAACCATTTAGATAAATGGAAAACAGAAACAGAAATGTAACCAATTAAATATTTGTTAATGGATCCTGCTGAAATGTAAAATAAAAAAATCTATTTTCTTTCAAGATATATGTAAAATAGTGTAAATATGTGCAGGACATGTAAAAATGTGTGTATACGTAGAATCATTCTGGAACTGAAAGGCATTGCAATGTTTTTATTGTTTTCTTTGTACATTTTTAACGTGTGAAATGCACTCTTGTTGTGTGCTCTCTTGTCCATATATACTGCTGATATGTGGCTACACAGGCCCTGTAAGGTTTTGGGTGTTTATTGTATGTAGAAATGCTGCTTTCTGTGTTTATATGCATAAAGCCCCCATTTTGATGTTTCTCTTTTTTGTCGTATTTTTGTCTTCCTTATTCCTTTCTGCTGTTTTCCTGACACCTTTCTCTCTCCCATTCTTTACTTTGTCCCTTCCTCGCATCTGTTCTTAATTTCATTCCCACTGTTGGTATGCCACCTTTAGGTTTAAATGTAGCTCCCTCACTGTTTCTTCTCCCAAGTCTCCCCTCTGTCCTGCTCATCCATTCACCTGGCTTGTTGCCCATGCACATGCCCAAGTGCAGGCTGTCCTCTATTAATTCTGCAGCTCTCGAACAGTCTGTGGGCTGTGGCATGAAACAGCCTTTTCTTCTGGCAGCACCAGTTGTAACTGAAATCCCAATATTGGCAGCTTCTCAAACCATTGAATCTCAACATCTCTGGGAATTATGTATTTGAGTTCCTGTATTTAGTAGTGCAGTGTTTGCAGATAACATAGGTGATTACTAGGAGGTCCTTATAATATGCAAAGTCTTAACATTTGGGGCTGATGCCACTGTTCTGAATTGTGATTGAATAACCTAGATTAAATATAGGTATGGGAGGCATTCCTTATGTGAAAATACATTATCCAGAAAACCACAAAATACAGGAAGCTATTTCCCATAGTACTCAACTATTTCCTTTTTTCTCTGTAATAATAAACCAGTACCTTGTACTTCTGCATGAATCCATATTGGTGTCAAAACAGTCCTGTCTGGTTTATTGCATTTTTAAATATGTTTAGTAACCTTATTCCCTGATTGCTTATTTTACTAATTCAGATCTGTGCTTGTATTGTTTAGCTAATGTACTGTCTGCTTTATTTTAATGACACTGCTCTGTATTTAGATAGCACACATATTGGCTTATTGGGGTTATGTAATAAATTATACTAAGTTCACCCAGGTGCAGTCACTTGTAACAAAAATCATCAATTTACTGGTCACATGCTTGAAGCAAACATCTTTTTGTTTATCATGAACGCGTCTTTTTACAAAAGGAGACTTATAGGGGGGGAAGTCACTAAGCAGTGAAAATTCGCTAGCGTTGCCTTCGCTAACGTTTGCTGCACTTCCCCAGGCGAATTTTCGCCAGCGCTACACAAATTCATTAAAGTGCGAAGTTACGCTAAGGTCAGAGAACGGTAGCGTAGTTGCACAGTGTTACTTTGCCAGGCGAAGCGCATTTACGCTAGCGATGCCTAATTTGCATACGGCGCAAATTTCAAAGTATAATAGACGTATATGTTACAGCCACTACATTCCACTACACAAGCCCAGGAAACCTTTAATAAATTAAATAAAGTTGTCCTATTGCCCTAAACATGTGCCCCCTGTATAGTTGTGTTGCCATATGTTAGGAAAATGTAGGGGGGAAGGAGGGTAACCCCCTAAAAAAAACTCACCCTAGAAAGGTAAAACACGCCAGCGTTTTTTTGGGACTTAGAAAAAATTTCCAATTTTTTTTTCAAACTCCTATCTATTGTATTGAACTTTGCCAGGTCTGGTCTGGTAACATTCAGGAAAATGTTCATCTTAGTGAATTTGCGTAATTACAATCCTTCGTCAGTGCGCAACTTCGCCTGGCGTAAGGGTGGGAAGTTGCGCTAGTCTATCTACTTCGCTAGCGAAAATACGCCAGAGTCTGTGTTAGTAAATTTGCGAAGTTAGCGCTAGCGTTAGACGCTTCGCGCTTTAGTGAATTTCCCCCCATAGTGGCAAAGGGCGTGTGTTACAACTGAAATGCAGAATACACTGGAGTGGCACACTTTTTACTATTCAATCGTTCGACCAATCGAATTGCGGTAAAATCCTTCGAATTCGATATTCAAATTTGAAGGATTTTACTTCCCTTCTATTCACATGGTCGAAATTCGAGGAATGATAAATCTGCACCTTACTGTACATTTCACTTGTATGATAGTACAGTGCCCCTTCTCAACAGAAAAATGATATTAGAGCAGGGGACCTAACTTACCTTCCACACCAACTGTGGGATTAGCTTGACCATTAAGCATTTCAATTTTATACTTCATTTGGGGTTCCAATGAATACATTTTTCTACACAAACATTATTGTTTAGGGTAATTAGGTATCCATCAATATTATTCTGAAATCTCTCCTAATTGCACAAGGATTTCAACAGGTAGATAGAGGACTCATTATACATGTACTGCAGATCCATTTCTGATATTATAATTCCCTTATAGTCATATGATTGTGTAAAAATGCAGTACTGCTCCCAGTAGCCAAGATCCTTTGCCGTGCTGTGCAGTCCCTTACACAGTCTGACTCCATGACAGTAGAAGCGCATTCGCATTTTTGCGCGTGTAACGTCACGCATTAAGAAAAGGGGTCACTGTTGGGGGCGCTTTTCTTAATGCCCATGCACGTGACGTCACGACAGTGTCCACTGTCATGGCAGCTCACACCGGGAGCAACCTCCTGGTGCAAGTTTGCAGGGAGCATTTAAAAAAAAAAAGTACTGGTACCCCTAACCGGAATGCGGGTTCTATCAGCCCGCACCTTTGGTTGGGGGCAACTTTTTTAAGCGATAGGTGCCCTTTAAGTATTGAATTATAAGAAATTGTATATTGTTCTATTTAATAAATTATTATTTCTTATGTAACCTTAAAGGAGAGACAAAGGCCATACCTGCTACCTTAGGTAATCCCCCTTCCTTACTTCTCCCTGCATAGTTTGTTACCCCTGAAATTGTCCCTAAGTTTTGCTCAAGTATGGGTGGAGAGTAAGTGCAGCAGAGCTCATGGGCGCCACCTTCCGGATCTCCTGTTTTATACTGTAACTGAGCACAGTTGGAGTAGTCTCCCTGTTCATAGCAACTGCACATGCATTATAATTGTTGATGGGAAGGAAGAGGACCTGAACAAGACCAGAAATCTGGAAGATGGTGCCCACGAGCTCCCCTTTCCCGTTTAACATAATAAATATCTGAATGAAAAGAATGGAACAGGAGTGTGATTTAGACAAGGTGTTTGTTGACAGTGTCTTGAGATCTACCTAATTACCTATAGATCTCGATCTACCTGTTGGCACCCCTGTCATTGAATGAGCTGTGTATTATACCATAGAGTTGGTAGTATTTTTTCTTTTTTTATGGTTGCCATCATCTCATTTTGGCACCATTTTAAGGAGTGGGTTACTTGCAGTTCTTCTTTTTGTCCCTGAGGAAGGTCACTTTTTTTTCAATAAAAACAATTAGGTATTATTGCTAAGACCAGCGAGATTTTGTTTTTTAAATAAAGGAGCAAATTGTATTTAGTTACAATATCCATTGTTGACTTTTAGCAGGTACTTTCCAGGCATCTAATACCAGTCAATTTCCACCCTTTCGGTTTTATACTTTGACCATTAATTATTATAATGAGATTGTATATGCAGTTTCCCAAATGCCTTGTTGATGGTGGTGTGTAATGTTATTGCATCAATACCATCCCAAATATTTTAATGTCTTGGCATTGCATGTAAGTTCTACCCAGTGCAATACTGTAGTCACAATGACCCTGAAGAAACTTATTACTAGCCAGTACTGAAATTTAATGACCAGTCTCTTGAGTGCCTCTCAGCCTATTTATTGATAATGGTTTGTGCTAAAATGTAATAGCTGCTAGAACAGGTCTGTGCTTTAAAACGAAACTGAAGAACGCCTGAACACAGTGTTTGGACTGCAGTTATATTATAAGACTCATTTCTGTGGTGCTGTCCAGCTGGCCTTGTGTGGCCCCCACATGAAAATCTGCCTCCGGACACAGTTTTATGTGCTCCTTTTCTTTGGCATGAGAATGCGAAGGGCCCCAAGGAGGTGCGGGCCCATGAATGATCGCATCATTGGTAGTTACACCTCTGTTGGCCCTCCACCATGTAAGCTAGAACAATTCTGTCCTTATGTACTACAGAAGTTGGACAGCATTGTTTTAAAGTATAAATCAATGAAACAGAATCCAGCTGATTAACAGACGCACAGGAGAAATGACATCTGCTACATTGTTTCAAGAGTCAGAACCAGGGAGGGGAAGCATATATTGCTTTGAATTACAATTGCAAACAACTAAAAATTATTAATGTGTATTTATTGTGAAGTTCCATAGTATTACATTTTCATTACATTTTTGGATGGAGAGCCCCTTTAACATTATAATTTTATATTTGTGATTGATATTAGCACTATTTACTAGGTTGGTATTAGGGTAAGCAATGTATTAAGATATATATATTATTCACTTGCTAGTGTTTCCTGTATACCCATAATCTGATAACTACAGTAGGTGAACAGATTAAGGAAAGTGGGTTTTAAGCAATAGCTTTAATGTACTCTAGCAGTACTCCTATGTATTACTAGAGTAGCTTCACAGTACTCCTGCAGTTTTTTATTAATAGGGGTTTTTGGTTTTAATAGGGAATCATGACCAGAGAGGACCCTCCTGATTCAACCCCAGAGGAAAGCAAACTCCCCATGGAGTTCCAGAGTCCATTACTTGAGAAAAGGAGAAGACCTTTGGTTCACCCTTCAGCACCTGCTCCTCTGCCTAAAGACTATGGTAATGCAGCAACAACAATGTGAAAGTGCTCCTTAAGCATTTACAAATGCAAAATGGAAGCTATTTAGACACATATGTGTTGTAGCTCAGCTGTTTATTACTATTGCACTGAGGAAGGATACAAGCAAGGGCACACAGCTTCATCTTGTGTAGATGTTTGATGGCTTCTGATGGCCATTAGGACCTACATATATAACACTACACATATATTTAGTTGCAATTTGCCAAGTGAACTAAATAGGCAGTATATTTATTTATAAATCACCTACAGCTGTGCACTGTATAAATCACAGAGATTAGGAAATGTTGACATTAACCTCATCACTGAGTTTTTTTAAGAAAATGTTCTTGTATATAAAAACCTGACTTTTTGTACTTTTCTGTCTGTTTTTCAGCATTTACATTTTTTGACCCCAATGACCCAGCTTGCCAAGAGATTCTGTTTGATCCACTGACCAGTGTACCTGAGCTTTTTGCCATTATACGGCAGTGGGTTCCTCAGGTTCAACACAAAATTGATATCATTGGCAGTGAGGTGAGTGGCCAAGAACCAAATATATTGATTTAGCGACACTTGACATTGATAAGGAGCCTGATATCTATGTTACCTTTATACACATGCATGAAGACAGACACCAACTTCTGATGAATTGACGATCTGGGTCACGAAACGCGTCAAGCCACGTCTCCCTGCAGACATGTTTTTAATATGAAGCAATAAATGTTTATCGTTTTAATCTCCTGTTCCACAGTGGACTTCCTTACCAGCCTAACCGGTCTCCACGCTTTTCGCCTATACTTTAGCTAACACGCCGCGGCCAGAGCGGCTCCACAGACCTGGTTTGGCATCTAAGTAGACACAGATACTCTTTCCTCCAGCGGCGTTCCCCCCTCGTGTTTCTGGACCAACTGGCAGGGTACCTGTTTGTATAGATAAGAGAAAAACCTTATGAAGAAGAAACCAATAGGAATTCTCTCAAAGTTATGGAACATATATATATGAGGAACATAGACATAGGCCCCAGATATTATATTAACAGTGGTCTGTGCTGATTGCAATAGATATATTAAAATATCTTTTATCTATATCTATAGAGAGCATTAACCCAAGTAAACATTCCAGTATGAGATTAAAGAAGTGGGAGCAGCTCACACCAAGGTTATCGATGGAACCTCTCAGTAGTATAAATGCAGTTCATGTAAATTATGTTTTATGTCTTGGGTTCTTTACTAGATCCTAAAGAGGGGCTGTCATGTGAATGACAGGGATGGATTGACGGATATGACCTTATTACATTATGCCTGCAAAGCTGGAGCACATGGAGTGGGTAATGTATCATTTTCAAATACTGTCTTCCGTATAGATCAAGCATAAACTACACAGAGCACATATTGTCGTATCCATTCTGCCTCTGTTGTAGTCTGGTCTGAGTATGTTTGTATGAGGGGCTGCTCTTAGTATACACTGCTATGAACTGCTCTTAAATATGTATTAATGGGAATTGGAAAGTTTAGAATTACATTTTGTTTTATTGTGCAACAAAAACAACAGTTTTTGAATTTGCCTCCTCTTTAACTAACATTAAAAGAGTTCAGGTTGCCCATCCCTGGGGATATCATGCAAAGAAGTCTTTTAAACCAATTGGTAATTTTGATGACAATGACTGAGCATTGAGCTATATTTTGCAAATGAAAAGCAGTGATATATCTGCTAATATTATGATTCATCTTGGCCCCTGCATATATAATACACACCTAGGGGCAGATTTACTAAATTTGTGTGAAGAATTCAAAGTTCGATCGAATTTGCATAAAATTCTAATTCGAATCTTCGAATATGCAAATTAGCCAAATTCGACCATCGAATATTCGAATAATTTCAATATTCGAATAAAAATTTTATTTGAATATTCGACTATTCGATGGTCGGAGTACTTCCCCTATTTGACCACCTAATTCGCCAGATCCAAGCTGCCGAATTGGGTTTCATTATTTTTGATTGAATAAAAAAAATTAGATCGATTGTTCGAATCGATCGTTTGTTTGATCGATCGAATTGTGGTAAAATCCTTCAAATTTAAATATTCGAATTCGAGGGATTTTACTTCACATGGCCGAATTTTGAATTTTTTTTTATTAGAAATTTGGCCAATAGTAAATCTGCCCCCTACTTTCTTGGATCACTTTGCAGCTTAGCTTCCATGCTTTCTCTCCAAAGAGACACATGCTCTCATTTTAGGTGACTTCAACATTCCCATTGACAACTCTACTTCTCCTGCCTTCTCTAAACTCCTCTTTCTAACAACTTAATTTGGTCTCTCTCAGTGGATCGACTCATCTACCCATATTGAGGGTCATGCTCTTTATCTTTTATTCTGACACACGTGCTACCCATCCAACCTTACTAACACAGTACCTCAGAAGATGTAGTAGATCTGCTGAATGATGGTCCAGAAAGTCACTAACTGATCCTGATTTTATCCACTTTAAATTCATGCTCTCTACTACAATTGAGCTCTATCAATAGCTAAAGAACAGTGCTTCTCTTCTTTAATCTCCAAACTGTCCTCTAAACTGCAGCAACTGTTTGCCAAATTTTACTCACTCCTATGCTCTCTCCACCCCCTCCGCCCATTAATGTAACTGCCAAAGATCTTGTTTCTTTAATGAAAAAAAATCTCATTAGACCAGTAATCCCCAACCAGTAGCTCGTGAGCAACATGTTGCTCTTCAACCCCTTGGATGTTGCTCCCAGTGGCCTCAAAGCAGGTTCTTATTTTTAAATTCCTGACTTAAAGGAAAGCTTTACTTGCATATAAAACATGTGTACTGCCAAACAGAGCCTCCTGTTGGCTGCAAGTCCACATAGGGGCTATCAATACCCAATCACAGCCCTTATTTGGAAGCCCCAGGATATTTTTGCATTCTTGAGGTGCTCTCCAACATTATTTTATACTTGAGTGTGGCTCATGGGTAAAAAAGGTTGGGGATCCCTGCATTAGACTAAGCATACTGTCTGACAACAATGTCAGATTAATGTACAGTCCACTCATATCCACTTTACACTCCTTCACCCCCGCAACACTAGAAAACCCACAATCTGCTCCCTTGACCCCATACCCTCTTGCCATCTTTATCCAATATTTGATACATTCTCTCCTGCACTTACCCACCTGTTTAACCTTTCACTCTCAAGTGGTACTTTTACAAACAAGCATTAATCACACCTATCCTCAAAAAACCTTCCCTTGATCCCAGCTCTCCTAACTATCGCCTGGTTTCCCTTCTTCCATTCATATCCAAATTACTGGAAAGGCTTGTTTACAAATGCCTGATCCAGCATCTAACTCACAACTCACTTCTTGACCCCTGCAATCTGGCTTCCACCCAACACACTCAGCTGAAACTGCACTCAACCAAGTAACCAAACAATCTTCTACTGGTAAAGTCTAAAAGTCACTATTCCATACTTATTCTTCTATATATCTCTGCAGCATTTGACACAGTTGACCACGCACTCCTCCTATTTATTCTATACTCAGCTGGCATTTGAGACACTGCTCTTTCATGGTTTGCATCTTATCTGTCTAACCATTCCTTTAAAGTTGCCTTCTCTTACTCTACTTCTACCACCACTTCCTCTCTCTGTCAGAGTTCCTCAAGGCTCTGTTCTAGGCCCTCTGCTGTTCTCACTCTAATCTACTTTGCTAGGAAAACTTATTCAGTCATTTGGTCTTCAGTATAACCTTTATGCTGATGACACCAACCTCTCTCCATCTGTTACAGACTGCCTCTCTGCTGTCTCCTCTTGGATGTCACAGCGCCACCTGAAACTGAGCCTTTCAAAAACAGAACTCGTTATATTTCCTCCAAGATCTTCCCCTGTCCCTCAGATATAACTTACAGTAAACAACACTACCTTTCAATCCACCACACAGACACACTGATTAGGAGTTTTCCTAGACTTGCATCTGTCTTTTTCACCACACATCCAAACACTTGCAAAATCTTGTATTCAAGTGCACAACATTGCCCGAATACAACCATAGATCAGTTCAGAAACAACCAAAACACTTATTCAGTCTCTTATCATCTCCCCCCTTGATTACTGCAAACTACTCCTTTCAGGTATTCCAAACAGTTGCCTTTCATAACTCCAATCTCCTCTAGAATAAAATTCAAACTACTAACACTTAAATTTAAGGCCTTTAATAATTAAGCCCTTCCCTATATTTCATCTCTGATCTCCAAATACACTTCTTCACACAACCTTCACTCTGCTTCTAACCTTTGCCTTGCTTCTCCTCTCTTCACTTCTGCCTATTCTCATCTAGACTTCTCTCGGGTTCTGCTTTTCTCTGGAACTTTTTGCCTCGAGACTTCTCCTTATTTTCAAACTTTCAAACACTCTTTAAAGACCTACCAGTTTAAAGCTTATTCAATGTACCTTAAATAATCAATCATTGTTGTTGTATCATAAATGACAAAATTGTTTCTAAAATCATAATGTCTCAATTGTACCCTAACCTTTAGTTTGTAAACTCCAATTTGTAGGGCCCTCTAATCCTTTTGTACTCTGTAAACCAGGGGTCCCCAACCTTTTTTACCCGTGAGCCACATTCAAATGTAAAAAGAGTTGGGGAGCAACACAAGCATGAAAAAGTCTCTGGGGTTGCCAAATAAGGGCTGTGATTGGCTATTTGGTAGCCCCTTTGGGGCTGGCAGCCTACAGGAGGCTCTGCTTGGTACTATACTTAGTTTTTATGCAATTAAACTTGCTTCCAAGCCTAGAATTCAAAAATAAGCACCTGCTAGGAGGACAATGAGAGCAACATCCAAGGGGTTGGAGAGCAACATGTTGCTCGCAAGCTACTGGTTGGGGATCACTGCTGTAAACCCTTGTTTGTTTATACACTATTTATTCCCTGTTTGTTATAATTAAGTTAAAGCCCTGCTTATTTTGTCGGCTCTAAATAAATAAATGATGATGATTTGTCTAGCACAGTACAGTAATACTGATTAACCCATAGCAGCTGACAGCTGAGTTTGAGGCAAAGATGTTTACCCAAACTACTGAGATACTTCATCAATTTATTTCAGACTTCCTTGAACTTATTAGCAACTAAGCAGTATGTGCGTTATAGGCACTATATAATTTAAATTATGATATGTATAGGTGACCCTGCAGCTGCTGTCCGACTGACCAATCAGCTTCTTCTGCTGGGTGCCGACATTACCTTGCGCAGTCGCTGGACCAATATGAATGCTCTGCATTATGCTGCTTATTTTGATGTTCCAGAACTTCTTCGCACACTCTTGAAAGCATCAAAGCCCAAAGGTGAGGAATACAACCAGTAAAGTAAAGTATAATAAAGGAATCTGTTTGTGAGGAAAGTGGAAGCATAGAACTGCATTTAATTTAGAGTGAGATTTTATAAAGCATTTGAAGACAGGGCAGGCGGAGTTTATTGCCCAATGAAGCAATTTACTTTGTTATACAGAAGATTTTTTTGGTGCAATATGTGAAGTTATAAGGGGAGGGTAAATAGAGCTGTTTGTGAGTATTGCCAGTAGTACTTAGTGTGGGATTTGTGTTAACCAATAGAATCAGTTATAGGGATCAATAAGAAGAGTATATCTTCTTGTGTCTCTGGTGACCTTATATATTATGTCCTCTGTCAGTGCTGAATTCCACCTGTAGCGATTTTAACCATGGAACTGCTCTACATATTGCTGCCTCCAATCTCTGTCTGGGAGCTGTGAAGTGTCTTCTTGAGCATGGGGCAAATCCTTCTGTCAGAGTAAGTAAAACTTATATAAATTACAATAAAGGAAAGAGAGTAAGAATGAATATGTTATTTCAACAGGCCTTTTATATATATATATATATATATATATATATATATATATATATATATATATATATAGAGAGAGAGAGAGAGAGAGAGAGAGAGAGAGAGAGAGAGCAGCAGCACAGACTTGGGGTTTCCAAAAAAGGAATCTTTCCACAAAAAGCATTTGTGCAGTTTATTTGGTTTATTATTACAGATTAAAGGGAAATAATTTTGAAAATCATTCAGTCTATGGGCAATAACCTTCCTGTAACTTGGAGCTTTCTGCATACTGGGTTTCTGTATGACATTTTTTTTAGGGATGCACCATTTCCAGGATTTGTCTGAATCCAAGTGCCTGGTTGAGCCAAATCCAAATCCTTATTATCACATGATTCTTTGTCACACAATCAAGGAAATTAACATTTTTTAACCACACATTCTCTTTGGCCCTTACAGCCACTAATTTGCCTATGCAAAATTCGATTCTGTTCGGGATTCAGCTGAATCTTTCATGAATTATTCAGGATTTAACCAAATCACAAAATAGTGGATTCGGCGTATCCCTGTTCTTTATGTCAGTCGATCACATATTTTTATTACAATGTTTTTGTTAATAAAATATTTAACAGAAAGATTACCTATCTCAAAACCTAGGTATTAAATTATGTGTCATAAAGCACATGGTTTCATTTTGTCCATACCAAAGGAAATAACTTCACTGTTCTTCCATATACTTATTTTAGTATAATTTGCATGCAAATAGAATACATTATGGAAATAATTTTTTCCTCTGCAGAATAGCAAGAGCCAAGTACCAGCTGATGTAGTTCCTGACCCTATGGATATGGGCCTGGACAAGGCAGAGTCTGCTATGATTGCTAAGGAACTGAAGCAGCTGCTATTGGATGCAGTGCCCCTAACCTGTAACTTACCCAAGATCACATTACCAAACTATGATAACATCCCTGGCAACTTAATGTTGGCATCCCTGGGGCTGAAATTGGGCGACAGAATACTGTTGGATGCAGAAAAGGTAGTGTACAGACTGTTTCGAAATGTATGAATATATATGTGTTTGTATTCTATAGTAGCTATAAATTATCATGCTCACTTGGTATTGAGTCAACCTGAGTTTTTATCAATGTTTTGGGACCTTAAACGGAATTTCCTGTGGGGCCCAGTAACATATAGGTACGCCACTGCTCACACTATTAGATGTTTTGCAGTTTAATTTAATAATTAGGTCACAGTCAAATTCACACACTTTTTATGTCAGAAGACCATTATCAACTTGCATTTTACTAAAACATTGGTATGGGCTTGGAGAGGAAATGCCTCTCAAGATATAAGCACTCAACTGAAAGTAAGTGCAGATCAATGACAAGATTTGTTTCTTAGATCTGTGCAATCCACCTTATCTCCAAAGTTGTTTCTGCTGCTACCATTATTTTTCTTTTGGAGCCAACATCATTCCTTGAAATGTTTTCTTGCATGCTTTCAGAGAGTCTTGCCCATCAGCTCTTATATCCTTTTATTGAGTCTTATTAGATATTACAAACATATTTAAATCAGTACTCCTAAAACTAAAGACAATCTGGCCATTGAAATAAATAAATTGTTACAAATATAAACATGTGTATAGAATTATATTTCCCGAATATGCATGACAGTTGTATTTAATGCATATATTTATTTAAAATTTTAGGTTATACCATTTAGATTTTTAGAAACACCTACAATATACGGTATGTGTGTGCGCTCTCATTCATGTTTATTTTTCATAGACACGTTCTCCTTTAGAGATTGCAGCAGTCAGATCACATAGTAGTATAGTATTGCTCACGAGCCACTGGTTGGGGATCATTGCTCTACACTATACTAAAAGTTAATTCAATGTTGAACAACCCCTTTTTTTTTAACAGGTTTCCTTTTTATTGAGTTTCAAAATTTAGGGATACAGAAAGCAAAAAACAAGGGGGGGGAGTCAAAGAAAATAGGGTACAATAACATCATATCATAAATAGCGTACGTTCACATATTCAGTAAATTACAGTACATCAATGCAAAGTAGCACCCAAGTGAATATCACACCACAGTTCCCATATCTTCAGAAATTTACCCAGGCATCCCCAAGCTTCATAAGTGAGTTTTATTAACGGAAGCATTCCATTAACATAGTTTATCCACTCCTTCTTAACAGGAGGATCTGGGGAGATCCAGTGCATCACCAGCATTTTCTTTGCATAGAATAGTAATGTCCTCACAGTTAATCTAACATGGGCTGCTGGCAGTAGATCCTCAACTATCCCTAACAGGCAGCTTTCAGGATTATATACATTAGGCACCTCAACGGCTTCTGAAATATATATACACACACTTCCTTCCAATAAACTACTATTGTCGGACAGGTCCATACCATGTGCCAGAAGGAACCATCCATCATATGACATCTTGGCTCTGTCAACCTGCCCATTCGAGCTAATTTGTTAGGAGTAAGGTAGGTACGTAACAGAAATTTGTGCTGAATTAACTTATCTCTGCCTGAGATCAAAAAACTATATATGTGCCCTGTCACTTCCTCCCATTGGTCGCTAGTAAGGGTTGGCAGATCTATTCTCCATGTGTCATATGCTCTCACAAACGGGGAAGGTATTGTAAGCTAAAGATTAGTGTATACATATGAGATCATTTTAGGTTGAACAACCCGTTAAGCCATTTGAGAAAAGAAAAGGTTGGAAAGTCTTATCCACTAACCACCTTGCCTCGTTTATTTATTTGTAGGCAGGCACCCTTCGTTTCTGTGGAACCACTGAATTTGCCAGTGGACAGTGGGTTGGAGTGGAGCTGGATGAACCAGATGGAAAAAATGATGGTAGTGTAGGGGGAATCAGCTATTTCATTTGTCCCCCTAAACAGGGTAAGTAGTCCCTATACCATATGTCTTGCTACTTGCCAAAACAAAACAATGGAACTATCAGAATTAGTATTTCCTGCAGATGGCCCTTACCAAACAGCCACCTGCAGGGAATTCTGTGTGATACAAATGTTGCAGCAAATGAATAGACAAATAGATCCTTTGCTTGCAACTGGTAGTGTTTACCACTCTGTCCTTTGTATGCAACCCATGCAGTCTATTAAAAATGTCTCTTTACTTTTAGTGGCTGGTTTTATTTTTTTCTTTCTCTGGTATGGCTCTCTATAAAGCCCAGAAACAAAGAATGTAAAACAAAATCCTACCCATAGGGTTAGATATAAGACACATTATTTCCTACATGTTGCTTAGTTGCAAAACTATTATGTATTTGGAAAAAAATAAAGAAAAAATGCCTAAGTTAAAGAGAACATGATGCAAGTATTGAGAAACCAGCTGCCTGTATTTATACTACAGTGTATACAATTAGAACTGAGAACTTTCTTAAATGTCCTCCTACCACTTCAACTCCCTTAATGTGCTTATTATTTTCAGGCATTTTTGCTCCTGTGTCCAAGATCAGCAAAGCCCGTGATCAGCCACCATCCTCAGTCACCTCCACTCCAAAGACTCCCCGTATGGACTTCTCTCGAGTCACTGGGAAAGGGAGGAAGGAAAAGAAAGGTAACACTACACATTACATATCCACAGGAGTTAGACTCAGGATTATCTGTCATAGCATGGGGGCATTTAAAACAAGCCACAAAGCTTGCCCAAATTCTGGTAACCCATAAACACCAAGCAGATGTTGGCTTACTGAAAGGAGATCAGTTAAATACTGATACAGCTTTGTATTTCTCACCAGCCACACACAAGAAATCGATGAGTGTGGGGAGCCTAGATAAAGAGGGCCTGAAGATTGACATTGGAGACCAGGTGCTTGTAGCTGCCCAGAAACAGGGTATTGTGCGATTCTATGGAAAAACAGATTTTGCCCCAGGTGAGTTTTTTTATTGGACTGGCTCTGTCTTAGAGGAAGTAATCTGCAGAGATGGGTATCACAGGAGGAAATCACACATTCAACATATACAACATGCCAGATATAGTAAAATGTGATAATCTATATTTAACCAAAATAAAACTAAATATGCAATAAATAAGGGTATAAGAAAAAAATAAGAGATGGTGGTAGAGAAGGTTTAAAACATCAAAGAGGGCTGAAAAGCTATTGTTTGGATAGTGTGACTAAGAGGCTGTTTTATACCAAGATTTTATTATTTATGTTATGAGTTGTCCTTCCTTTCAGGGTATTGGTTTGGCATTGAACTGGAGAAACCCACTGGAAAACACGATGGCTCAGTTTTTGGTGTTCGGTACTTTACATGCTCCCCAAAGCATGGAGTATTTGCTCCTCCATCTCGGGTACAAAGGTGAGCTCTGAGTGTAATCTTCTCTATTCCTGTTTGTGTTCTAGAAGACTAAGAGCTGTATTTATTAACATTGGAGACAAACATGCCTAGTTATGTTGCACATAGCAGCGACATATACGTCCTCTGTAACTGATGTTTTTATTTGCTTACATTTTATGCATATTCCTGTAATTATTTTTTAATGTATTTTGTTCACTGAATACATTGGTTAATTCATTTTTTCAGCTAGTACATATGCATAGAAAAGTTTATAGGATGGATACATTTCATACATATTTCTAATTCTAGAATGGGTGGACCCAAAGACCCCCAGACAGACAACAATGGCATGAAGAAGGTGCATCAAGTTACTAGTAGGTACACAGTTTTCAGCTCTTTTCTAGCTTGTATATTTAACTGAGTATTTATTTTGTTATAACTATCAGTGCAAGTGCCAGACCTTTGCATTACAGTGCCACCAGTCTAAGCATACTAATACAAACTACTTACCTATAATCAGCCAAACATAACAGAACCAGCCAAAAAGATCCAGCTGACCCAAAAGATTTTTTTCCTTAGCGGTAAGTATTCAATGTTCCCTGTGGTACACCTGCACAAATATCACCTAAAATGTGAACAGTTGTGATTTCAGGTGAGAGTGGCAGAAATACTATTCCCACAATAGCTATCCAAGTGTGAAATGATTAGTGATCATTTCTACAGCTTTTCTAGAGACAAATTTCAGAGACATATTGCAGATGGAGTAGCCTGGACTTTGACCCAACAGACCATTTATTTAAATGGGAAAAAGGGTGGTACAGTGTTAGAAAACAAAACAAATTCTGCTCCATCTATAGCTGGTGGCATACTAACCGGTAACCTAAAAGTAAACGCCAACCATTCTTATTTTTATCATTTCCAGCAAGCTTGTTTTCTGAAAAAACATGTGCTAAATGCCTTGCATTTAGATCAGTGCTGTCTGCATTAAGTGGTATTGCATTCACAGTGGCTGGTAGAAGGGTGGTACAAGGGCATCCCTGGAATGCCCCCTGCAAAAAGCAGATCATTGCCCCAGGCACAAGTGCTCAAGGACTTGCACAAGAACAATGGTCAATGTCAGTGGTAAATGAAGCACTATATTTTATTATTTGCTTTTATCTGGAATGCTTTTTAGTTTTGTTGCAGTCATTCAGATATAATCAGCTATGCCAAAGTTAATCAGTAATCCCTTTTAGTAATGGCTAAATGTTTTTTCTGTTATCTGTTGTTCTTCATAATGTATATTTTAAATTCTAATAAAAATAAAATTATGCATAAGGCATATGGTGCATTCTGATCCTCTGAGGGACATATGTGTTGGTCGTAATGTCCATTTGCAAACACTTCTGCTCAGGGCCAGAACTAGGGGTAGACAGAGTAGGCACATGCCTAGGGATCAAAGCTTGGGGGCCACCCAGTACGTAACTTTAACTGCTGCCTAACCCAGTCCGATCTGAAGAATCCTGTGCTATTATGCGCACATGCAAGCGCGCCTAGGTGAGGAGAGGGTGCTGTGCTCAGCCTGACACGGGCTGTCAGTGCGCTCCTGTACACGTATACACACCCTCCAGTACATGTGCGCATGTGTGTGTGTTGCCATAGGTAAGCTCTTTGGAGGGGGTCGGGTTGCCTGGGGCGTCCGGACGGTCTGGCCCTGCCCTGCTTCTGCTGCTGTCAGGCAGAGAGTGTATTGTAAAATATGTCCTCTTTTTTAATATACAGTTGTGTTCAGAATAATTCAGTGTTTGGGGCTCATCTGACAAACTGCTGTGGCCCCTAGACCCAAAAAGAGAAATCTGGCTTTCATCAGTCCACAAAATGTTGCACCATTTCTTTTTAGGCCAGTCAATGTATTCTTTGTCATATTGTTACCTCTGCAGCACATCTTTTTTTCAACAATGGGACTTTGCTGGGGCTTCTTGCGATAGCTTGGCTTCACATAGGTGCCTTCTAATTGTACCATAACTCACAGGTAACTTTAGACCTTCTTTGATCTTCCTGGAGCTGATCATTGACTTGTAGTTTTCCATTTACTTCCACATCTTTCAGGTTTTGGTTGCCATTTTAAAGTATTTGAGATCATTTTCGCTGAGCAGCCTATCAATTTCTGCACTGCTTTATGTTTCTGTTTTACCCTCTCTACTCAATTTTTTAATCAAAGTATGCTGTTCTTCTGAACAATGTGTGGAACGATCCATTTTACTCAGGTTTTCAGAAAGAAATGCACTATAACCAGCATGCACAACATTTGCTGCCTTCCTTCCTTAAATAAGGGCCGTAATTGAAACCTGTTTTTTCACAGAATAAATGACCTCACTAATTGATCTCCACACTGATATTATTTGGATCAAGCTATTATATTTTGAAAAAGCCTCAATTAATGATTCAATGGCACAGAATCAGCATCATGCATGTCATGACAGTGTTGGTTTTCTATTACTCTACTACAGCTACTAGTAAATTATTTGCCATGTAGAAATATGTCTACCAAAACCAGTGATTGATTAGTTTAGCATACAATTAAACTCTGGAGAACCAAATCATATTCAGTGTGTCTTGAATATGATTTGGTTCTCCGGAGTTTAATTGTATGCTGATTTGGAAGAATTATGGCTTGACGGTGCCATTTCTCTTTTTGCGATACCACATACAAATTGAGCGAGGGATCACTATAATTTTGGACAAGTTTTGATTGATCAGTTTAGTGATGTTGAACTGCTGTTATTCTGAACACAACTGTGTGTATATGTATACATATATATATGTATATATATATATATATATATATATATATATAATACCAAAACAGGGGGGTTGTGGGAGCACTCTAAAGGCTTTAAAGTATATATAAGTATTATAGATGCTAATGCATATACACCCAAAACAGGGGGTATTTTGTTACAAAGTTATGATCATAAAATTGATAAGCCACCATACCACATCAAGGTAAACCCCGAATGGCGGTCCCTAACTTGTTTTATTTATTACGTGCATTCTAGCATTACCTGTATTCAATGTCCATTGAACGCTGTTTTTTCACTGAAGGCTAAATCCTCCCCAGCCAGCAATCAGGCTTTTAAAGGAGAGATATTCCCAAAACAAACGCCCAATTTTAAAAGCATAGGATCACCACTAGTTTAAAGGGGGGGGGGTATGGGGTGCTGCCGCCATTCGGGGTTTACCTTGACGTGGTATGGTGGCTTATCAATTTTATGATCATAACTTTGTAACAAAATAACCCCTGTTTTGGGTGTATATGCATTAGCATTTATTATACTTATATATACTTTAAAGCCTTTAGAGTGCTCCCACAACCCCCCTGTTTTTGATATATATATATATATATATATATATATAAAACAAGGGGTTTGCTTGCTATACATAGAAGATAACCACCTAAATTATATAATTTTCTCTCAAGTGACACAGCCAAAGCATAACTTCACAAAAGTGCGGACTCCAAAAGAAATTGCTTCAGAAAATTCCATCTCCAGGTAACAGGCAACTTTGATTTCTAACACACTTATATTCACTGGAACATACAGCAGTCTCTTACCTTTTATGCTTTACCTATAAAACTGTCAAGTATAAGCAACACTATGGGGGGTTATTTACTAAAATGAGTTTTTTTATTTCCCAGAAACAAACTCAGCCTTACTCCCATCCTCAAACTTGGCTAATTTACTAATAATTAAACTAACAAAAAAATCAGATAAAAAAACTTTGTTTATAGGCTTAAAACCTTGAATACCTAAAATTTATTGACTTCTTGAGTGAGAACCAGAGCGAAACACCCCAAAATTTGTGAAGGTTAAAAACATTCAGATGGTTAAAGGGACAACTTTTGAGAGAAAAAAATCAAACAAATAACTAGCTATATTTCCTCTAAACTAATATATCTGCCTTTTCTCATAGCACACAGCTATCTCTCACTCTTTCCCTGTCTCTATCCCATATACCAATACCAATTATGCTGCCCTTCCATCTTTTATAATACAAATCTATATCTATATATAGCTAATTATGCTCCTCTTTATATTATATACACAGCTATTTATCTTCATCTATTACTGCTTTATCTCTATAACAAAGATCCTTAATCTCTGGCACTGGATACCCTTAGGTAGCCAAGAAGCTGTAAATAGGGGTCCAATTTGTATATCTCTCAGTGCAGGTATGGAACCTATCTGAATGCTCAGGACCTGGAGTTTTCCGGATAATGGTTCTTTCCATACTTTGGATATTCATATCTTAAGACTACTACAAAATCATGTAAACATTAAATAATTGGGTTTAATTGGTTAAGCTGGTTTTGCTTCCAATAAGAATGAATTATATCATAGTTTGGATCAAGTACAAGATACTGTTTTATTATTATAGAGAAAAAAATTGGATTATTTGATTATAATAGAGTCTATGGGAGAAGCCTTTCCGTAGTTCAGAACTTCTGGATGCCAGTTTTCCAGATAATGGATCCCATACCGGTATATTATTTGCTGGTCAGCATGGTCTAGGAAACTAAATGAGGCTTGCTATTATGAAAATTCCAGGACTTTGAGTAAATAAACGTAAAAGGTTTATTTATTTCAGTCCCGCAAGATAACATTCCTTAGAACATGTTTTTAATGTTCTGTTGAGGGACCAAAATGTTTAATAATATTTGATTACATTTTTTATCATGGGTACTCCATATTTTGATTATTTTATTTCAGATACTGAACCACACATGGTACTTGCTGCAGAAGTCCTTTCCCCATGCGCTCGCATATAGGTTTTGAGGGCCATGCACAAAACAAATAGTTGTGTGCACAAAGAATTTGAGTGAAAACACCAAATGTGTATTAATTCTGACATGAGCACACAATTTGTAAAAACTGCACGCACAAGTATAAAATGAGCATACAAAAGATTATTTTGCGCATATAGCTGAGAAGGAATTAGAGGGGACATTGCCCACATACCAATGTATTGAGGATGGTAGTTTAGTAGTATTTTTCGTGTTACAATAGCCCAAAAAATATAGCCCCACTTCTCAGAGAGCCTTGAATTTGGGTGCTCCCACAGGAAACAACAGGCAGCATCTCCATTCTAGGCTCTACTGTTGGCCAAATAATATTGGGTCCTGAAGATGGCACTTTGGCAGTGTTTACATAATGCTATCTGAGATGTTGGTATCACTTTGAACACAAATAGTAAACAAATGCACCAGATACACTATCAAAACAGATAATTTCATGTCAGATTATTAGAAATGTATAACTGGTGGTGATGAAAACTTTCTTACAGGTTACTGTTCTGTTGCTGGTTTCCGTGGCTCCTCCGTGCTGAGATGCAGTCTTAGAAACCTGTGTTCCTTTGTCACCCATGTGTTGGATCACACAATGGTTCATCCTTTCTATGTATGCTGTCCTCTGGACCCTCCTCCCAGTGCCTTCTACACATTCCCCTGCCTGTCACCTCTAATTTCTGCACCCACTGGAAGAAGGTGACAGGGGAGACTATCATCCTGTACAAGATTGTGCCAGAAGTTGTGTGAGTGGATCTGAGCTCTCTCTGTTCTCAACAGCAGTCATGAAACTGAACATTCCAGATTGAGTGAATAAAATGCCCTATCCCCAATGCCAAATTACTGGAGCTTCACTTGAAGTGAACTCTAACTCTATACTACAGTAGAAAGCAATATTGTGAATAATGGATAGCTCTCATTAGATTTCCTGTAGTTGGCAAAGAAAAATCTTTTGGCATTGTATGGTTTTCTTCTGGTGAGCTGTTTTACATTTTCAAAGCGTAACTTTTTAGAGTAAATCCAGAGCAGCCTTGTTCTCAGATGAAGGACAGTTCATTATAAGAGAACAATTCCAGATCTTTATGGGGCAGCATCCCTAATTTGGTCTACATCCCACCAAATCAAAAATGGATGGATTTATTTAAAGTGACAATTTCTACCACATTTAAAATTTCTACCATTCCTGAAATATTTCTACCATTGCTGAAATAAAGTTCTGGTGGGATGTTTATCATTTGTGATTCCATAAAAATTATTAAAAAAAAATTCTTGCCTGAAAGATGCAGTTATTTGGGTACAGGTATTTTATTACATAGGGAAAGACCATTGCTTTGTAAAATATTCAAAAGTTGGATACACCTGGTTCAGGTTGGCAAGACCTCCATTAAAGGAAGTAGGACAGTGTATAGTTATGTCAGCACCAGAAAATGTTTCGTTCCTGGAGTTTGGGTCCCACATCTTCCTAACTTGAGCTGTGAATAAAGAGACTCCATCCAGGCTAAATTTGCATGGGCGATTTTTTTGGAGAAGAAATGTCTTCAAATGAGATCAGGTGGCGAAAGGTATACAGACATCATCAGAAAGGCGTATTTGTTTTAGAGGGATCTTCTGTGAAAATCAACAAGGCCTTACTAATGGCTGCATCTGTCAGGCATGAATTATAAAACAGCAGATTTCACTTTACAGATATACATAAAGGCATTCCTACAAATTATTCATTTAACAACAATTTTACCCAAGGGTGTATGCTTTTTATATGGGAACAGATTGAATAAGATGCACAGACCATTTACAATATAATAGCAAGTTGTTTGCTGAAGCTTCCTGTGATGTATTAGTCAAGGAACCCTCTTGAAATGAGCAGAAATTGTCGTATTTGTGCTGTACTTTGATAGCTACTTGTCCTCTATACTAGGAAATATTTAATAACCACCCAAGTGGGATTATTATATTCATTTTAACTTGGAGCATTCTGTCATTAACGCAACTCCATTTTCTTGTCCAATATAATTTAGCAAATGGTGGAGCTTACTTGAACAACAGATTTTATCAATTAACTGCAAAAATATTATTCCTCCTGCCAGTCGTATCAGATATTAGAATCTACAGGCGTCTATTGGAGAGATGTAGAGGATGTTTGTTATCTACCTGCTTCCTTTAGTATGTTATGTAGACCTGCATGTATGCAGCTTCCTCAGAATACACTTGGAAGAACAGAAGAGCTGATCTGTTTTGCGACTTGTAGTATTGGTGAGGATCCATGGGCCAATTGTTCTATTGAGCTCTTCTATATCATCCTTTATGCCCCTGTAAGTAAGCTTTATCACAGAGAGCCAGTGCTTGTTATTTACAGTGAAGGTTCTCCTAGAAATGTGCTGAAGAATAGGGTATTTAGCAAATTAAAAGTTTAACTGACCTGTATATTGTTCCATGATATAGATATTTTTAGTCCTAGAATAAAGGTTTGCTGTTAATTTATGAAAATAATTTTTATCCATTTGTGAATTTTCTTAACCAAGATTTGCATTCTGGCCTTCATTTTGCATTAAAAGCTGAAGGATTGCAACAGTTAAGAATATATTTAAATCTATATGCCTGTAAACAGACTTTATCTGATCTAAATTGTCATATTATATATTATAGGCATCTGGTTCCTGTAAATTTAGCAGATTATAATTGAGAGCAATCCCTTATAAATCAGCTTCCTATAAGAGCCCATTTCTTAATGCACCCTGATCTTCCTGATAAATGCATGATTGTTTGCTTATTATTTTTTTGTGCAGTATCATCAAGAAATCAGAATTACTTCTGTGGATCAATGAACCATAAAATCCTTGTTGCTGTTGCTTCCTTTATGTACACATGGAGATAATAATCAAATAATTGATAACTCCCGCATGCTGCAAAATGCAGTGCCTCATTTTTATACCCATAATATGCCATTTCCTGCCTGTTAGCATCAGCATGAATGCTTTGACATGGTAACCTGTTTTCACTTATAACTAGGACCCTATAGATCTCTGGAAAAATCACTAGCATGTGCAGGAGCCAGCAATGAGTCATACCACATGTATAGCTATTGTATATCACTCACATCAGATCTATATGGCTGCTGTGTTGGGAGATTTCACTGTTCCCATTAGGACATTTTCACTGGTGGGTAGGTGGTCCGATGTATTGTAAAGTGTGTGTTCTTCTGTGAGAATGTACAAATGTTAAAGATCTTCTTTGCCTCCCTGGCAACTGCATGCCTTTCCCTACTCTGTACATAGCATGGGGTATTCCATGTACTGTGAGTGATAAGTATCTGTACTTTTTGCAAAGGTGCCAGGCTCCCTCCCCAGCAGGGGTTTATCTGGGGATTCATAGTGCAACCAGTGGCAGGTATAACACACTGTAAACTCAGTGCATTTCAGTGAGAGGACACCAGGCCCTTCCTGGCAATATGTGTGTTAGGGCAAATGCCAGAGGGGCTGCTATAAGGTCCCATAGAAAGTCAGTGTTTAGTGGGCTGGTGGGGACTGTTTGGGCCTCTGTGTGGGCTGATTGGGCCTCTGTGTACCTGAAATGCCAGGGCCTATTTTGATCCTCAGTCCAGTCCTGGAGGACACAACACTAGTGCAGAGAGAAGAGTGCATATTCATTAGCCTGCACACACAAGAAAAGCACATATTCCTATATGTCTTGGAATATGGTGCATAAACATTATAATGGAAGGAGTGGGGTGTGTATATGTTGTGTTCCCATATATATATATATATATATATGTTCCCAGATAAAATAATCATGTATATACAATATGTGAATGTTAGGACACCTTTGTCGAACAGCATTTCTGCTGCTAAAAGAGAACAAAAAGGGGAAATCTCAGGGGAAATGTCAGATTGTTAGGCATCTTCCCTCCCCCCAATATTTATATTTGTTTACCCCAAGACCCTAGGCCAGTGCTTCCTTGTAGCTGCTCTAAGCTGTGCACATGCCTAGTAAAGTAAAATCGGAATGAGAAGAGCCAAAATGTTGCTTGCTCGTCATGCATACAACCCGGGGCCGCAGCAAATTAACCCTTTCATTCGCCTTCAATTTAACAAACATAAATTGTGTTTGGATGCAAACTTAAATGCATAATTATAAATTTTAAATAGTTACTATTTGCTTTTTATTTTTTTATTACACAAATAAAAAACCTTTGAATATAGTGCTTACACATTTAGGGGCACATTTACTATTATTCCCCATAATTAGCTCGACCAGATTTGCAATTTGATAAGCATTCGACCATCGAATGCTTATCGAATTGTGTTAGGCTATCATTTTGCTCGCAATACGATTTCTTGATGAATTCGTACGATCAGGTACCGATCGTTCGATTTCATGAAAAAATCGTGAAATTTCATTCAAATTTGGACGCCGGCGTGATGAATTGGACACCGGCACACCAGAATTGGAACACTGGAGGGCCAGAATTGAATGCCGACCCCACCCAACCCCCCCGGACCCCGGTCCTTGCAAAAAAATTTGTTGCTACACCGATCCAAGGGACAAAAAAGGTTAGGGACCCCTGGACTATATGCTCTATACTTCTAAACAAACTTCAGCATTGGACAATATCTCTGGGCTTTACAGTGAGATTTACAGAAATGTTATTTGCTTAGAGGAAAATCAGATCTGTGACTTGACCATTCTGTTCCTAAAAACACTTGTCAGATCATACATACAGCTGAAATACCTCGCCTTGCTGCCTCAGAATGTTTTAGGTGCCAAGCTTTATATTTTTAAAAACGCTAGGGGGAGAAGAAAACCGCCAAGCCAATGTATTCAGATGCAGAAACCACACGAGTTTAGGAACTCACGTGTGGTTTTAAGAGCCAACTGCTCGAGCTAAGAGGCTTGAATATTAAAAAATCCGCCCCTAACAAAAAACTTCTGATAAATCCTCAAACAAGATTGCAGTACTTATACTAAATAGAGCTGTAGGTGGAATATTCTAAAACTGCAGTTCTGCAGAAAAACAGAAGTCAGGGGATCATTTAATGGATACTTTTATCAGGGGTCCTTTAATGGATCCTTTATGTTACCTAAGATAATGGCATACACAGTGTTAGCATATTTCCACTGCAGCTTGATACTGCACATGCTGTCTGCCACTAATATTAATGGCAGCTGCCTTCCAACATAGTTGTATTCCCTTTAACAGCTGCATTTATTTCAGTGTCAGGTTGCATGAATGGTAACAGGCATTTCCAAATTTTGCATGTGCCATTAGCCTTATGGCAGTCAAACATGGACATATGTGGTGTGCTACTGCTTTCTAACCAATCACCCCATGGGGCTAATCGAGGGAGAGCTAGTGGCCACAAATAGTATGGCTGCCTTTCTACTGTTTGGTTTTTTTTTTGTGCAACTTTGATGCACCATGCACAGGCCAACATAATGTCTCAGCAATCCTGGCCGATCCCTGAATCAAGCGCTATGCATAGTACATAGATATTAGATGGGATTTACAGGCCACCATGCACACACAGATAATCATTTGAAACTTTGTTTTGCTCAGTTCTATCTGTGAGTTTAGTCACTTTTGGACTGATGACACACCAATGTCAAAATATCCAAAGTTGCTCTGTGTGTACATGGGCTAATGCTGTGCCTGCTGTACCCAAAAACATACCCAATATAGAATAGTTCCCTCAATAATTGTTTCTAAGTTGTTATTCAATGGGTTATATCTCTTGATTGAGAAAGATGTATATCTCTTGGGGCATTGCATACTCTGTAAGTATGTATTTTACTCCAAGGAGGTAAAGTATATATGTACAGTCTCCATTTAAACTGCTATATAGTAGTACAATTAGTTAAAGCTGTATATGTACTACCAGGCTTTTGTAGTAGAGTTACTGTATAAAGAAAGTGTTCACACAAAGGATACGGTATTTGTAAAGGTAATTTCACATGAAATGACATGGTAATGAGCATAGAAGCATCATAAGATATGACCCTTGGTGGGGAGATGTAATGCTCACACAATAATTTCTCTGATATAGCATTAACCTGCTAACTTCCGTGTAAACATGAAAAAGTTACTGGCCTTTCCTGTAACCTTGTGTACAAGTATTGTGCTGGTTTAAGCCTGTCACACATAGTCTTACATGTTCTGTGCACAGGATATATGGATGTATATCTAATAAACAGATTTAGCTACTGATCCTTGTGAGAGGCTCTTTATTTTCAGCTTCATCTACACAGAAATAGAAGTAGATAAGTCATCTATAAACATATGCTTGAAATCTTCCTGACTAAATCTGGGTTAGGGCAGATCTATATAACATTTGTTAATGCTCATTTACTGTAGCAATGGCAAAGGCTACACAGGAGTAGACTCAGGACCACAAACTGGGTCGGCAGGACACCGGGAAAAAACAAGGTGGTCCCCTGGCTCTTGTGGTCTTCGCTTCCCAGATTCGCATCCATATCCTTGATTTACAGGCTACTTCCTGCACCATCTTAAAAAATGTAGTGTGCTCACAGGTGCATCAGTGCAGCTGGGAAACTGACAAAATGGCTAGTCCCATGTCAGATTTCAAAAATGAAATATAAAAAAATCTTTTTGCTCTTTTGAGAAATGGATTTCAGTGCAGAAGTCTACTGGAAAAGCACTATTAACTGATGCATATTAAAAATGTTTTCCCATGACAGTTTCCCTTTAATATCCATGCACTTACTGTACCATAAGTAACAAGTGTGCAGGTACTCTGAGGCCCAGAAATGGTCTCCCTTTGTTAGAGACCACTAAAACCATTAATTTTACTACCCACATGACTACACAATTATCTCTTCACCTTCGCTTGGAATGTATGGTCCATGTGTGTGTGTGGATGAGTCCAGAGGTTTTGTTTTGTTTCTATATTGTGGTCAAATCCTCACGGAGAAGTATACATGACTTGCTTTTTTTCAATTTAATGCACATGCATCTGCCCCAGGCAATTGGAGGAATAACCACTCTGTAGTTCTCACTGAGAAGAACCCTGCGCCAGTGCAGTTTTCTTCTAGAAGGGGCACTGGCCTGGAGTATCAGCTAAATGAGTTACATTTTCCTTCTGCATTCATAATTAAGAATGTTTAATAGTAAGAACAACTTTAGCTTTTGCCAGAGGTTTAGTCACCATGTCTAAAATAAAATTTAAAATAGGCACCAGCATTTGAATTAATTCAAAGGTCAATCAGCATCACACTGGCACAATATGAAGCAACAGACTATGGCAATTTACAGCAATCTAGCTGACCCGTGTGCCAGTCCAAGCCTGAAAGGTACCACTGATACTTCAAAGCTGCTGAATTTGTAAGTAACGCAGCAGAGCTGTGGCCAGGACCCAATTTTGTTTTTCCAGTATAATGAATCTTAGGAGCAAACACAGCCCCCCCTCCGCCCCCCCACCAAAAAAAAACAACCTGACTTCCTACTGAGTGTATTAGGCAGTTGGGTTGCTGAGTGTTTATAGCAGCAACATGGTTTCTGCTGCTCTGTAAATAGTTGGGTCTGTATATTTGTGTTACTGTAGATCCAAAAATACAATGCTGTGGCTCCTGGAAATGGAACTGCTGAATTACTTACTAATTCACAATTGTGGTGTCAGTATTGTTTCAAGGAAAACGAAATGTGGGGATGGATGGACCATCAAAATGTTACTGCATGCAGAACTCCACTGAGCACAAAATCCAGCTTGGGTAAGGAACACATATTTGGTGAACTGACTGGTCAAATGACTTATTTGCACAAAAAAAGTACTACCACTTACCACCCAACATTTGAAAAAAGAACAAAATAATCACATCCCCTAAGAGAAAGCAACCCCAACCTTGACAGTCTACCCTCATATTTTAAGTCTCCCATCCCTCTAATCACATTAGTTACACATTTATAAAGAGGCAACGTTATGTTTTCTTCCACTGAGTTTGTGCCCTTTTTTATGACACTGCCCAGAATTAGACAACTTGTTACCTACAAAATCCCCTACATCCTTCTCAGGTAAGAAAATTCCTCACACACTGTCATTTACTGTGTTAATTCACTTTTACTAATGATGGTGAAATTGCCCTTTAAACTGTCTCAGGTCCCCCAAGAGATTTGCTTTATCTTAAATAGTTACAATTGTATCTTAGTGCAGGTGCTGAGTATTCAGGCCTCTGCCAAAAAGTCTCTTATTTAATTAAGTTTCAGAAACTGGAGTTAGTTCAAGAGACCAAAGAGAAACTCATGACTTTTTAATAAAAAAGCTGGTCCACAGAAACTAGACAGTTGAGAGGTATGTTACCAATATTAGATAAGTAAACATGTCACCACTATTGTGCCCTTGCCCACTCCAAAGCGGCATAATGAAATCCACACCTAAATCAGGCCTGGACTGGCAATCTGTGGAGTCTGGCTTTCTGTAAGATGCCACAGAAAATTACTTTTTAGTGGGCTCATGAGGGGCTGTTTGGGCCTCTATGTACTTGAAATTCCAGGGTCTAGTCTGAATACCAATCCAGACCTGACTGGACCTGACAGTAGTTCATATAAACTGTATGTTATAAAATGATCTATCCTTAGCAGATTTATTTAATTTTTTATTTTCGTATATTTGATTCTTCAGCTTCTTTCCATTTATTAAATGGAGGCCAAAAAACTTGGACCCTAATAACTATATAGCAGTTAAAATTCCAAGATGGAGAGCTGCTAAACAAAAACTGAATAATATTGGCCGCAGGGGGCTGTCATCTTGTAACTCTATTAACAATCTTTGCAAAACCAAGACTACGCACATGCTCAGTGTGGTCTTGGCTTCAGTTGGGAGGTTAGCTTTGAAAGTATTATAGTTTCCCTGCAGAGCAGTTAGGGACCGTCTGAAGTTTCCTATCTCCAGCTGTCAGAGCAAGTAAAACGAATTAACAAATATGAGGTTATATGTTTCAGTGGTTTTAAAACTGTTTAATAGAGCTGCATGTGTGTATTAAAAACATTTCAATGGGTCCGGGGCTGGATAATGTAATGACCAAATAAGAATGTGCATGCTTTTATTTCTCTGGTTAAAGAAAATAAACAAACTAAAGGTATAGGCTTAAACAGCTCTAAGGGCCCAGACACATTATGGCGAATGGACGTTACTCCGCAAATTCACTAAAATGCGGATTTTACTGAACGTTACCTCTTTCTCCAGACTTGCCTTCACCAGCTCAGACCAGGCAAAGTGCAATGGAATGCATAGAACATCCTAAATCTTCATTTACTTACAACATATTCTGTGAGTTGAAAAAGCATCTAAGTTCAAACAATGCTGGTGTCTTTTCCTTTTTTCAGAGTGATAGCCTGCAAAAGGCCTAAAAAACGACGCAACGCGCGTCAAAAGCGTCCCGCGACTCGTTTTGCGAATTTTTCGGCGAAGCAAATCGCGGGAGATTCTCCCATCACTGATCTTTATTAGGGTTTCCTGGACATGTGTAATTCACAGTGGAAATGTAATGTATTTACTGAAGTCCATTCAACTTTAAATTTCCTGCCGTATGCAAATTAACCTGAGCGCAAACCTTGTCAATTTGTGTTAGGTAGAAATGAAGGCTAACGCCTTGAATTGCTCGCATTGCCAAAGTAACGCTAGTGAAAATTCGCCAGCATCTGGCGCCCAGGACAACTCTCCACATTTTAGTAAATTAGCGGTGTTTGAGCGAATTTTCACCTAATGAAGTGTTGTGATGAGTCTGAAGCAGATGCTGCGACTTTTCTCCGGTTAGTAAATCTGCCCCAAAGAGTGAAGATTGTATAAAAAATATAGAAGTATAGAAACGCAATATGTGACAGTATAAAAAAAACAGCAGTGCAGTACAGTACACCAGATAACCATGTTACATGAGTTGACGGTGAAATAAATGTAAATGGACTGTACAATGACAAAATAAAATAAAACAGTGCAGTAACAGTACACAGTATTAAAGGGCATAGTATGTGGATTGCATTGTACTGTATTGTGGTGACGTAGTGTGTCACATAGATCAAGTAGGTGGAAGTGAAAAAATAAGGGGGGGGGGG
>CM044446.1:56960290-56976266 GCA_024363595.1 Xenopus borealis
AAAAAAACAGCCCATGTCCCACTGGGACTGCTGCCCAGGGCCCCCCTTGGCTGCCAGGGCACCTCTTGGCCGCCCACCCCGCCTCCTCCCCCTAATGCGGATGCCATGCTGGCATGCAGCTCAGCCGCAAATTATTATTTTTTTTAAATTTGTGCAAGTGAGAAAAAGAAGGGGGGAGGAGATTTTGGGTAAGGTGGCAAGTCCCGGTTCAGCAGTCTAATGGTCTGAGGATAGAAACTCTTTTTAAGTCTCTCAGTTCTGGCCAGGATACTGCAAAACCTTTTTCCTGATTTAAGTAGGTGAAGCAGCCAATTACTGGTACAGTATGTGATGAGTCCTTGCAAATCCTGAGGGATTTGGTCCTGCATCTAGTGGTGTAAATGTTCTGCAAATGGAAGAGCTGACCTGCTGCACCATTCTGCTGCACGTATCACTCTCTGCAGTCCTGGACAAAGCTGTTTCCAAACCAGGATGTAATGTTGTGTTAGGACACTTCCACAGCACTGAAGTAGAAAGTCTTTTTGATCTTCGAAGAGACCCCAAACTTCCTCAGCTGTCGGAGATGGTACAGACGCTGCTTTGCCCTTTTGGTTTGAACTTGGATGTGTTTAGACCATGTCAGGTCAGCTTCACGTGTATTGTTGTCATCTAGGTCATAGAGGATCTCGGCTGGCCATGAAGCGTTGCCACTGTTTCTGGAAAAAAATACCGGCCTTCCTATATTTATCTTTTTTCCTATTAATAACATTGAGATCAGCCATCATCAGGGTTGCCGGGTATTTAACCGCTTGTACTGTTGACCCAGACACTTACTGTCCCTCTCTTGTCTTCCTGCGGTTTAGGCACGTCGGAGCTGCAACTTCCAGTCAGCCTACTGCTCAGGCTTGCTTTTACTTGAGTCCCTGGCTTTCATGCTGTTGTAGGCCACGTTTCAGTAACTCGTGACTACTAGGAGCTAGAGCACTTATTTTGGTCCCGGTTTGTGGCAGCTGTTTTACTGGGCGCTGGGTCTTCCCTACTGGCTGAATGGGTGCAGAGGGTAGTTAGAGCCCCGGGAGCGCTGGTGAAACACATCCTCCGCAGCTGTTTGTCTTATAAGCATGTATAACGTGTCCCTGTTCCTGTAGCTCAGTGTCAGTTTTGATTTATACAAACATTCAAGTCAAATGAAAATTACGGATTACTTTTGAGAAAAAGCTGTTTGTGTATTGTATGTTAGCATACCTCCCAATTGTCCCGTTTTGAGTGGGACAGTCCCGCTTTTGACAGCTAAACCCGCAGTCCCACATTTGTACTGGAAAGCCCAGATTTGTCTGCACTGAACTGGAAGATCCCTATTTCTCTGCACTGAACAGCCAAAAAAGATACAATGTTTCTAACTAGATACTTAAGATACATTTGTAACAGTTTTGCCTCTTGGGAGAAGTTAGGGCAATTCGCCTTCATTAGTAAAACTGTAATAAAACATAAAAACTGCAGAAATGTGTTACATTTTTCATAACCTGGCACATTTTGTAAAATGGGCATGGTGATTAGGGGGTCTGGCTGCAAAATGGGGGGTGGCAAATCTTTTTGTCCCTCTTTCCTTTTCCAAAATGTTGGGAGGTATGTGTTAACTTAAGCTGCAGCTTAGGCTCTCTTAAATGCATTGCAAAGATGTGCTTAAATACAAGAACCAAGTCAAATAATATACAGATGTTTAAATGCAGCAACTATGCTGGGGAAAGATTTGTAATTGTTTAATTGTAACAGTCAATACTGGCTTTAGGGCACATGTTTGTTTATGGGCACAGTCCTGTGACATCATCACTTTCTGGTTACCAACATTAAGGAGAAGTAAACCCTAAATAAAAAAGTAGGAAAGACATGTTGTACATAATGTTTTAGGCTTCTGTACCAGCCCAAGGAAACCACATCACTTTAACAGGGAAGATCTGTGTTTCAAAAGGTGCCCAGTAGCTCCCCATCCTCTTTTCTGCTGATTCACTGATTCACATGCTCTGTGCTGCTGTCACTTACTGAGCTTAGGGACCACACTCACAATACACAGTAGACATAGAATAGAAATGTCACAATATAAGGCTGATTAATAAATACAGATAATAACTACAAGGCAGCACAGAAACCAGTGCAACTAGCATCGGAATTTAATAATCAGCCCTGTAGCATCAGCTTATATTACAGACCAACCTTATTTTCTGCTTGATTGTTTGTTACGACCCCTAAGCTTTGCTTCTCAACAGCTGCTCAGAGCCCACTGAGCATGTGAATGTCAGACATTTTCCAAGATGGTAACCCCCTATGACAAGTCCTGGATCATTACTGCTATTGAGGAGTTGAAACGTTAGGCTGGTGCAATAAGTTCAGAATATAAAATACGACATTACTTAGCCATATTGATTTTTAGGGTTGATTCTCCTTTAAGCAAAGAGCAAGCCCTGGTTGCATGGAAAGGCCCCTGGGTAGCAGTTTACCACTTAGCACTAAGCTCCGGAGCAACAATACAAGGAAAGAGAGCAACCCTGGCTGGCATTGAAGGTGAGTCTGTTGCTCCAAGCGAGGAAAAAAAAGACACAGTGGAAGGGAGGAGAGGAGGTTAACAGAAAACCAAACCCCCCTGCTATTAAAAATATCTACCCCGTACACTACATAGCTCCCCCCCAGCCTAGTTGTTACCTCCTGCAATTGCCCCTAATTCTTTTCTTAACTCTCCTTGAAGAGTCAGTGCAACTGAGCTCACAGGTGCCATCTTTGCTTCTTCAGGAAGTGAGCAGCATATCGGCGCATGTACAGTTGGAGCAGTCCTCCGGCTTGTGACAACTGCGTATGCACTGTAAGTATGGAAATTTCTGAACTGAAGGAAGAAGACATGAAGAAAAACGAAGAGCCAGAAGATGGTGCCCATGAGCGCTTCTGTGCTGACTCTGCTAGGAGAGTCAAGTAAAGAATTAGGGGCAATTACAGGAGTTTACACCTAGGCCAGGGGGGAGCAGGGAGGGGGGCTATGTAGCTATGTACCGTAGGGGGTAGTGATCTTTAATAGTAGGGAAGTTTGTTTCCCCTTTAAAGAAAACAGAAAGATATCTTCTGGCTAGGAGGGTTGTAGAAACAATACAATGTTACAAGGAAGCTAAAGAGCTGTTCCAGGCATTTGACACCTAATACCAAGTTGCTATTTTGTGTGATGAGGGATTATACCCATGACAATTCAGTGTTTTCACTTCTGCTGCTGCTGTCTGCACTGTGAAAACACCCCTGTCCAACACTCCCCACTGTATGCAGAACAGAAAAACAAATACACTTGTTCAGGAATGACGCTGGTTCAGGAATTACATCTTAAATGGTAGAGTGTAGTGTAAACACTGTAATTTAGAAATAAAAGCTATACCATAAAAATCATGACCCTTTGGGTGCAGCACAAGGTAGACCTATGGGTTCCCAGTTGGACAGCACTGATTTATCGGATTAGCCATCAGAGAGGGTCTATACATAGTGAGGTAAGCTGCTGAGAAGCAGCCAAATTGGCAACTCGAATCTGCCCTTGTACGGCAAGCTTAATTGTCTGAATTATGCCCACAGCACTTCACAATGTTTTTTATATCATATTGAGGGGTACGCAAGGCTGAGTAGTAACTAATTTCTATAGACCACTGTTGTGTACCACTAGAGGGAGCTGCTTGTAAAAATGTTCTGTTATTGAAAATAATTCTCTCTGCTAGAGAATGTGCTTTTCTAATTTAATTTTCTCTTTTGCTCTTTAAGGTCTGATATACTTCCTTCTTGGAATGCATGTACAAAGTTAGCCACGTTTTCTGCCAAACAGACCCTCCTGTAGGCTGCCAGGCCTCATAGGGGCTACAAAATAGCCAACGACAGCTCTTATGTTGTTCTACTAATTGTTATGCTTACATTGCTCCCCAACTCCTTTTTACAACTGAATGTTGATCACGGGTTTAAAAAAAAAACAAAAAAACATTAGGAACCTCCACTCTAGACTGTTGTAAAATTATTTGTTAATGTGGTTGCTATTTCATTAACCCTATTTAAAGACTCATGTCCAAAGGATAAACAAACATTTACCAGTGTGCATTTTCCAGCTGAAATCTTCTCCGTGTGTACACTGATATGCAGATTACAGTCCTGTTAATGTGCATATGCATAAGGACATAAACACATGCTCTCCCTCCTGTAACATATAGGGGTAAATTTATCAAAGAGTGAAGTTCTGCCACTAGAGTGAAATTCCGCAGCTCTCAATTCATTTCTATGGAATTTTGAAAGGCGGATTTATCAATGGGTGAAGTGAAGTTTCACCCTTTGATAAATACACCTTCAAAAATCCCATAGAAATTAATTGAGAGCTGGTTGCAGAAGCACCAATTCCCCAGATGCATAGGATGAAGACATAGTGGGAACGTAACAAGGGAAAGTTATGATTCATTTTTAAACCATTAAGTGGGAGTACAATGAGGCTGTGACAAATACAAACAAATACAAGAAGTCCTCTGCACTCAACCCATTAACAATATAATTAAGACATTGAGACATTTTGTGCCTTAAGCTACCAAAAATGCCTTACCCTTAAAACATAGGGGTAATACCGAGTGAAGTATCCGGGGTAATACAGTGAATTTTGTTCTGCAGTAGTTTGGGTTGAGAAAAAAAGTGTTCTGCTGAGTAACAGTCGCCACAGATCAGAAAACAATGCTTTATTATGTATGCTCAATACAGAACACAGAGCTATTTGTATTATGAAGACATACAGTATCTGTCTGCAAAAGAGAGACTTTTCTCTGTTTATTTGCTGCTTAGTCTGTTTTACCACAGTGATGAGCTACAGTGCCAGTATCCCAGCACCACCTTGCTTTGTTCCTGGGCAGCATTCTATTCAAGAATAATAGCTAACACAACATTCTTCTACCTCAAATTGGAATGCAGGGTGTGAGGGGATGCATTGGCACTCAGTGTCAGACTGTACCCTGCAGATACATGTAGGGCTGCCACCTGGCCGGTAAAAATGATGGTTGGTGCCGTTATTAATATTGAAAAAAAGATGAATATATAGGAAGGCCTGTATTTTTTTCCAGAAAAGGTGTCAACCCTAGATACAGGGAGCAGACTGTACCCTGCAGATATAGGCCTGGCATATTTCAGCTGCAGTTACAAGGAAGAATTCCAGCAAAAATCGGCATTCAATAACACACATATTGAATATTAAGCTGGGCTATCAGTTTGGACAGCAAATGAGAGGCCAACCAGCTGGTATTTTAGTGGCCCAGCTGGGAATATTCTACTAGATGTATTTAAAAGGTAATAGCAATAACAGGGATAGGTCAGTATCTTTTTAGACAGGTCAATTTGCAGTTTTGTCTCACCAGAAACGTATCTCTAAAATCAATCCAAGTGAACAGAAAACACGTGCTTGCACCTTGTCTCACTTAGTAAAATATGAAGCCCCACTCCTGTATATAAGGGCACCCAGGTATCTCCTGTATATAAAGCAGGGATTTCATTCCCTGGAAACTGCTTATACCAGGAGAGATTGTTCTACCCCATGCATGTTCACTTGCCTTCTTTCTTTCTTCCACATAGACATCCCAAAAGCCACTGCAGAGAGGTTTTGTGCAGATCCTACATTACAATTTTGGTGTAATGTTGGGTAGTCTGGGAATTTATGCCATTTTGGAGGCTTTTTTTTCTTGCACAGCATATCTTTTTTTCTCCCAAGTTGTTTATCTTAAAGGGATACTGTCATGGGGAAAATGTTTTTTTCAAAACACACCATTTAATACCAGTTAAGAGCAAATAGATTTTTTTTATATTTCATTTTGAAATCTGACATGGGGCTAGACATATTGTCAATTTCCCAGCTGCCCCAAGTCATGTGACTTGTGCTCTGATAAACTTCAGTCACTCTTTACTGCTGCACTGCAAGTTGGAGTGATATTACCCCCCCTCCTCCCCCACCCAGCAGCCTAACAACAGAACAATGGGAAGGTAACCAGAGAGCATCTCCCTAATACAAGATAACAGCTCCCTGGTAGATCTAAGAATAGTAAAAATCTATGTCCCACTGTGACTCCTTCAGTTACATTGAGAGGGAAAAACAACAGCCTGCCAGAAAGCAGTTCCCTTCTAAAGTGCTGGCACAAGTCACATGAGCAGGGGCAGCTGGGAAATTGACAAAATGGCTAGCCCCGTGTCAGATTTCAAAATTAAATTAAAAAAATCAGTGTGGTCTTTTGAGAAATTGATTTTAATGCAGAAGTCTACTGTAGCAGCACTATTAACTGAAAACATGTTTTCCCATGACAGTATCTCTTTTTAATCTTTCCATGTCTAATATTTTGTGTTTTTACCAGATAACCCTTTGAAACACTCCCCTTAATAGTCTTTGTTTCGTGGAGAATCATTGCAGCCAGTATCTGCTTGTGGTTATTTATTTATTTTTTGTGTGTGTTTTGTCAGCTTTTATGTGCAGCAGTGGTTTTCTAAGCTCCACAAAGCTCTCTAAATTGGTTTCATTCTGCGGGTGAGCTGTCTAATGGAGGAGGGAAGGTGAAGGAAGGAGTGGAACCTCCTCTCACCTGGGGGCAGGTAACCTGACTGCTTCTAGGGTGTGTCTGTCTGGGTCCTTCCCTGTAGGTGACAGGCACAGGACAAGATGAGAGAAATGTCACAGAAGATTTCTTATATGAGCAGCCCCTCACGTACTTACAGACGGATTGATTCTCACGTGTTTACAGGTAACTGCTGTCATTTCACCAGAGAGCATAGAAAAGGAATAACAAGGTTGAGGCATTTAAAAGAAAACTATGCTAGGCGCACAGGAAGAGATAATAAACTCAAAACAGGAATAATGCAATTATATGGGATTTACTGAAATACTGTAGCACTGCCAGTAAAGTTCTGCATGTTTCTCAGTATATTGTGATGTTTTCTGGGAAAAAAACCTCATTAGACAAGGCATGATTTCTAGATATGTTGCATATACCATCACATGTATTGCTTGGCAAGATACCTCCCTTTCTGGCGTTTTATATTTTATGAACGTGTTTGATTCTTTGCAGGAGAGCTTTTGCTTTTATTAATAGTGCATACCTCCCAACATTTTGGAAATAAAAAGAGGGACAAAAAAATTTTGCTGCACGTAGCGTGGCAAAATTTTTAGACCACGCCCATTTTTGTGGCCACACCCCCTAATTACCATGTATATTTTACAAAATTTGGCAGGTTATGAAAGTTTGAAAATATTTTTTTTTTTTCAGTTATTACAGTTTTGCTAATGAAGGTGAATTGCCCTTTAAGCTGTGAGTCTAACTTTTCCCAAGGGACCTCCTTATCTAAACTGTTGTTACACACGAGCTTCTAAAGCTGCGCTCCAGTTTTATGGGTTCAGCCGCAGGGGAGCGCAGGAGTAGACACATTAATTTTTTTTTCGATGGGGCTGTACTCAGGCGCATGTATGCACCGAACGCAGAAAAAATGCAGCATGTTGTGTTTGGCGCCTACATACGCCTGTGTGAGTACAGCCCCATTGAAAATAATTGAATGTGTCTACTCCTGCGCTCCCCTGCGGCTCTGAAAAAGGGACAGTTGGGAGGTATGATAGCGCACTGTTTTACTTGAGCATATGGAAACTAACAGGAAAAATAATAGTCTTGCTGCTTCATTTCAGAATTTTTAGCTTGTTCAGCTGCCCTTACTGAACTCACGCTGGCAGTAAATCTCTGTGACATATTGTTAACAAGAATTACACTGTCATAAATACTATTGTCAATCATTGTTGACAGCACTGAGAGCTGTGCTGGGGTTTAAAGGGGAAGTTGAACTTAAAAATGTTTGTTGATGGAAGTAATTACAGCATTGTTACAATTTTTTTTTTGTCATTCCCCAAAGCAAATTTGAAGATGCATTCAACTTGCCAGTTATGGCAACAGCATCCACAACCCACTAGGTGACCCAGCCTCCTCCTTACCACTGGTTAAATCCTCCATAACAAAAAGAAAGATGTTACAAAGCAATAGAACAGCAAAAACCTTCTGCATTTGAATATGCTTTCTAGTTGCTATGAGCAGTGACCTGGCAACCAGAATTCAGATGTAATGTAAGGTTGAATTTTTTTCATTGTCATTTTTTTGTTTAATGTTCATGCACTCTTATTCATTACTTTATTCTTACATTTAAGCAAAGGCATCCTTACAAGGGAACAAATTACATTTTAAACTGGTTTTTTTAACCTGATACAGGTATAGGACCTGTTACCAAGAATGCTTGGGGCTTTTTGGATAATGGATCTTTCTGTAATTTGGAACTGCATACCTTAAAGGGGTTGTTCACCTTTGAGTTAACTTTTACCTACCTCTACCTCTAAAATTAGTTTGAACCTCTCAGTCTTCGCCTTCCTTCCCTCCTGACGCCTTCCCCTCCGTCGTTGTCCTTCCGTAGCTCCCTCCCCTCCCTGGCTCTCTCTGTCTCCCCTCCATCCCCTCCGTCCCTGCCCCCTCCCTCCTCAGCTCACCTTTTTCCGTTGCGCGTGCATGCGTTCACGCACGCGGGGGGGCCCCCTGCTAGTCTGGCCTGGCCCTGATAATAGGAATGCAGTAGAACCCCCATTTTACCAGAAAAAAATTATAAAATCAGGGAAAAGTATTGTACATAATCTATAGGTGAAAAGACAAAACAACAATGTAAAATGAAGGAAAACTTGAAATCAGGTAAAGTAAAGTAAAATTGAGGTTCCACTGTATGTCAATACCCAATAGCATAAAGGCATTATTCAAAGAACTATTTAAAACACAAAAAGTAAGAAATATATTTGTGCCATGCAGAATACAGTATGTTGCACAAAAAGAACATATGAGCTGTATTATATACTTATATATATATTATATATTTTCCGGTGGCTGCTAATATAACACAAGAAGTGTGAGTCATGGGAGATAAGTCTTATCAGTGCTGATGTAGGAGGCAAACATCAGATATGCTGATTACAATTATAACTTTATTTAAGATAAAGGCAGAGAGATAATAGCTTAATTTAGACCATGCATATAAATGTAAAATAATGTAAAAATAAGATGTCCCTTTTCTGTTTAGGGTGGTCCCCCTTTTAAATCTTCTGTAATAAAGTGATGTTTCTTCATACAATAGAATATAGTTATTAAAAGGATGTGCATAACTGGCTCTAAACAGTTATTGGGTTACAGCGTTAAAATCCGCTCAAAGGGGGTAGTTGACCTTTTTCTTTTTGTGACTTTTGAATAAATTTGCTTTTTGTACAGCAGCTGTCTGTCTTGGAGTTTCAGATGGTATCTTGTTGCTAGGCTCCTGCTTTTATACAGGTCATGGAACATTATTTATGATAATACACACGTTTCAGTGAGTCATGTGACACAAATGCCATTGCTAAGCATTATTTAAAAGGATATAATTTACAGGATATTCATGACTCTTGTCTGTCTAATAAATGGGTTAAATGTACTGTGCCCAGAAAAGTGACTGGATCAAAATAATTTCAGATTGAGTTTTTCACTCAAAATTCTTGTGAGCAGCACAATTTGTGTACAGGTCTCAACATTTATGTGCACAAACACACCGCTTCAATGTTGCATGTGACATCAATAAGCACCAATTATAACTTATTATATCACTATTTATAATGAGGTATTTTTAAACTATCCTTCCATTCTATAACTAAGGCCACAGTAAATATGTATAGCGCAAACAGATATATTCACATATAGTTTCTATGCATTTACCATAGTAAGAATTCCTCCTACCCTTACTACATAAACATTGCAAGGCTACAATTGCATTTTATTTGTGTTTGAAATTGAATACGGGTGTAACAGAAGAAGGTCACAGTGTTGTGTGTAGCCCTTCACCTGCTTACTTTTGTACAAGGCCTGACATTCCATTACTTTTAAGGGATTTATTATCCAGAATGCTCTGGACTTGATGTTTTCCAGATATGGGATCTTTCTGTAATTTGGATTTCCATTAATTGTTGCCTATATCATTTCAATGTTAATTGCACCAAAAGCAGTGTTTTGACTCCAGCAAGTATTCATTATGTCTTAGTTGGGAAAAGGTACTGTTTTAATGTTACAGACAAAACATTGTCAAACATTGGAATTATTACTGTGTCATTCAGGCCCAAACCCAAATCTGTGGGTTTTGGCAAATGCCAGAGGGGCTACTATAATGTCCCATAGAACGTAAGTATTTAGTGGGCTGGTGGGGGCTGTTTGGGCCTCTGTGTGGGTTGATTGGGCCTCTGGTGTAAAAAAGAATATTAAGAGTTTATTATAAGGCAGGTTCTAGACGAGCAATTGCAGCCCCACATGGTTCAATCATGCTGGAAAAATCAGTTCTTTATTGCATAGGTCCATATTTGGGATACATCATAATCTTTTCAATGGTCAAAGTTAACAGTGAACAACTGCCATGTGTAGGGAGGCATTGGAATAGCAGTCTGGTGCAGTTTAGGATTGTACATGGGCAGACTTGATGCATTTGATCTGCGAGGTGTAGCTGTGTTATACACTGAAATGAAACCTCTGCTGGCTTATCTGCCAGTCCTAATGTAACAATATAAAAATAGATTACTTTGATTTTCACTGATTACCATGAGTACATTATTTAAAATATTATTATCTTCCCTGTCGTGCATTCAGCCAAGGGGCCTCTATATCTGTATTCCTGCCTTTCATGTGTGATTTATATATATGTAGAAATGCTGAAGCATACCTCCCAACAGTCCCATTTTCAGACAGTCGCACTTTTGACAGCTCAACCCCCAGTCCTGGATAGTCCCGACTTTCTCTGCACTGAACAGCCAGAAAAAGAAACAAAGTTCCTAACTTGATTGGCTTTTGGCAGAGAGCCCAGAACAACTAACAGGTGCAAATAAGATACTTGTGTAACAATTTTGAGATAAGTAATTGTAACAGTTTAGATAAGGAGGTCCATTGGTAAAAGTTAAACTCGCATCTTAAAGGGCAATTCACCTTCATTAGCAAAATTGTAATAACTGAAAAAAACACAGAAATATGTTAAAACTTTCATAACCTGCCAAATTTTGTAAAATGAACATGGTAATTAGGGAGCGTGGTCACAAAAAATTGATATGGTCAACAAATGTGCCTAGCGGCTTTCTGCAAATGTTTTTGTCCCTCTTTTTATTTCCAAAATCTTGGGATGTATGACACATCGTCGAAAGTAAATTTTTTACACCCATGGAGTTGCTGGTTGGTTTAGCACAGCCTCAGAGTTTATTATTATAAATAACTATTTAGGTGTAGTGGGTTTTCGGGAAAACCTGTTTGGTGCTGGCAGAGGGAAATCTTGTAGTACTTACATGCAAGATGAGTCCAACATGAAAATAAAAAGTCAGAGGGTGTGGCAGTTGTACAGAAATATGAGAGAGTACAGCAAGCAAAGGCTGCTATTGTATACAGTGTTGGCCTGTCCCACCAGAATACCAGGAAAACTCCCGGTGGGCCAAGGTGTCAGTGGTCCCTCATGCTGCTAAACATTTGGCATATTTCATGGCCATTCCCTATTTCTATGAGAACAAAGAGGCTAAATAGATGGACTAATTGATTATAGTATGTAAAGAAAACAAACTAGGAGAATAGAGGTTGATTGAGTAGATGAAAAATATTAGTACTGAGAGTGGGCCCCTGGTCTAAGGTTGTTGGGTGGGCCCCTGGTGTCCCAGTCCGACACTGATTGTATACTGTCTGGGACTGACATGTACAGGTTTGGTTCAAACCATTCTAAATACTTGGGTTTTTTTCTGTGTGTAACACATCAAACAACACATTCCAGCACAGATTTTTGTTCTTGCTGTGTTTCCTTATTTTCTTTAGGTGTAAAAAAAAATGTAACACCTTCAGATAAAAATGTAAGTATTTATAATAACTTAAACTTGGTGAGAACCAGAAGCAATACTTTACTGAAGAAATGTCCAGCTTTTCTGCAGTTGTGTTGACTTTCTGGCTGCCATTGGCCTCTTTCCAGAAACATGAGTCCATATTGTCAGAGCACACATAAGCAGTACAGCTCCAGGGCTGCAATTCATCAGGCATTCTATTCTCTACATCAGTGATCCCCAACCAGTAGCTCATGAGCAACATGTTGATCTCCAACCCCTTGGATGTTGCTCCCAGTGGCCTCAAAGCAGGTGCTTATATTTGAATTCCAGACTTGGAGGCAAGTTTTCTCTCTTCTCTGTATATCCACAACTGTATAAAGCACAAGTACAGGTATGAGGCCTGTTATCCAGAATGTTTGGGACATGGGGTTTTCCAGATAACAGATCTTTCTGTAATTTGATCTTCATACCTTGTCTACTAGAAAATCATCAACATTAAATAAAGCCTATGGGCTGGTTCTGCTTCCAATAAGGATTCATTATTTAAAAAAAAAAAATTGGCTAAAATGAGTCTATGGGAGATGGCCGTTCTGTAATTTGCAGCATCACAAGTAATATTTGTCTCCAATGTTAAATATTACGTTGCTGATAGAGGAATAGTGGAGATAAACATGATTATTTCAGAAACGCTACATAATGTTTAATTGATTGTATCTAGGAAGTTTCTTATTTCAGTATGCTGAAGCTTAAATTGCATTTTAATGTTTGCAATACTCCCCCTTTAATAAATGTGCTCCAAAGTTTCAGTTGATGTAATTAGACTTTTTGTTGGCTCAGGAATAGTAACCCATCAGCAGGAAGAATTTACTGGTCATTTGCTAAAAAGCAAACACTTTGTTGGTTGCTAAAGGTTACTGCTCATGAGCAAACATAGTACCTTTTATTATATATAGAGACGGAAGAATGCATGTTAGAGGTGAACTTCATTGGTGACTTTTATCATGCATCTCCATTAATGGGCTGTGCTGGGTTGTCATACTTCTTCACATCCACCGTCACATCATTGTTGGTATCCCATGAATTCTTTATCCTCACTGGTGGTACCTTCAAGCATGTAAAAAGGAACTTGGGGCAACACAAAAAAAGGGAAGGCATAGGAGGTTATTCACAAATGTGTCAGCCTACAAATTGTAAAAATGTCAAGCACAACAAATTCACAGAAGGTATCTTATGGTCTCATGAATTTGTTGTAATGCCACAAAATTTTAAAAAGTGTCATATACACAGTAAAATTGCACTGTAAAATGTTTGTGCACCAAAAAAAATACTTAAGCCAAATTAAACATTCAACATTTTCGCGTTCAGCCGCAGTGGAGCGCGGGTATAGACGCACTCAATTATTTTCAATGGGGCTGAACTCACACCATCGCATGTAGGCGCCAAACGCAGGAAAAATGCAGCATGTTGCGTCTGAACCTGTGGTCGTGGGTACAACCTCATTGAAAAGAATGAGATGCGTCTAGGTCCCAAATGGCCGTGTGTAAGGGCCCTAAGGAAAGTCATAGCACTTCAGCACTTCATGCTTTGCAATTATTCCTTTATTGAAGGAACAGTAACACCAAAAAAATGTAAGTGTTTTAAAGTAAAGAAAATATCATGTAGTGTTGCCCTGCGCTGATAAAACTGATCTGTTTGCTTCAGAAACACTACTAGAGTTCACTGTTTGCTAAGTAGCAATGGCGGAAATTGAAAAACGGCTACATGGCACAGGATCACTAATGGATAACAGATAACATTATGTTCTACAGATCTTATCTGCTATCTGCTGTGTAACTTGAGCCTTTTCTCCATTGAATGGCTGCCCCCATGGCTACACAGCAGCTTATTTATATAAACAATAGTAGTGCTTCTGAAACAAACACTGTAGTTTTACCAGTGCAGGGCAACACTGCATTATATTTTTATTACTTTAAAACAATTTCATTTTTTGATGTTACTGGTCCTTTAAGACAGATTTTCCACACCAAGCATTGAACAACGTTTCGGGGAGGACTATACCTCCCTTCATCAGGTTCGGATATTTTGTTTTCCCATACAGAAAACATAAGCAGCCATTAAACTCTAAATAAGGGGTGATCTTAGAGCTGGAAGGGGTGCAGGAAAAGGTGAACCAGCAAACTACAGTAAATTCCAGATTTTAACACACCAAATCCCATAGCAGTTGGCTGCACATAAACTATTTCAAGTACAATCTGGCACTCATTTGCAATACTGCAATTGACTCCTACAGTATGTAAAGGGTCTTGTCCTTGATAAGAATAATATGAATTTACATAATTGGTTCCCATTGATGCCAGGGATTTTTATATTCTACTCCCATTGAATATACCATAAAGTCGGTAACGCAAAAACTATTCGCAATGCATTGTGTGAATGTAAGATACCTTTTGTGAACCTGGAAACTATTTAGCAACCACTTCCGTCAGTGGAAGGCCGTTTGCAAATTTTATCGTTTGCACTAATGCGCTGTCAATGTAATAAAACTTCTTACTGAAAAAGTCGCTATATTTGCTCCAAAAGATTACAACTCCTTCAAGCACTTCTTAAGAATTAAAACTCGCAATGCGCAATAATAATTCACAATGCAATAACCGTTAAAGGAACAATATTCCATTGCGAGATGTGGATTTTTTAATCTTATTGGTGCGCAATGTTTTGCTCTTTGCAACTTTACATTCCCCCCTTAATTGCCTAAAAATATGCATGTTTCATGTGATAATAATAAGCAGAATGGGGTTGTTGTGCATCTCTTTGCCATTGACGTGAGCCAGTCCATTGTGTTGGTTGAATGCTCAATTGCATTGCGTATATATTGACTCATCTATGTTACATGATTGTGAGTAGTAACCTTACATATACATACAGTACATTGCCATGAATGCCTTCTAATTTTCATAAAACAATATGCTCAGCACAAAGATCCATATGAAACTTTAAAGGGACTGACATTTGCATATATGTGTTTGTTGGAAGGAGTCTGTTATCAAAACAAGTTCTGTATATTTATCATTTTGTGAACTAGAGCCTGTCAGGTGCTCAATGCTTTTGTACCCAGGTGCATAGAAACTGGACCATCAACTGTCACACCCCAGTCACTGCTATTACGTTTCACTTTTCACATTTCACAGGGAAGATGACCTACAAACAGCAGATTATTCTTTCATTGCTATGGCTTGAAAGTCATAATTAGTAATTAAATGCATGTCCGTTTAGTAACAATAATGTGGCCTATCCTTAGTAATAGATATCCCTGTGATTTCATAAGATGTAATACAGGTGGTTCTACCACAAATCTGTCAACAGACTGGTGCTGGAGAATCATTTATTACTGGCCTTTTTCTTCCCTCCCATGCCTCCATGTAATTGCTTTTGTTTTATGAGAATGTTTGCTAAGAATTTGTGACTTGCACTTATGGATGGCAGTGGCAAACTTGCAGACCAAGCTGGCACATATTTCTTAAAGTCACCAATACTACATTTGTTTTTTTTTACTAAAACTTGTTTTTTTTTTCTCATATTTTACCAGAAAACATCTCGACCTAACTACAAATGTTGGTGTTTATATGTTTATACACCTCAAAGTTTATTGGCTTAAAACCCTTTAATATCTCTAATTTATAGAGTTTTCTAGCAAAAACCTGCATCAAACACCCCTAAATTCTTGAAGGTTAAAAACATCTCAAAATGGTTAGAGGGACAGCTGCCATTGATTTTTACATGAATTCAACAGTTTTTTAGATGTAGTATTTTCGGATTCTGACTTTTATCAGAATCAGTGCTAATAAACTTCAGTAAAAAAAACTAGAATTTTTGGAGAAAATATAGTTTTAATAAATAATCCCCTTGGTGCGATGCCCTGTGTATAAAAAGTGGGCCAATGATGTCTTCTACTGCTGGTTCTACCTTCTCTGCTCCTTGATCACCCATCCCAAAAATGACCTTGAAAAAAAAAATTTTATGTACATTGCAAATGTACTTAGAATAGCACCCTGATTTATTTTTTTATTATAAATTTACTTATCCTTTAAGTCTACT
>CM044446.1:56984443-56998021 GCA_024363595.1 Xenopus borealis
AAATTGTGAATTTAAGTTACTTTTACCGCTAATTTCATGCAAAACAACCTCGCAAAGTGCCAGTACTCACGCAAAGACCCGTCTTGTTTGATAGTTGTTTGAGAAAATTAATTCACAATGCGAATTCGCAAAAACCGGAAAGACGGGCACAGTAGTGCAATATTGTAGCGTTCAGGAAAAAGCATGGGCAAAACTACAATTTGCAAACAATTATGCGCTGCGCGAACTTTATAAATGACCCCCAGTTTCTTCAATTAACCCTGAGTCACAACGCATTTAACACACAAATCCAAGTGGCTGCATCTGTATAAAGAGATGTCTTTATCCCTTGAGTTAAAGCCCTTTTTTATGCAAGACAGAACTTTATTTGCTTACTTGTTATCTACAAAAACTCCCAACACACTGCCATTTAGTGTATAACTTACATCTATATTATTTTTGCCAAAGTGCATAACCTTGCATTTATCAACATTGAACCTCATTTTCCAGTTTGCTGCCCAGTTTCCCAACTTAGACAAATCACTCTGTAAAGTGGAGGTCCCTTCTAACCTTCTCATAAAAAGTGATTGTTAGTCTGGCAAGACCTATTATGCATTATTATTAACATGTATTTCTATAGCGCCAACATATTTTGTAGCACTGTATACAACCATGCTGGCACAAACTCACAGTATTATGATTTGCTATGAAGTCCAGTATCTTATCCTTCATTAACCCTTCACAAAGTTTTCCTACAACTGACGTCAAATTAACTGGCCTTAAGTTTTGAGGCTGAGAACGGGATCCTTTTTTTGAATAGTGGCAATTCAACAGCACCGTGCCAGACCTCAATGAATTCTCAAAAATTAAGTAAGGAAGTTTGGCAATCAAAGAGCTAAGCTTGCTAAGTACCCTTGGTTGAATACCATCTGACCCGGACCATCTTAACATGTTCTAGTCTCTTTTGAATTTCCTCATGTGTGAACCATGCATGATTAGTTGTATTACTAGAATTGCTTCATTAACTGCTTCCTCATTTGTGTAGACAGGCAAAAGCAGGAGTTCAGAATCTCTGATTTTTTTTGTTCTCATCAACCAGCTGACCCTCCTCCTCCCACGTCTTTTCTTACCCACCTCAACACCAGGCCCGGACTGGCAATCTGTGGGTTCTGGAAAATGCCAAAGGGGCTGCTAGAAGGTACCATAGAAAGTTAGTATTTAGTGGGCTTGTGGGGGCTGTTTGGGCCTCTGTGTGGGCTGATTGGGCCTATATAAACCTGAAATGCCAGGGTCTATTTTGATTCTCAGTCCGGACCTGCTCAACACCAACACTTCTACTGAACCAAAAAAGGTTTTGTTTGCAAAGATGTTCCTTGCTTACAAGAGGAATATACTGACATGTATATTTACTAAGCAGCATTTTAAAGACTTCCCATTTTTGTTCTGTGTTTAACCCTGTTAAACACATCTATGTTGCATAGATGGGGGATAAGCAGGCCTGGATTTATAAAAGGGGCACCCCTAGGCTGTCTCTGCTCATCGCCCCCCCATGCCTCCCCATGTCTATCCGTGTCTCCCTTCCTCCCTTCCTCCCCATCCGCCTCTTGTTATGTTGGGTAGCTGAGGATGAGGAGAGTATAACAGTGCTTTATTAACAGGCTCATACAGGCCTTACACAACAACAGTAACTTCTTACTTTCACTTTCAAGCTGTACAGAAAGTCTTGTGTATGCACAGTACAAGTCCTGTGCACAGTGACCCACAGGCCATTTGTATAAACACCACATATTGCCCATATAGTAGGAAAGCATTTTGGCAGATTTAACAAGCGGATCTTTCAAGAAAATATCCTTTGGTAGTATAGAAACAGCTGAACCTGTATCAAGCATCAGGTTAATGTTGTGCCCCTTGTCAGTAGAAGCAGTACTGACATTGACAGTGCATATAAACTTGTACAGTACAAGTCCTGTGCACAGTGACACCCGCAGGCCATTTGTATAATCACCACATCTCTCTCTTCCCTTCCCCTCCCTGTCCTCATTACCCTCCCTTTCCTATCTGCGTCATCCTCCCAGTTGTTCCTGAATGTATTTGCGCACATTTTGAATATGCGCAACTTCATGAATGTGACTGGGCAGCATGCTGCCCCTGAATTTCTGCCCCCCTAGGCCTGGGCCTTTGTAGCCTTGCCACAAATCTGGGCCTGTTTATAGGACTATGCTGTGAGGCTCAATTACTTGCAGTTTCTGTGCTACCTTTTTGGTGAGGTGTTCCTATTGGTGTATCCAGGTCTGATCGTACCATTGCAGTCTTATATGTCCCATATAGGGTAAAAATGTGTGTATGTCTTAGCAGGTCTTGTTGAAATTTGAGTGAGTATTTATTTATGTACAGACTACCAATATCTGAATGTACAGCAGACAACATACATGTTAAAGTAGCATAAACCTTTCCTGATACTCTCTCCTGTTTGATACTCCTGGCTCTTCAAAATAGACACTGCAGGCTTAATTATAGGTGCAAGAGATGTCTTATGATTATTATATCTGTTGTCTTGAATTAATCTAATATAGGGAGGTTTCTAATATAATATTAGTAAAATTACACTCCCAGAGTTATGCCTGTCCATTCCAGATACAACTCTTTATGACACCTGCATATTGGAGGTGGGATGTGGCAGCACAAAAGCTCTATGTCTGCTTTATGTCTTATACCTATTGGTGCTGCATTCTAACTTGTGCCAGATACAGATAAACACTTTGCATTGGTCAAGTAACTTACTGTATGGACTCTAAGGGGTTCAATTTGCACTTTTTGACTCTTAAAGTAGAAGGAAAGGAGGGGTCAAAATGTTAAGACACAACTTATCAGCCCAGGGTAACATTTAACATTTTGGATCCCTTATGAGTGCTTGTGCCTTTATTTTTCCTTTTATGCACTTGCAGTGATCCCTTTAAGGTGTGTTTGTGTAAGCACAAAAAAATGAGATCACACAACCAACAAATTGTGGTTTACAAAGAATTTTGTGTCAAGGTAATTCTCTGCTTATTCTGGGCCACACACCTCTCTGTATCAAAAGATATTTTTGAGAAAAAACTAAAATCTATTTTAAGGGTACATGTGTCTCAGACAGTCCACAGTAAAAGACACTTCATCTGTCAACAAAGACATAAAATACACATACTATAATTAAGAACCTTTTGAACATCCTTAAATATATGGAAAACGTAGCTAGTATTGGAGTTTTTTGTGTTTTCTTGTATCTGACACTTTATGTAACTGGCTCTTCTCTGTCCTACAGGAACACCATGCAGTAATGTGAGAAGAAGACAACACTTTCGGGAATGATTCTGTTTCCAAACCCCTTTGCCCTTTATATCCTTGTTCCTCGTCTCACATCTGCAGCTCTGCAATTGTTACCCCCTCCCTCTCCAACCCTCTTCATCTTTTGACCCCCCTACTATATAACCTTGTCCTCTTTCTGTCTCTAATCCGATCAGCCCCTTTCTATCCTAACACTTCACTTCTAGGACAATCTTCCAACTTTTCTTATTGACACATTTTCCCTTATTCTGACTCCAACTTCTCTTTTCTGAATACCCCCCCCCTTTCACAACTGCGTATCCCACTCTTTCTCCAGAAGGTTCTCTTATGTCGGTCAATTTATTTCATCCTTACAGTTCCTCTAGTTTTTCTTCTTCTAATCCTAATGGTGGTTCCTTTTCCAGTCGTCACTGCTCCTCTGACTCTAGTCCTCACTGTCGGTCTGACCATCCTATGTCTACCTGTAAGTTAAATATGCCTTCAGACATTTCTATTGATTATCTTCAACTCTACCACCATAGCTCCCCTAATCACAGACAACATTCCATCACCTCCCATAATATATCCCCAAGCCATTCCCCAACTTGCACCTCTTCACTTTGCTTATCTCCTTCTGGAGAACAATGTCCTACAGTCTGTACCATTCTTTCTAATCCAAATGATATCTCCTCCACAGATGTTAGCCACCTGCCAGGCACATACACCTATCCTCATTCAGAATCATATTTGAGCAGTTCTTCAGAACTAAGTCAGTGTATCTCACATTCCTGTTTACACAACCATTCATATGAAGACTCTTGTAATAATGTAGCCCAAGATGATTCTTCCAGGTCTATACCTACAAATATTTCCTCTGATTTCTGTATTTGTAATGTACAATCAAGAAAGACTCCACCTAACCCAGACAACTGTTGTTTCCTCTCTTCGTCTCCTTCTACATCTTATATTGCTAACAAAGACCTCATACATTTACACTCATTTTCCAATCATGCTGAATTTTCATCCACACAATCAACCAATACCCTCACATGTTATTTTCATGGCCCTTTACCTATGATACCTCATTTGCTCTCCGTGAACCCTGACAAACAGTTGGATTCTAATGGGTGTAAAATGTGTTGTGCATCATTGGACAACTGGGCCAGGTAAGTAATAAGAAATCACTCTACAAATTATTTTGAAACCAGAGAGGAAGACTGTTCAATGTTTTTTCTTTTAGCTTTCATTTACTTAACATCATTGAGCTCCTTTACTTTCCTTTTTATTTTACATTTTGAATTATTCTAACTTTTAGCTTTTTTCACATTCCAAAGAATGGATGAATACAGGCATCAATGTGAACAGTTCCTAGATGATCTCTCTCGATTTGAAGACTGGTTAAAAGGAATAGACATGACAGTTTCTTTACCAGATGTATCACAGGTTCTTCACAAAGAGGCTAAGCTGGCATTGAACAGGCATGAGGTCAGAGACTGCCAAGATATTGACATTTTTTAATTAAGCCATTCTACATACCAAGTATTGAGAACTGTCATTCAAACTCAAATATTTCTTCTTTTGATTCCATTTTTCTTTCTGTTCCATATACATATTTCTTATTTTCTAATTAAAAATTCCACCTACATTGTTACAGTATTAGCCATAGACATCTTGTCTTCTTCTCCTTGACAAATAGGTTGTGCTAAAGGAATTGCGGGAGAAGCTATTGGACCTGGAGTGCTTGAACATAAAATACAGGAAGCTTGCACAAGTACCTCACCAAATATATCTTCCCAATAACCTTTGCAATAGGATGCAAGAGGTCAACCATTTCTTGGATAAAGTTCAAAATGAGGCAGAGGGAGTGCTTCAGACACTAAAGGTAGCTCAACATCAAGATGATATTAGAGACCTCACTGCTCTGTTCAAGTTTAATACTTCAGCAGCACAAGACAACGTTTACATACTCATTTGTCTTCCTGTAGATGAGAGTTCAACAAAGAGAGGAGTTTGATTCAGACCTAGAGGATATGAAACTCTGGCTTACAGAAATGGATCTTGGACTGTCCAGTGTGGAATATATATATAATGGGAATTCTACTGAGAAAATACATCGGCTGCAGGTTAGAATGGGTAAACAAAAACATGCAATTTCAAATGTTTTACATTTTTGCTAGCAGTGTCACTGATGCAGTTTTACTATTAGATCATCCTGTTAACAGATTTACTTTCTCTCAACAGCTGATCACCTGCCTCTAAAGGTTTAACCTCTATAATGACAATGACATTCCAGTTACAGCTTCTCTTATCACTGATGCATTAAACAAGCTTGAGTCTTTGAAATGATATTAAATACATACATTCATCCAACTTATTCCATTTATACCTTTCTAGGAGCACTTTATTTCCTGTCCTGATACTGACTGGATCTGCCAATCATTTTACCTCTGATTATGTATCGCATAGAAATCCTTAGCTCATCTACTATAAGTGCTAAAACTCCACCAGCAGCTTATTCTCTTATATTGTTGTCCCGTGCTGTAATTGTTTCATTTGCAAGCACATGACAGCTCTGATGCCCTCCTCTCAGTAGATCAATGCAGGTTCCCGCACATCCCCTCTTTTAAAGGTACAATAAATATTACCTGGTGCACAAAAGGTAGAGGCTCGGCCACCTCACACAAAGTCCAACGAGAAAAATACCAATGGCACACAGGATCCTGTGTGCCATTGGTATTTTTCTCGTTCTCCTCTCAGTAGAACATGCTCTTGAACTAATACCATTTCACAAGGGTCTAATCTCAATCACAAAGCAGTTGATAGGGTTGGGGTAGCCTAAATACCAACTAGAGTGAGACTTGTAGTCAATGTTTTTCCCCCTGTAATTAAAGTCTAAAAGTCAGTGGGGGTCATTCATAAACACTGGGTACATTTAAAACTGGCAGTACCCCATGGCAGACAATATGATGTTTACTAAAAACTGACAGATTATAAAGAAGAGTTAAGGCATGATCTCATTATCAGTGCAAATCTGGTCAAGTTGCATGATAACCAATTAAAGCAGAAATTTGTCTGGGTGATTGATCATTCTCCTGAATACTATTGAATACATTCAATAATATTGAATACAAATCAAGTGTTATCAAGCTACCAAATCCTGTGGTAGAACACATATTCTCCCAGATGATCCTAGATAACACATTTCATGGAATTCTGGATCAAGGAGAGGGTGTTCTCATAATTTCTCTTTTTAATTACTAATGCCCACTAAGTAGAAATGAGCCCAAGTTCATTTTAGAGCAGCAATACAGTACTTCTTCCACAGAGCTTACCTCCTACTACAGATAACATGGACCATTTATCTCATTATTTAGTACAAATAACTCAATCAATAAAATGCTAAGTTCCAACATTAGACCTGGTACCATACAGCAAATGCCTTGTGTCTTTGCTCTAATTATCTACAGCTCCTCTTCACTAATGCCTTACAACAAACAACTCATTCATTGAACTGAAACACACATGGCGATTTGCCCTGCAACAAATGGCTTTTTTTTCAGCCACCTAATCTCCACAAACTGCCTTCCCACTGGCAAGAATCTAAATCGCCTGCGGGATGGCGCTCTGAGCTCTTCATTTTTCACCCAGAGTTTCCTCATGCTTGAAAAATGTTGGCCTGGCTTGGAACATTTGGAACATTGGCAGGGGCTAAACCTGAAAGCCAGATATGGTGTGAATAGGGGGGAATGTCTAAAAGTATGATACATCTATGACATCCTATATTTGCAACATTGTTGTATGCTAAAGGGGGCCTGACCAAAGGCTGGGACTCCCAGTAACCGCTGCTTTATATAGAACTCATCACTTAGCACTAGCACTGTTCACAATGCAGTACCTCATCCACTTCACATGCCTGTGATGTTACCTAACACCCTGGCTCTGTGTGTACATCCCTGTACATATCATCATCATAACAAATGTGCAGTGAAACATTAAGAGGCTTCATGAACCTATAGCTGGAAAGTATTATTAAGCTTTTGTTCAGAATATTTTAAAATATGTAATTATTATATTTACAGTGTTTATAAATTCAGATCAGTTGGAATATGTTTGCATAGAAACCTGGAGCTGCATGTCCATCCAGCCCATTGTGAATTCTTTATATAATTTTAGGAATTTCCGGACGATGTGCGCAGCACTATGAAGCTGATGGATGTACTCCTTGAACATGGGGATCAACTGATAGAAGAAAGCCATCCACTTGATGCTGAAATTTTAGAGAATGAATTGAAGGAGCTCGGTTCCTACTGTCAAGACATATTTGTTCGTTTTTCCCGTTTCCAGAAACGTCTTGTGAGCACAAAGCTGGTAAGGAAAACCAGAAAATTATTCACTGTAGAAGGAAGGCCTTATTATTATCTCTCTTTTTGTTTTGGGCAAAATAAAACATTCAGTAAGAGTAACGTTCACTAAATAAACCCTCTGTTTTTAATTTGAGGTCTTTGAAGATAACCTGCTGGTTGATGACCTAGAAACCATGTCACTTGGCTCTTCTGAGGTTTTCAGGGAGTTAGAAAAAGAAGATCTGGAAACTCAGAATCCATCTCTGATACTATATGGCCCTTGTCTACTGCCCCATATACAGGGGGCTCTTGTAGGAGCAACAAATGTTGACTTGGAGTGGGACCCTTTGGGTGATGTAGGGACATCTGAATCTATTGATGGAACAGAGTCTTTCCACACAGCTAACTCTGGTGAGTATACTACTGTCAGCCTGTTGTACAATCTCATCTGAATTTGCAAGCCTTTTCTTTATACTCCATCTTTATTCCTGTGTTCTTTTTGTGTTGTGTCAGTGTTGGTCTCTAATATTACCCATTACCCAAAGTTTCTCTTTCATTTTCTGTAGTAATCAATCAGAATCACAGACTTGCATGCCTCTCAGAACATGTAATCATAGGCATGTGTCTATAAGGATCCACAAATCATGTTCGGTTTCTAAGTGAAATAGACTTCCTTTGTAACTGCTATATGTGAATACCAGTGTACACCTACATTTGGTTCTGATTGACCTATAAGTCTATAAGCACAGCACCTGGAAAACTAAAGCAGCTTGGCAAGTGACCAATGAGCTTAAAGAAACATTTGTATATGAAAAGGAAATATCTATATACTAACTGTAAATGGATCTGACTTTGCGTCAGTATAGTGCAAATTTGTGAGTGAAAGAAAGAGAAGAAAGGAACTAAATGACTGAATGTTCTAAATTGATTGCCTATTAGGACCCTACTCAGTAGGACCTTTTGATACAATACAATTCTAAACTGACTAGCTTATTAGTTGGCTGTTATCTATGCGCCTCCTAATCCCAACAAATAATTGTATAAAGTGCTTAGTGCAATAAATCAGTGTATTAATTCAGTCAATAAATTTATAATGAGTCAATCAATTTGTAAAAATATTAATCAATTTCAAGAGAATCAATTCATTAATCCAATTAATTCCTATTAAAAAATGATTAAATAGATAATATTTTTATAAAGTGACCAGTGCCTTGATTAAATGCCAGTTCATCCAATCAAATTAATTGATGTAATTAATTCATACTTAATAAAGTTAAAATCTTTCCAGTTGCTTCAGAGGTTTTTGTGGTAAATGAAAATTCATAGAAGTGGAGAAGTCCCATAGAGCTATCTCAGTTGTATTTCTATCTGAGGGACCCCACAAGGTGGAGAAGTTAGGGTGTCCGGAACTGTGGTCTCAAATATTAACTAAGCTTACTGTGGTCAGAGAGCTATACTAAAAAAAACACAAATTACGGGACCCTTAAGAGAGAAAATAGATGAGGAAAACCTTGTCTACAATAGAGCTGGAAAGGTAACCAAACTGGAAAATAGAGGTAAGAATTTCAAAAGAAAACACCCCAAGAATTTGGTGTCAACCAATTTGCTTTTTCATAGGCAGTAAGGATGAAACATTAACATGTTTTGAACATTGTAATGTCTTTAATATAAGCTATAGTTACACTAAAAGAAAAATACTACAATAACCAATCATAATTAAGATAATAACTGTAATAACTGTAATATCCATCTACACGACTTTATGTTTGGTTTTAGTAGTCTCTGTAATAACCAACTTTTTGTTTGTTTCCTTTGCAGTGCCATGGCAGGTTTTGCATAGAGAGTCTCAGAGCAGCCTAAATTCTGTTCTTTGGAGCCAGGGACCTGAGGCAAATCATGCAGGAGGCACTGAGCATCATGGAGATGTAATGAGCATAATAAGTCCATCCTTGGACAGTCACTACTTGAAAAAAGTTCTAAAAGAAACTGACAGCCAGAGAAAATTTACAGATCCATCAGTAAAATCTAACCTTTCATCGGTAAACTGTTATTTTAATTTAATAGTGACCTGTCCGAAGCCTTGGGCTGATCTGTTTAATTGTATGCAATAAAATTATTTCTATTTTCTGTGAAGGTACCATTCAACTCGCTACAAGATGCATCTGAAAATGGAGAGGATGCCAACACTTCATGTTCTGGTGAGTAAATGTTACTGATTGTATCAAATGATGAGCCTACTGGACAGCTATTTGGCAGGACAGTGCACATCAGGAAAGGAAGGAAGGGTAGTGCCATCATTTATAACAGTCTTTTGTTTTCTCAGCACTCTAAAAAAAAACCTGGAGTCTGGTTTCAAGTCTCAATTTCATATCTATAGGCATGGCTCCATAGAAACTGATATAGACATGTGGAGGTTCATAAATACATATAGTACCAATACAGTTTTTGATCAAGTCATAATACCATCATAGCTATGGCTTATCAATAGGAAAAAGAACAAATAGTATAGAAAAAATATATAGATCTATCTATGTATTTTGGGTCCTTTCTCATGGCCAAGAAAGATGAACTGAAGATGAAGCCTAGGCACAATACTTTTATCTTAGCTGAGCCATCACAAAACATCTCTTACTTTAGTGCTAAATTGAGAAAGGCATTATGCTGTTAATTGTTCATGGTGTTTCTTTTACAAACCAGAGCGGTTTCCAGTGATCAGCAATTCATTTTAATATAGTCAATATAAACAAGCTGCTGTGTAGCCATGGGGGTAGTCATTCAAGGAACTGGTAACTAACCAGATAACAGAACCACTCTGTTATGGAATACAATGATATTCACAGAATGCTTCTGTTATCTGCTATGTAACCTGGGCTTAAATGGCTACTAATGTTTCTGAAGCAAACACACCAGTTTCTACTGATAATGCTTGAAGAAGCGATATAAGTTACATATTATTTCCACATAATTCAGCATCATTTCTGACTTGAACACACACAGCCCCTGAGATCTATAGTGATTAAATGGACCCATTGTTTTGTTCTTTGTACATGTATTTTGGCATTTTCACTTCCAATGTAGCTACTAACATTCTTATTTTAGCAGCTTGTGTTTGATGGACTTATAGGCACAGACAACTGGGGGTGCATCCAGTCTCCATGGCTACTTCTGTTTTGTGAATGTAGAAGTTGCAACCTGTAGTCCCAGTGTATGTAGTCCAGTATTACAAATTGCTTAGACAGCTGGATACTTTTATTAGTGCATTGAACACAAATGCAGCAAGATGTGTGTTTCCAGTGTTACTCTTTAGTTATATGTGGAATCTGTAGTGCGGTACATGCTATTAATGAACGACTGTACCAGCATAGAGGAGGCAGGGGTGCTGCTATCCCAGGGCAAGTCCTCATTCCCATGTGGCCTTCAGAATGATACATACCCAACCTTAAACACTTACTAGATTAACAAGCCCTGGTTTTCTTTTCTAGTCCATACCTATTCAGTCTCCCCAGTATTTTTCTATCAATGTTGCTTTTTGTTACCTTTTCCTAGACCTAGTTGATGCTGGAAACTGTACACATGGACTGGCAGTGGCAGCTGAAAAAGAGAGCAAAAGCACCCGGAATTCCTCCTGCGAGTCTCTTGCTGCTGATCTGAAGGTTTTTAACAGCACCCATATAAATAGTTGTATAGCACAGAGAAGACGCCAGTCCCATATGGAGAGGACACAGGTATGCATGGCATTATCTATTGTAAGGTACTGTTACTGTATATATGTTTTATAAACTGCACAACAAGTAACACATCTCTTCATGCAATAAAATAATTAAAAGTGGGGTTGATTACTAAATGGTGTAAGTATTTCCTTTTCTGCACTATTTCACCCATTCAAGGCAGTTTTGACTGAAGCTATGCTACGACACTAAGTGGCAGATTTACTAAGCTCGGGTGAACGATTCGAATGCAAAAAAAAACTATTTTCAATTTTTTTTTGGGCTAATTCGACCATCGAATTTGCAAAATTCAATCGAATTGAATGATTTGAATAAATCGTACGATTCGAATAAGAAAATCGTTCGAAAATTTGGCCATTCGGTAGTCGAATTACTTGCCCTTTAAAATTTTATTCGATTGCCTACTTCGCCAGATGAAACCTTCCGAGTTTCTATATTTGCCTATGGGAAAGTTTTTTTTTTTTTTATCAAATAGAAATCATCTGATTTCTCATACGATTTTTTCGTGAAATCGACCATTAAATTGGATGATCGCTATTCAATCGCTCGATATATCGAATAGTGGTAAAATCCTACAAATTCGATATACGAATTTTTCGGGTATTACTTCGGGAAATTTTTTTAGGGTCGAATTCAAGGGTTTTTAACCCTCATATTTTGACCCTTGATAAATCTGCCCCTAAAAGTTAAACATTCTGGATAACAAGTTTTTCTCATATTTAAGAAGTTGCAATGTTGTGTACAGGGCCTGGGAATCCGCAGAAGTTTGCTGATTACTCTTTGTCTCCATTTTTCAGAATTTGTCATTAAATGCAAAATGTGTCGGAGAAGATGTTTCTATTCTCGTGGAGAGCAGGTCATTTTGTTTTCTTTCTTTTTTTTTGTTTAATGGAAATAATTGTATGATAATGGGGGATTGGGAGATGGCACTGCTGAAATATTCAAATTGGCTTTGCTTATTCTATTCTCAGTGATGAAATATATTATGGATGTAAAGGCAAATCCTCCCATTCCACAGCAGCATCTTTCTGGGCTTGGATCAAGTGTCTGGTTTACCTTTTCCTGCTGGTTCTCTTCATTGTTACCTGCCTGCTTGTCTTTACAATGGATCAGCCCCAGTGCTACTCACATAGTTTTGCTTGGTCCTTAATGCTCACCTATGTCAATGGTCCACCCCCTACATAAAATCAGACTTTATGAAGACTATATGACAGACTCTGTGGAACCTATCTGAACGAATACTGCATAGTCAATTACAGTACATCCCCAGAATGGTACCATAATGTGTGCATTACAGGCTTGCACTGAATAAGAGCCCATCAATGCCAAAGGAAGCACTTGCTACATCAGATTTAACAGGAACATTCATTCATGTCTCAGGTGTACAAACAAGCTGTAAGTTCCTTGGCTGAGAAGTCAACCCTTGATGTGTTCAAGCATTTCAGCTGGGATTTACATTGAAGAAGCTCTACTAATGTGGTGGAAGAACAAGTGGGTATGTTAGAGGCAGTAAAAGGTAGTGAGAAGAGACTGTTGTGTGTTATGGAATGTCACTGACATATTTATTGAAATACTGATGTGGAATTAGCTGAATTTTGATAATTATATATATATATATATATATATATATAGTCCAAAGTCCCTGCACATCTGACTCTGCATCTCTGACGTCATTATGGTCATTATGGCGCCAAATTCACTTGTGGCAAGGGGGTATAAAGTTGTACATACTATGAATGCACAGTATCCTTGAAAAAGATCCCCGAGAGGGGATGTGAATTCAACAAATAAACACAGTTGAACACCTAGAACCAGGAGTGTGCGCATCCTTCTTTCTTCATATATATATATATATATATATATATATATATACAACCATTTTATGAATAAATGAAACATAAACCTGAATTCTGTAATTGACATTTTTATACATACTGTAAATCTAGCATGTAGCGTTAACTGGACTCTACTGGAAGTATTTGTGCAAAAAGCTTTCTCCAGTGGTGGTGCACTATGGGAAAAATGTAGTTCATGATAGTTCTTCCTTCCGTGCTTCTTATGTAGAACCTCAGTGCCCCCGCATTACATCTCTTGCTACTGCACAAATACATGGGGCATCAGTGGCGTAACCTGGGCTGCCATTAGAAATCACGAGGCTCCATACCACAAAATGTACCCACTCCACACCACAGTTAGACCACACAGACATCAGTGCTAAAAACACA
>CM044446.1:57009540-57059425 GCA_024363595.1 Xenopus borealis
TAACATTTGAATTTCTGTTCAAGCCGGAAATGCAGCTCTTCTAGTGCAGAGAACACAAATTTGAGCTCTGTGCAATAGTGACATTGACCACCCTGCAGGGGTGCTGTTGCCATGAACAAGCTGTGAAACTTGCCTCAATTGGCAGCAACCCACAATTTACTAGGGGTGGCAAAAAAGTTGCTCCTGGTAACTAGAACAGACGAAATTCCAATTTTTAAACCAGAATTTTGGCTCTGCTAGTGCAAAGAGCGCAATTGTACTCTCCTCACTAGCCATGCACCACCCTCCGGTTCTCAAAATAGTATGCAACAGGTGAGAGGAGGGAAGTCAACAGACAGATCACCTCAGGGCAGAAGGACCCCTGAAACGCCAATGCCCATCCAGACTACATAAATAGTGATCGCGAGAGGGGGTTTGCAGCATGGAAGGGGTTAGACTCACCCATGCATACATATATACACATACATACATGAAAGCTCAGGAAAGGGAAGCTTTTGATTGACTCACAGGTAAGTTGCCAGCTGGGAAAACTGGTAATGGCATCACACCCTGGTTGGAAACAAAAAAACACATAAACATGGTTTTCCCTCACAGATTCTTTTTGCCTTATTTGTGCAGAATTACTTACTCCTTGATTTGGGAACATGGGAGCCTAAGAACAACAAATAAATAGTCTGTCAGTGACCGATAAAGCCATCTGCAGTACAAACATTTTCTGCGTTTCCCATGCTAGTGTTACCAGTTCATCAATTTGCCTAAACTAAAAATGTTTCAGGCCAAGTACTAACCACTAGTTCTGCCTTGAAAAATGCCCATAGACTCCAATGTATTATGTATTCTGAAAAAAATCCTGCAAAACTCTTCAAAAAAGACTTCAGTGCATTTCTGGCAAAGCAAAACAGGACAGATTTGATCATCACTGACACTGATACTGCCATAGTTCTCTGCGCCCTGACTTGGGGTAATTTTTTTCTCTCTCCTTCTCTGTTTATATTAACACCACTGTCAAAACGGTCACTTTTTCTTTAGTAATGCTGAGCCAAATCCATTCCTTTCTTTCACCTGCTACAGCTAAGAAACTCATGCATGTTCTCAATATAGCCCAGCTAGGCCACTGTAATCTTCTACTATTTGGCCTCCCTAACGCCCATCTCTCATCACTACAGTCTATATTAAACAGTGCTGCCAGAACTCCTCCTCTCATACAAAATGGTACAGATGCCTCCCCTGCATAAGTCCTTATCATGGATTCCCATAAAATAGAGAATAACTTACAAACCTCTCCTCATAACCTAAGCCCTTCACTCCTCTGCACCACACTACATCTCATCTCTTGTGTCTTTATATGTTCCTGGCCAAAACGTCCACTCCTCTAAAAGCCGCTGCTTGGTTGCACACCCCCACTACTACTGCCGTTTCCAAACTTAAATCTTTCTGTCTTGCTGCACCTTCCTTTCAGAATGTGATTCCTGAATTCCTCCTGAGAGAATTCTCCCTCAATCTCTTCAGAACACTCTTGGAGCACTCACATAACACATTAAATGAAAACTGGCGCTTATATGGCGGTGTCATTCAAAGTAACCTGCAGAATTTACTATTCTACCATTTGTGTCTCTATATTTCCATCCCATTTAAATTGTAAGCTCCAAGGCATTGAATTCCATCCTCTTGTCTCCTTGACACTAAGCTCGTATTTATTGTAACTGTACTTTGTATTTATTTGCATTTATTATTGTAAATTTTATTTATTATTATAATTACCCCTTTTTGTTCTAATCATTTATTGTTCTGCCGTACAATGCTGCATACTCAAGTAGAGCTATATAAATAAAAGTATACATACATACATACATACATACATAGTAATACACTGGATTCAGTATTCAATGCTAAGCATCCTCTAAGGTTTTGCAATTCCTCTGAAAGGGAGCAGAGTATTTTTGAATAAATGGGAGAAATTGGCATTTGCCAGCTAGGTCATGGGGTCAAATTCAGCCTTTTATCTGTAATATTTTTCATTGAAGCATCCCCCATAATTGGAAGATCAGTAAACTGGTAACTCTGTATAACTACTGGTTGGAAACAAAAGAACAAATAATTGTGCTGTCCCCCCACAGACCTTATTTACCTTATCAGTATAACAACACTTACCCCTTGATGTGGGAAGCTGGGGGCAGGCATAGGGGCCTGTAAAAACACATATAGCATCATTTATGCAAATTAAGGGGTTGTCTTACTTGTACAGAAAATGTCAGTCCCATGAGCAGTACACTAATTTCCTGAAATATCAGAGGATCCCCATTTCAACAAATTGCCTAGACTAATAATAACCCTTTCACTAGTGGGTTCATTACAATGTTTGCATGAGATTACTGTCAAGGCACTCAGATCAATCAGATCAATCTTTTCTGAGCCCATCCTTTGTAGGGTGGATGTATAAACAACAGAAAATGGTAAATGGTTTGGTGTTGGGGAGCTCTTTGCTAATGCCTGTATGGTTTCTAGAATGGTACCACTTAGAAAAATAGCCCGTAACTCACCGCTGCCATTCCACCACCTCCTCCAGCAATGGTCAGGGACTGAATCGTTACATCCCCATTGACTTGCAAACTGTCCACACGCTCCAATGGAATACGATGTTTGAACTTGTAGAAGGAAGAGCCATTCGCAGTGATCTGCCAGGGAGGGAGAAGGCATCAACTATAAAACAGAACTTTTTTCAACCAGACCTCACCTGCTTATTGTAGTCAGCTCCCAAATTAGAATAGAAAGAGAAAGAGACTAAACAAAAATTGGAGTATTTTTCACCATTCCACTATTAAATATTAAACCAAGAGCTATATATGGGGAACAAGTTGCCCTCTTAGCTGCACCAGAATGGCAGTTTGCAGCTTCAAAAGTTCTCCACTGGAAAATGCTGCTGAAATATATTTAAGAGGGAAGTTTTGTGCTACCTACCCTGAAGGGTTTCATTTTTTACAGGGGAAATTTTTTGATAGAACTAACTATACCATAATACTACCACATGACCAACATGTAACAGGACAACTATCTCATGTAGTGATATATTTATATTATTCATCCAAATCCTTAATCTTTCAAGAAAGATTTGTCTGAATCCATGTGTGTGTGAAAAGTCACATGATTTTAAGTATACAGTTCCTCCAGGCACTTGAATTCCAAATCTTGCCTAAAAGGTCCAAATCCTGAACTAAAGGCAGGGTTTGGAGCATCCCTGCTTACTGTATTCCTGCCCAGCATGATAATCACCCTCTTCAAATTTTAACAAAAAATAAAATATAGTATCAGCCTCGGACTGCGGGGCCCAGGACCCACCATGGCTGCTGCCTCAGGGGCCCCCATAGCACCCCCCATATGTAATTAAAATCACGGTCGGACTGGCCTGCCAGGACCCTGGGAAAAAACCTGGTGGACCCCAGCCTTGGTTTAGTTAATTTGAAACGCCAATCTGGGTTGGTGACCCATATACAGGAAGGTTGCCCTCTTCCTGCTTCTTCTGCCCATAGCTGCCTACATGGAGCTGAGCTTCTGAGGACCCTGGTAGCTCCTAGTGGTTGTCCTCACTGTGCCTGGGGGGGGTTGTGGCTGGGGAGCCCGCGGTATGGTGTAGAGGGCCCCTGTGCTGTAGGCCCGGTGCTGATTAAAATCACTGCGTTTCCCCAGGTGCTATAACCTATAATAACCAATAAGCAGGTGAGTACTCAGTAAATGCTTCTTGCTGATTGGTTGCTATGGGTTACTGCACCTGAGCAAACTTAGTGCTTTTTATTACGTAAACCTTGTTTTCCTTAAATTCTACACAAGGCGAGAGGAGGGTCTGTGAACCTCTGGTATAATTACAAGATTGAGGAGATCATTACACTCACAATGCAAGCGAGTGTAAAAGATTATGTATATTGCTGTAATCTATGTATGTAATCTGCCTCACCTCAAAGCTGCTGCTGTTGATCATGAATGCCAGTTCAAAGCTCTTCCCTTTGTGAAAAGGAAAGGAATCCTTCTTTTTCTCCTCGGAACCCCAGGAGCCTCCAATGCAACTGTTAAACACAACCTTGTCCTTGCCATCAAAGCGAGGGTTAAAGTGGAAGGCAATATCTGCTCCATCATATTGCCCACAAGTGAAATTCACAGCAAACCTGAAGAGAACAAAGAAGACAGTGGCAAGGAATGATTATTATTTATAAAAGCACCATCATCTCCCATAGCAATTAAATGCACAAGTTGAATACAAACACAAATGATAAAACAGTGGAATGCTTTGGGCCATAACATGGAATTCTGGGCCACTATGTCTGTCTTCTAATGCTCCTAGTGCTGCCATTCCAAACATGGAAAAGGCTGTATATTTGTAAAATGGGCATGGTGCGGGGGTGTGGCCACAGAGTAGGCATAGCCAAATTATTTTGAGACACAATACACAGCAGATCACCTCTCTTTTTCTAAAAAAAGAACTACCTATATATCAGCTATATCTGTCTCTGAATATTGGTAACTGCATTAGGGCTCTTAGACACACAAGTTTGTTATAGGTTTTTGAACGCATGCTGAGCATGAAAAAGAACAAATATGATTTAAATATATTGCATTGCACTGGAGTAAAACACAATCAGAACGCTCATGAGTACAGCCATGCAATATAAAATGGAATCAATTAGCGAATTTATTTTAACTCACAATAAAAACATAAAAAAAATGAAGGAAAAGGTGCCTGTGTGTAACAGTTCAGGGTAAAAATAAAAACTGGTTAAATAGATAGGCTGTGCAAAATAAAAAATTTATCTAATATAGTTATAGTCAAAAATGTAATGTATAAAGGCTGGAGTGACTGGATGTCTAACATAATAGCCAGAATCCAACATCCTGCTTTTCAGCTATTTAACTTTGAGTTAGTCAGCAACTTGAAGGGGGGCCACAAGAGACATAACTGTTCAGAGAGTTTGAAATTGATCCACAGCATTCAGCTCAGATTCAAAAGCAACAGTTATGGCCCATGTGTTCCCCCCTCAAGTCACTGATTGGTTACTGCCTGGTCCAGTGTTGTACTGGACCACAGGGATACCAGGAAAACTCCCGGTGGGCCCAGGTGTCAGTGGGCCTCTTGCTTCTAACAATTTGGCCTATTTCATGTTCATTCCCTATTTCTTTATGTGGAAAAAGAGGCTTAATAATGGAAGAACAGAGTATAGTAAGTAGATCTAAAAGAATAGGAGAATAAAGAGGTTAAGTGAGGACAGAAGGAGTTTGGAAAGTTGGGCCCTGGTCTAAGGTTTTCTGGTGGGCCCCTGACATCCCAGTCTGACACTGGCCTGGTCACCAGGGTAACCAGTACGTGGAAAGCAAGAGAGCTGCAAAGCAGGAACTTGGATCCTGGCTATTATGTTAGACATCCAGTCACTCCAGCCTTTATATATTACATTTTTGGCTAACTAACTATATTAGAAACATTTTTTTATTTTGCACAGCCTATCTATTTACCCAGTTTTTATTGTTATACTGAATAATTCCTTTAAGAAGTTTTAGCAGTGGACCTTCCCAAGAATTCTTCATTACACAATGCACTTTTTGTACATTTAATGCACGCTAAACTGTATGTTTGAGGGCAAATTAACACATTTCTCAACTCCATTATATTCTGCCTGACTGTACTTATGAGCATTCTGAGTTGTATTTTACTTCAGTTGCATTTTATAAAAGCCCCTGTGAAAGAGTCCTTACACTGCACAGTGAAAGACAAAGTGCATTGAAATTGTAAAATATTTCCTGTAAATAGGTAAACCAGAAGATGGCTATATTTTTCCATGCTGAGCAATAAAAAGTTAAATTAAGCTGAGAAGAGAGAAGCAGAGAGGGGAATGCCAGGCAGATAAGACTTTTATTATTATTAATTATTAACGTATTTCTACACCCCCAACATATTTCATAACGCTGTAAAGTAAATGTGGTTATACAACTAAATCACATGAATTACATACATAGAACCTATGGAATTAAATACATCACAATCAATACAGGTATAAAAGGTGAGGAAGGCTCTGTGCAGAAAGAGCTTACAATCTAAAGGGAAGGGAATGATACACAAGGCATGGGAGTGGGGAATATTAGAGTTAAGTGGGTGAGAGATGTGGTACTGTAAGTGGTATTGCATTTGGTGAGGGAAGGCTTCTCTAAATAAGTGTGTTTTTAGTGACTTCTTGAAGACTTATCTCTGAAGGAGAAGTCATTCATTTAAAGTTCATATTTTTATTACTCCTGCAGTCTGAATGAAAATAAGATGATGTAGCCAGTTTGAGTTTAACTTTAATGATTTAGCATGTTCAACAGGGCTGCTTTTAGGGTAATTGCAGATAGGACATTTTGTCGCACCTTTAACATGGGAGACATATTGTTTCAAATTGTTTGATTTGTTCTCTTTACTAATCTGAATGGTTAGTTGCAGATCGAAATATACTGGCACTACTTTATATTCATCTGAAAGGTTAGTTGCAGGTCGGAAGATTGGCACAGATGTTTGTTAGTCCAACGTAGGCTACAATCTGCATGTCTATGGCCATCTTAAGGTATTGGAGGTCTTGGGCCACCCACACATTAACTATGAATAAGGCTAAGTGTGGCAAGGACTTTTAGAGAAGAATTTATTTCAGAAACTTATTTTCTTCCTTGTTCAGTTGTTTTCGCTCCACAGACCACCAAGAGCCATGTTTGAGTGTTCATCTTAATCAGACACATAAATGTCTTTTTTGTCTTATTTTTCATCTTTTTTAATATAAAGCTAATTATATTGTATCTCTCCAAACAACTGCTAGTTCTGCGTTTGGCAACGGCAAATGGTTTGCCCTGAGCAAAGTACACTTTTGCCCATTTATTGAAGAAGCCCTGCTCCTACATACCTGTTAATGTGGTTGGGGATAGTACCCTGAATGTAGACAGACATCCCAGCACGTAGACCTCCATGGAGAGGAGTCCTAAACGGGACGGCCTGCGTAAGACATAGGATTTGGAAGAGCAAGATAAATTGTGGATGAGAAAGAAAGAGAAAAAGACTAAATCTGTTAAAATGCAACAGAGCAGTGAAGGAGGAGAAAAAAGTATATAGGTCATAGAGTTATAGTCTATTACATGAGAAAAATACATTGGTTTAATAGCCAGTCATTTTCATCTCAGTCTATAGAAAACTGGAGTTTTTGGTAAACCAAAAAGAGACTTTTTTACCTTATACTATAAAAGTTACCCATATGGGGAAAGAATGCAGAGAACGGGGAAGAGGTCATTAATTGGTACCTCTATGCAACAAACACCATACAACAAACAGCATACTAGTATAAGGCACTTTGTGACAATGTACAAAAACTATAAGGCACACTGATGCACAATTTAAGCCCAGCATATTTTGATTAGATGCAGTTCAGGCAGACATGCTGTTAAATAGAAATTAAAAACAGAATAGATTTGCCTCAGATAGATGTAGAAGAATACCGTTACTTACCGGATTGTAAAAAGGCTGATAGCCAGGTGCTGGTACATAGGCCATCTCGGTACAGCTGGGACTGTAATCTGGGCACAGAGATCTGCTTATATACACAATCAGGTACTGGGTGGGGTAATTTGCTCTAGCAACCTTTGCTCTATTTATTATACTGCTGAACCATACACTACACCATTGTTCATGCACCAAAGAGCAACGGTTTGTGTGCACACAACTGTAGACCATAAAGAAATGTTATTCCTGCCATGCTTGCGGGCACCATTCCTTATCCTGCTTCTCATCTGGCTTCCTTTCTTTGTTTGTTTTGACTGGGGTTCTGGTCCAGTTATCTTGCCCTTACACTGTCCTTTTTTTATTCTGTTTTAGGTTTTTAACCCTCTGTCTTACTTTGACTATGCTTCTTTTCAATTTTAACTTTAGTCTGATTTGAGATTATTTGACTTAATTGTAAGGACTGGCTCTTGAGTGCAAACATATGTCTGCAATGCAGTGTCTAAAGTAAAAAGGCACCCATAGGTCCAGAATTTCATCATGGAAAAGTAACGCAAGTAAGAATTATTCATAAGTGAACTTTGAATTCAACAACAAATGCATTTTCAATAGATTCAAATTGGTGTGTATTGTCGGGGTTGGGCTGTAAAGCAAACAGTCTTATCAGTAAGGAGTGACCAGGAAACACTACCGTTTAAACACTACTATAGTAAAGCCATCTTGGCTGTTGGGCTGTACCCAAGATATCTGAGCCACTTCATAACTTCGACAAAAACAGCAGCAATTTGAAAAAAGTAAATCTTAAGTGCCTCAAGGCCTGTGGACCACTTCATAATGATACAAAAAATAGGACCTGTACATTATTCTTCTGCCACAGATAGACTAGAGCAGTGCTGTCCAACTTCAGCAGTACCGAAGGGACGGATTTCTTCTGGCCTATGTGGCTGATAATGGAAGCAACTGTTGTCTACTTCCCTTTTTAAATCACAGCCATGTTATCAATAGAAATGTTAGGATGATACCCACATTAATGGTGGTAGCACACCAAAAAACCAAATGGTTGGAGTTCATTGCAGGGATATCCCTCATCATTCATATGTGGAAAAAAGTTTATGTAACATTAACACCTCTTCTTCCCCCATGGATAGCACAGTACCACCCCCCCCCCTGCACATGATTAAACACCTTGGGGTCCCTATAATAAGCATTTCCAAATGCTAACAAACCCCCTCCAGATTCACCTCCGACAGGCAGAGTATGGCACAAAAACTTAACTTTTATTATGCTATATTAAAAGTCCAAAATCAGAAATACTAAATTAAAACAGAGGTAGATGCAGGGAAGTGAACATGCAGATGTACAGGGAGATAGCGGGTTACCTGCTAAATGCAGAAAAATGGTACCAAAATGGTTACTTATATTAGTCTTTTTATGGCACAGACAAAAATACATGGATAACATTCAGCTTGAGTGTCCACCGATCCACCCAACCACCCAAAAATGCTTCCCCAGGTACTGGGATTGGATGCCAACTGAAAAAAATATATAGCATTCGCTATGTGAACAGGAACCGAAGCTGCAAACTGCTCTAACGATCTTGTGCCTCAGGCACTGTAATTACAATTGTAATGTGATTGTTGGCCCAAGGGCCAAAAAATTAGATCAGCCCAATATAGCCCACCATTTTTTGGGCATATTCATGAAAGATGTTTGATGAACTCTCCATGGATCATGCATAAACACCTTAAAAGGACTGTAACATCAAAAATATTAGTGTTTTAAAATAATTAAAATAGAATGTATTGTTAGTTTAACATGTCCTTACGTGTCACTCTAGTATTGCCCTAATAGTTAGGGCTGTCTCTTTGTGGCCAACACATTGGCTTCTTCTATGGCCAAATTTATGTGATAACTAGGTGCCATGAATGTGTATTTAAGCCATGTGTGTTCCCATAACTGTGCGATCTGTCTTTTGACTACTTTAATGTGCAATTTAAAACTGCAGTTATCTCTGTTTGAGTTTCATTACACAGTATTGACTAGCAGTCTGATGCTCAGCCAGGTTCACCTATAACTACACCAAATGTTCCTGTAATTGTGCAATCTGTCCTTTGACTGCATTAGTGGACAATGAAAACTGCACACACAACACTGCTTATGCCTGCATTCTCTTACATTTTTGACAAACAGTCTGATCATCTGCCAAGGTTCATGTTTAACCAGTTTTTTCTCCACGTGAGCTTTGTGATCACCCATCCTGCACTCTTGGGATTATGCCCCCCCCCATAAATACATTACATCAAGTTTTTCAACTTCTTCAATATTATTATACCAATGGTTCCGAAAGTTATAGTTTAACCATTTTTATTTTACAATCTTTTGTTAGGCTGGTTGTCCTTCATTCTTTACACCCAATTTCAGCTTCTATGGTAATTCATTGTATTCCTGGTTTTGGTGCCATGTTTTTCACAGGGGGAGGGTTATTAAAGTAACAGTTCAGTATAAAAATAAAAACCGGCCAGATAGATAGATAGATGTTTCCAATATAGTCAGACAATAATGTAATGTATAAAGGCTGGAGTGACTGGATGTCTAAAATAAGAGACTAGAACACTACTTCCTGCTTTTCAGCTACTTGAAGGGGGGTCACATGGGACATAACTGTTCAGTGAGTTTGCAATCGATCCTTTTTTTTGTGTTTCAAGATTTTTATTGTGTTTTCCATAAGCAAGCAAGGTTTTAACAAAAGTTCAGTACTGGACTATGAAACAAGTCTAAAAAGGTGATTAATAATATAGAAGGACAACAAATTACAAATAATAGTTGGGTTTGTCACCTAGACTGTTATTAGATCTAAAGTAAGTAAATCATAATAAACCTAACCTAACAATGCTCAGTAAATATTAAATGCTAAACAAATAGAATAATGCCTTTCAATATGCTATAGAAGTACTTATGTTTTGAACAGGAAACATTCAGAATTAGCCATTACAAAGAGAGTTATAATTGTAGCAATCCCAAAGATTGAGATTTGCAACTAGAATCAAATTGGTCCCAAAATATTGACCAAGTTTTGATAAAAGATTGTTTAAGATGAGGTTCAGCAGTCTTTACCCTTATTGTTCTTGCCAGCAGAGGTGATTTCAGAGAGTGAGGATATCCGTTAATGATGGAGTGTTTTCAGACAACCAATTTAAAAACAATTTATTGGTGGCTGCTGTAAACATCATAATAAGACTGGAAGACAAGATACTTTGAGATTTTGGGTGTCTCGAAACTACTGAACCTAGGAAATTTAGGTGGAGTAATGAAACATCTGGGTTTAATTTGATTCGACTTTTAAGTTTAAGATTCCTACGTTTTTCCAGGTTTAACCAAACCTTACGTACTTTTGGGCAACTCCACCAGTAATGAAACAAGTCAACGTTTGGTTGACGCATTTACAATGCTGTTCTCACATCAGTACCCAAGCGGTTACAGAAGACTTCACACATCCATTCATGCAACTCTCACAAGTAACACCTGTGTCTAGGAGTTGCATGACACATTGGTAATCCTATCACAGTAACTACACAGAATCAAATTCAGATGTCACCTCTTTGAAGAGTTACAAAGTGCCATTGTGATTGGATTAGTGGAAGAGTTTATATACCGAGAACTTCCCATACCATTTGGTTGAACTGAAGAAGCTGCTCGGATGAGTAGTGAAACGTCTTCAATAATTACTCAGCAAGTCCAGTTGTTTTAGAATTACTTATATCAGATATACCATGACCTGGATGAATGAAAATCTTCATAGTCACGTTGCACTCTCCAATTTTCAGATGTAAAGTTCTTATTATATTTGTGAATGGAACGTACAAGTTGACTAGGTGTGATTTTAGTTTGCAAATAATTGGACCATTTTTCCGCCAATTTTTAAGGGGTGATTTTGCTTACCAGTTGGGGACCAGTTTTTGAGAAATTATATCTATGTTTATTAGATGAGGACTCAAGATGAATTTAATTATTGAGTCAGCTAGCCAGTGATTGTGGAGGGTAAATGACTTTCTATTTGGGAACCCCATCAAACCACTCTTTATAAACATATAAATGAAATGGTCACAAGACTTAAAAGCAATCGATCCTTAGCATTCAGCTCAGATTCAAAAGCAAACAGTTATGACCCATGTGCCCCCCCCACTCAGATCACTGATCGGTTATTAAAATCATTGACTAACTAAGCCTGTTGAGTACGGTATTTTTTGTTATCTTTAGGGATGCACCGAATCCACTATTTTGTACTCGGCCGAACCCTGAATCCTTCCCGAAAGATTTGGCCAAATACCGAACCGAACCCTAGTTTGCATATGCAAATTATGGGTGGGAAGGGGAAAACATTTTTTTACTTCCTTATTTTGTGCCAAAAAGTCATGTGATTCCCCTCCCTGGCCCTAATTTGCATATGCAAAGTAGGATTTGGTTCAGCCAGGCAGAAGGATTTGGCCGAATCCGAATCCTGCTGAAAAAGGCCGAATTCGGTGCATTCCTAGTTATTTTGTACAAATTTTAGCTGCACCTAAGTCATATTGTGTTTTGTTTGGTGAGTGCTCCTCCATGTTCCATATTCTCAACCGTGCCAAATCTCTTATCCATTAATATTCAACTAATATTAAGTTCAGACAAAGGGTAACATGTGAGACATTTCGTCTAATTATGAGTGTTTGTCTACAATCCCTAACACAAAGCAAGACAGAGCTGCTATTTCTGCCAGAAAGGAAGTTGGTCATCATAACCAGGAGATATATATACAAGCACAAGCTAATAACATGAATTAACTATACACACCAGCTCAGGCATGAGTACCCAAATTCTGTTTTGATGTTGGAATCCATTTAATAAACAAAAATCCTGTAGATATTTTGAAGATGGTTTGTGTAATTTCTCTTTAAATCTTCATGCTAATCCTAATGGAAAAGGTACATACATATGATTAATTATGGAGTATCATAATGAAGGCAGCATTGAGACATGTATGCTTGAATTCATTGTTGCAAATGAAGAAATGTCTAACCTAGAATTCAATAGAAACTAATCAGCAGACACAATTGTATCAATATGGAATTATAACCATTGAAGGGGAACTTTTGCAAAAATGAAAATTTAATATACGCTTCAGCACACTGTTATAAGAAACTTTCTAAATATATTTTCTTAAATATTCTCTACCGTTTCTGCAATAATCAAGTGGATCTTCCCTATTCTTCTCTCAGCATCTGTTTCTCATCATTCTGTCTTCATTCAGGAGTGAATGATCCAATATAACTTATAATTTTTTGCCTAAAAGATGTATTAGAGCTCACTCTATTAAAATCACCAGACATCATGTCTCTCTACATGCAGGATTTGTGGAAAAGGCAATTATTTTTTTGTACATGTATGGGACCTGTTATCCAGAATGCTTGGGACCTGGGGTTTTCCAGATAACGGATATTTCCATAATTTGGATCTTCATACCCTAAGTCTACTATAAAATCCTGTAAACATTAAATAGGCTGGTTTTGCTTCCAATAAGGATTCATTATATCTTAGTTGGGTTCAAGTACAAGCTACTGTTTTGTTATTACAGAGAAAAAGGAAATCAATTTTAAAAATCTGGATTATTTGGATAAAATGGAGTCTATAGGAGATAGCCATTCCATATAATATGGATAACTGATCCCATACCTGTACTGGAATCGGTTATTTGAGTGAGTTCTAATACATCTGCTAGGAAAGAGGCCCCCCTATAAGATCATTCATCTGACACCCAACTGCTGCATGAAGACATAATGAAGAGAAGGAATAGTCAAGATAAACTTGATTATTTCTGAAACAATGCAGAATGCTTGTATTTAGGAAGTTTCATATTTCAGTATGATGAAGCTTATACTACATGTTCATTTTCGTGATAGTTCTCCTTTAACTATTCCCGTTATGTTTTCAAGTGGGAAAAACAATCATCTTCATAAACTTGTTTAAAGCCTTCAGTTAGACCTGATTCGTTTTGGTACAAAACATTTATAACAAATGCAAGAGAGAGTGAACAGGTGCCCATCCACTATGATCAAATGTTACAATGTCCTTTTTAGCTCTGAATAAGCCAGTCAGAAATTACAGTGAGAGGGAAAGTTGAACTGCTGGTTGCCCAGGCTCTTGACTATCCGGACAATTTGAAGAAATACGGCATTTTGAAAAAACTTCTTACAAATAACTGAGCTTCTAAGCACAGCTCCACTCATGTAATCAAACTACTTAACTGTAAAAAAATATATATATTTATTTTGTAAATAGGCTATATTTAACCTTGATACGAATACGATAGTACCGTAATAAAAAAAAATGCGAATTTCCACCGGTAAATGGAGTGAAGTAAAGGAAGTATGATGAAAAAAATGTTTTTCCATATAATAATATAGAATGATATAGACAGAAAAATAATTGATATATTAATATTTTATTGTTTAGAAAACATTTCTAATCATGAAACCTTATAAATGAGCAGCAAAGCCCAATTCCTCCTGTAACATAATTAAATAACCCATGCTGCAGGCACCCACAAGTTCTGTAGCTAAAGGAAGGAATTATTCTTGTGTACTAAGTGCTGCATAGAATTACAAGATTAAGGGGCAGATTTACTAAGGGACGAATTTTCGAAGTGAAAAAACTTCAAAATTCGACCCTTAAAAGTTTTTTTAAAGGGCTTTTTTCGATCGAAAATGGACCTCTTTAGATCGAATAGGTCAATTTTCGACCAAATAAAAATTGTTCGAATCGTTAGATTGCATTGTTCGAATTCTTGGAACTTTTTTTGGAATCATTTTCAGGACGGGCTCTAGGAGGTCCCCCATAGGCTAAAATGGCAATTCGGCAGCTTTAAAGGAACAGTAACACCAAAAATGTAAAGTGTTTTAAAGTAATGAAAATATCATGTAATGTTGCCCTGCACTGGTATAACTGATGTGTTTGCTTCAGAAACACTACAATAGTTCATATAAACAAGCTGATGTATAGCAATGGGGAAATTGAAAAAGGACTATAATGGCACAGGTTAAATAGTGGATAGCAGATAATACCATTATGTTCTACAGAGCTTATCTGTTATCTGCTGTGTAACCGGAGGCTTTTCTCCTTTGAATGGCTGCCCCCATTGCTACACAGCAGCTTGTTTATATAAGCCACAGTAGTGTTACAGAAGCAAACCAGTGCAGGGCAACACTGCATTATATTTTGACCACTAATTTTTTGAGGTTACTGTTCCTTAAGGTGGCAAAGTGTTGAAGTCGAAGGATTTTAAAGGGCCAGTACTTCGAAAATTCAACTTATCGAATATTCAAATTGTTTCAATTTGAATCGAATTTTGGGCTATTCAATAATTGAAGTAGGCCAAAATTACTTCGAAATTCCAATTTTTTTAAATTCTAATTTTTTATACGAATATTCACTTCGACCCTTTGTAAATGTGCCCCTTACTGTATATAAAGATTAGAAGAAAATCAGGATGAAACCCTGGATAATTGTTAGTTTGCAGTACAATACAATTTACAAAGTTCAAGAAGAAGTACCCTGCTTAATCAATTTTAGAACAATATACACACACACACATTTTAATTAATTAAATCATCACTCAATAAGAATATTTAAAGTGCAGTGAATACAATCAATTCATTTAATTAATTAAATCTAATTAATCAATTGATTGGTATCATACTACAAACTCATATTTTTCCTCTTTTTCTTCTTATAATCTCAGGAGGGCGTGGATTTGTGGTTTTGGTAGGTTACAATAGCCTTTTACAGCTTAGGGCTTATTTTAATAATTGAAACCACAGTCCCAGTTACTCTGCCTTCTCCACCTTTGTGGTGTCCCAATTTTTTTTAATAATTGCAGAAACATTGTTGCACATTAACTTAATCAGGGTAAAACCCTGATAGGGGAAGTTTTTTAATTAGTATTAACAATTGTATGAGTAATTTGATGAATTTTCCTATTTAATGAATTAGATGAATTTATTGTATTCACTGCAGTTTAAATATTTTATCTTATTGAGAGATTGTTTAATTTAATGGATAACCACTGGGGTTCTTAATAGGTCGTTCTTCCTAAAATCAAGTTATTTGGATGTTACGGGTATTAGATTGCGACTGTTCTAAAATGGGATTAAGTGGGGTACTTCTTTTTGAACCTTGTTAATTGTATATAAAGATTATGTATTAAAATGCCTTACACCACACCGATAGTGGAACATTTAGCAATGTTTCCCATATTTTATTTAAATGAATAAAAAATAGGGAAAACTAAGAGTAGTAAACAACATTTTTTAAAAAGGAGGGGGAATTCATATATTGAAACATAACATATTGGGTAATTTCCTTTTCCTACAGTCATGCAAGGCCCTATCTTTCCTTTACAAGGCACATTGTCTGTTATGGTTTCCTTTCTTGCGATGTCCCTCATGTGCTTGGGTTTCATCCTATACCGCCTACTCTTTTGCAGAAGTGGCATGTTGTTTCTATTGCTTACAAAAATCTACCTAATTATCTCTTTTATATCTGTCAGGAGCTCTAGGCAGTATTTAGAGTATGTATTGAGAAGTCTGCCTATAGTATTGTAGGGTGTGTAATCCTTTACCAGAGTTTAAATTAAGTGCCAGTTTCCACTCTACAATTTAGAAAATATCACATCTTTTGGGGTCTTTTTCTCCATGGCAGCCTGAGCAGATTTTAGAAGATCCTGCGACTGCAACATGCTCATATTCCAAGTTGCCTGTAACACAAATAAGAGTAAATGGTGGGAGAGCTCACAGAACTACACTGTAAATAAAAGAAAATTTAAATTTAATTTGGAATACAATGCTAGAAACATAGTTTGTACAATCTGTGGTGTGTTCTACCTTATATACAATAAGAAAAGACAGTAGCTCACCATATAATCCAGACTCTCCTGCACAGAGTGATCTCGGGAATACACCAAATTGACTTTGGTTCCCTGCACAGCAACAGGACTCTTACTGGCAATCTCAGAGGCTAATTCAAATGCGGCACTGAGAAGTGAAGCCTTGTCCGGAAATACACGGCTAGAAAAGAAATATTGTGAATCAAATACATAAAAAAAAAAAAAACACACACTGTTGTTACAGTGGCCTAAGTGGTGGGTTGACAAAGCACAACAGTTAAGATATTCAAGGAATGTCATTCTGGGAATGGTGGAGATTTAGGGAAGGGTAGTCCTAAATAACAATATGGAAAAAGAAGGCCCCAGAAATATAGAAGGCCTGGTCATAGGCCCTGACTAATGTGCAAAGTATATAAATATACCAAATACATTTTCCTAGAGGATGTTACTTTTTACTTTACTGCTGAAAGCAGTAAAGGCATAATCAATATTATCAGGACAGTATACATTTTCTGTGTGCTGACAAACTAAAGTGATCTTCAGCTGCAAATGTGTTCACGTTAAAAAGACTGAAAGAATCATTCCTACTAAGGAAAAACATAGCTAGGAACAATATTATGAAAAAATTATTCAGTCCATCCTGTTAATATCATAACAGAAACAGTACACTGAATGGAGCTGGACAAGCTTAGCCACACCTCAGTGGCAAGTAAATTGGTAAGTAGTTTGAATACTGTACACATGCATCAATTTGCAAGGTTTGGTTCCAGATTCAGTAGTTAAGTCTGTGTGGGTGTAGGTTTAATAACACAACATGTCAAATACTGCACAAAATGAGTGCAGTGACTTCACACGTCTCTTGTGACTTTAGTGAAATGGGTTTCCTGCTGTGAAAATGTGTCAACATGTCATGTATAAAAAGAGTCATTAACATGCAATTTGCTTTGCAGAATATGGTAGACAGTGCAGCACACTTTAAAAGTGTCAGTCATATCCTTTACACCTGGCTTGAGCAGAACTCTGTATTGTAGATCTGCATCTGTTGAATTTCATAAATTTGGCACTAGAAAATAGCACATATTTGTATCTCTGAAGATATTGCTTAAATTGCTTAAATTGCATATAATTAAAGCTACCTGAACCTATATTTTGCAAACCGTGTGTTCTACAGTTACAATTACACTCATACCTGACCAGGCCACAAGTTTTGGCTTCCTCTGACATCATCTTTCTTGCAGTGAAGGCCAGTTCATTCACAAGACTGTGGGAAGAGGGCAAAATAGCATGTTCACTTTTCAGCTTACTTGCCCTTCTTTCTCTCAAAGTATATTAAACTAATTTGAATATACTTTAGCTGTGAAATACCTTTCTAAACACAGCTGCACAATAGGTCCACATTCTTGCCCATGCTCTATCCAGTTAAAGTAAAATCACAGTGATCAGGTTACATAGTGAATCTGGTATCTGGATGCACATGCCTCAGAAATACAGCTAGCCAACACCCAATTTTAAAATGTCATCTCTGTACCAGTCCCCGAGTTTCTTTTAACCCCCCTTGGCAGCCACAGATATATCCTAGTACCTTCGACTACCTATGACATTAGGTAGACGCTGCAGCGTTCCAACATCAGCAGCTAGACCCAGATCCACCTCCTGTAAAAAACACACAGAGGAGCATTAGTGTGTAGCAATGTCCCTTTTAGAATAATAAACAGTGCGCGGTTGGTTCCGCTCTGTCACTGTCCAGAGGATTAATACAAATATAACCCCCTAGGCTTGTGTGCTTGGCATATCACAAAGAATACATATTTTTTTACAGACACAATTCCACACTTGGTCAGATGTCGGTTTGTGCATTCAGATTTTTTTTCCACAGTTCTCAATGCATTGAAGGGCATGTTGGATGAAAGGACAAAAAATCACTACAGACCCAAGGTGTTAATTATTTTGCTAACCTTCAGGTAAATAGAAAGGTTAACCATTTGCCCTGTTCTTCTGCAATTTTGTCTTACTATTATGTGAATATGATATGAATACAGAGAAGTTCTGCGTACATGAAAAGCTACAACTTAATTACTTACTCTATTATAAGGAAGTACACAAAAGATTAACTTGTAATTGCCATTTTTCTGCTAGCTGGTAACTTTGATAAGAGGTAGACAAATCAGATAGTTAATGGAACTGAAATAGTGTATGAACTGGTAACTTTAATAAGAGGTAGACAAATAAGGTGTGTGTGTTAACACTTTTTGTGTGTAAAAGCATGCTGCCAGTAATGAGCAATTATTATACCTGCAACACTAGCAATGTGTGACTAATTGTTGTGGGTTGCTTGGCTCAGTAAGCCACTGAAGGTTACCTTGACTTGAAACCAAGCATCCTGGGTACAGTAACGAATATCACAAGCAGAAATAAGGTCAACTCCTGCAAGAAACAAATCAGATTCATAATCTGAATTTTAGATATTAGCATAATTACCATGGACTCCATGTAACACCTTAGCTCACACTCTCACAACATGGTTATTACAATCTCGGGTTCAGGAAGTTACTCACCTCCTCCAATGCAGGCATTATGCACAGCGGCAATCACAGGCTTACTGCACTGAAAAATAAAGGACACAGTTCGCATATCCACGATAATGACAGAATAAAACCCCTTCAGTGATATTGTTTGTAGATTGTTTGCTGTGACATTATGCAACCAACCAATGCTCAATGAGCCTTTGGCGTTAAGCGAGCCACATGCTTATAGATTTCCTTTTAAATCTATTCATTGCAAAATTGCTCACCTTAAGATCATTCACAAGAAATGTGCAATTTGTGAGGCACACACACACGCACATTTTAAAAACACTTGCCATTAAAGACATACTTAAAGTGATACGGACACTAAAAAACAGTATTCAAAATATTAAATGTACATGAAAAGTTACCTATAGTGCATGCTGATTTTTCAAAGATAAAGCTGCTGTAATTGTTACTTGTAGTTCCTAAACCTGACTGTGTTGCCAACCTTACTGTCCCTTCTCAAGACGTCAGTTAGAGTTTATAATGTTAACAGCTCAAATATGGCAGCCCCTCAGAGAGGAACATAGGGGATCAGATGGATAATGTACACTGTAAAAGCAACTGTAAATACTTTTATGGCAAAATTATATATAGAACTCTAAGGGGCAGATTTACTAAATTCACATGAAGGATTCGAAGTTCGATCGAATTTTCAAAAAGATTAGAATTCTCTAATGTTTTTGAAGACCACTTCGACCAGTGAATTTTGAAAAAAATATATTCTAATATTCGACAGCCAAATTACTTCCCCTTTAAATTTTTATTTGACTGCCTAGTTCACCAGATCAAAGCTACCGAATTGGGTTTCATTATTTTCGATCGAATAAAAAAATTTGATGGAATAGTTAAAATAGTTTGATTCGAACGATTTTATCGATCGAATCGAATATTTTCAATTTGATCGTTCGACCAAGGATATTGCAGTAAAATCCTTCAAATTCGATATTCGAATTTGAAGGATTTTACTTCCCCAACTATTCCCACGGTCGAATTTGAGGGTTTTTCAACCCTCGAATTCGAGCCTTAGTAAATCTGCCCCTAAGACAATATTCGGATATGAAGGTTTAATTTCTTGTGTCCGTATCTCTTTAAGTGTCTATTACTTTCAATGGCCTAGAGCTGGGGGATAGCTTCTTCATAGAGATTTACAGTACAGCAGCAATTACCTTTTCAATGACTGAGAAAGTCTCCTGGTAGTCCAAGATCTTCTTACGTAGGTTCCAGGCTATTCGTGCTGGATCATCTTCTTGCTGTTGTAGAAAGTCACTCCCCAAGTCAAATAGATCTATTCCTATACATCAGAGAACATGTACCTTACAAAATAGTAAGAGGCCAGAACTGTTTGTAGCACTGTGAGTTTAAATTGTAATGGCTCACACCAAAATGTCTACAATGAATGGGGCTGAACAAAGGGCATAAATCAGTGATATTGCATAAGGAACAGTTCAGTGTAAAGATAAAAACTAGGTAATATAGTTAGTCAAAATGAAATGTATAAAGGCTGGAGTGACTGAATGTCTTAACATAACTATTCAGAACACTACTTTCTGCTTTTCAGCTCTCTAACGCTGAGTTAGTCAGTGACTTGAAGTGGGCCACAAGGGAAACAACTGTTCAGTGAGTTTTTCATATGGGCCCATATGGTCCCCCTGAAGTCACTGACTGGTGGAAATAGAGAGCTGCAAAGCAGAAGTAGTGTTCTGTTACACATCCAGTAACTCCAGCCTTTATATATTAGATTTTTGGCCAAGTATACCAAAAAACTTCTAACATGAAACACAACACAAGTGGTGTAAAAGGGGATACTTTTGTTAACTAAGATGAGAATTACAGCAAGTAATCAGAACTTTTAAGTTCCTCTTTCAAATTGGATTAAAAGATTTGCGGTCTCACACAAAATACATATCAGAGCCTGCGAACCCAAAAAAAGAGATAATTTTTTTCATTTTACACGGTCATGTTTATTTGCTGCCGTTATATTTTATCACTAATAATTCATATTAGCAGTTATGGAAACGGTGGCACATAATGCTTGCCTTTGCTGCAGAATTCCTGGTACAGATCGAATATGTTGGCGTTTACTACCACTCTATTATTTTTCTCCGTATCCAGCTATTATTAGATATCATAAGAACATTTATACACAGCAGCTGTAACCCTTAGCAAATCAATAATGGTGGTTTTAGATTTGAAAACTGATTTTTTTGCAGAAGAATAATTTGTTCTCAAAAGAATTGTCTGAATCCTATCTCAGTGTAAAATATCTGCAATAGGGAGTCGGGATTTGGGCAGACAATTGCTGGGCACTACCGCTCCACAGAGCAGAATGACGTTTGATGTCTTTAACTTCTGACATAGGAATCATCTTGGATAAATGCGTCAATTTGTTGAAAATTAGCCTGAGAGTCAAGAAAGTTTTAGATAAACAGCAAATCTGAGTGAACTGATGGGAATTGTCCTGAGTTCCCCTATATATTACTATTGGTTTAAGGGCGACACTAAAAGAATATTGTGTTTTATAATTCAAATACATTATCTATATTGTTTATCAGTGGCAGATATTAAAGGGGTTATTCATCCTCCTACACATTGTTTTCAGATAGTTCGCCAGAAATAAAACTTTTTTCTATTATTTTCCATTTGTTACTATTTTCCTAATTTTGAAGTTTACTTACATTTGGCCCTGCTCAGCAGAATCTCAGTCTCATTAAAGGGATTGTTCACCTTCCAAAAACTTTTTGAGTTCAGTTGTTTTCAGATTGTTCTATACTTGTGGGAAACAATATCTGGCAGCTTTTAAATGCACCCTAATAGCCTGTAATAAAGCATGCACCACACCTTGCAACGTTGATGCAAATCAAAACTGCCTTTGGCAAATAATGTGCAAGTTAAAGCACAAGTTTCCTAACGTTGCCAGGTTTCTGATGTGTGTGACATAAATAATGACATTATTGTGTGATTCATTCCTCAGAGTAGGTGTTTCGTTGGGCTCATGCATCCAGCTTGAGCACAGTTGTGTTAGACCCATAACTGCAGGCTGGATACCTCATCTAATCACATGGTGTTACTACTGAATAGTTATGTCCCATATGGGCCCCCTAAAAGTAGCTGAGTAACGTTGGCCATACACGGGTTGATAAAAGCTCCTGACAGACTGAATCAGCATATTATTGGCACATGTATGGGGCCCTCCGACGGGCTTCCCTGATCGATATCTGGTCAAAAGTGTCAAATCCTCTGACGATGCGCTTGAGCATAGGGGCAAATTCACTAAAGCGCAAAGCGTCTAATGCTAGTGCTAATTTGCCAGCGTGGCGTAAATTCGTAACTTTGCAAATTCACTAACACCGACTCTGGCGAATTTTCGCTAGCGAAGCTAGCCAGGCGACGTTGCGCACTGACGAAGGATCGTAATTACGTAAATTCCCTAAGATGACCATTTTACTGAACGTTACCAGGTCAGACCTGGCAAAGTTCAGTACAATAGATATATATTTCCTAACATATGGCAACTCAGCTATATGGCAACTCAGCTATACAGGGGGCACATGTTTAGGGCAATAGGACAACTTAATTTTTTTAATTAAAGGTTTCCTGGGCTTGTGTCGTGCAACGTAATGGCTGTAACATATACTTCTATTATACTTTGAAATTTTCGCCGTATGCAAATTAGGCATCGCTAGCGTAAATGTGCTTTGCCTGGTGAAGTAACACTATCGCAACTACGCTACCGTTCGCCAACCTTAACGTAACTTCGCACTTTAGTGAATTTGCGTAGCGCTGGCGAAAATTTGCCTGGCGAAGTGCAGCGAACATTAACGAAGGCAATGCTACCGAATTTACGCTGCTTAGTGAATTTGCCCCATAATGTGCATCAGGGAACTAACCAGCGGAGGTTAAGAGAGGAGGATCTGTGAATTGTGCTGTGTCTGGAGTTCAGGATTAAGTGGGTTATTAGCAATCCCCGTATTGTTTAGTATTGTGTATTTTTCAATAATACTGTTGGATTGTCACCAGGTCACATTGTACTAGGATCAATAAAGGTTGATGTTATTAATAAAAATGTAAGTGGGGATCATCTTGATTCATTGTACAGTACCCAGGTACTAGGACACAAGGTGGATTATATATTAATGTATTTGATGAATAAATATAGTGTGTCTTTTTAATGCTACCTCCAGCCATGATGCAAGGCGAAAATCTTGCCTCAAGCACCATTTCCCTGCAAGGTTTTAAACCTTTAAACCTTCCACTAGCAACGCCCCCCAGACCCACTCCAACGGAAGATGGTAAGGGTGGTGGGGTGGCATCACAGGACCCACCTCAGGATGGCTTAAGGGCCTGAATCGCTCCTGGTGAGAGCACTTCTTAAGTAGCTTCCCATTTCTTTAACAACCTTCTAATTGTTGGATTTTGGCTTATCCCCTTGAAGAAAGAATGCCACATTTAAACATTGTATTCCTTGCTTTGGAAGGCCCTTGGTTTTAGGCTATTATTATGCAGTTGAATATTCTGTTGAAATGGTTGGCCTTAAGACTAAATTCACATACCAGAAGTAAACATTTTCCCAGCTCCAGATATGACAACTGCTCGGCAACTGGCATCTTCAGAAATAGCTTGGAAGCAGAGCACCATCTCCCTGCAAGACAGACAATAGGATAGATTAACATGGCAGTTTAAGTGTCTTTATCCTGTGTTTAAGAAATGTGGGCAAGGTGTGTGATTAACCTATGCTAGGCACAGCTTGTAATAAAGTAACCCAATGTATATCGCCTGTTTTATAGATTGATGTAGTTGTGAATGCAGTCTGCCTTCCCCTTACATGTCAGCAGGCTGTATTTCTCAATTACATGCCAATTATCCAATACAACACACAAAGGAGAATTTTGTGCTTGAGCATTGGACACTGTGCTATGGACTAAATGTGTGCCTAATGGGCCTACTCCACACTTTGATGGTGTACCTGTCACAGAGGGAGACATAAGGTGTGCATATACTTCTCTAATGGGGACAAATCAAAATGGCAGTAAACTCTTCTTCAAGCCCACCAACAATAAAACGAAGCACCTTTGTGACAGTGAAGAATTGCAACATCTAAAGTTGTGTTGTGTCTTTGACAGGTTGTTGTGTAGATTGTAGTGAGACCACCTGGTGGACCAGCTGTAGGCTTTACATTGCCACGGATTATATTATTTTTGCTTATGACAAAATAAGGTTGAGGGCATGCATTTATAAAAAAAAAAAAAAAAAAAAAAAAAAAAAAAAAAAAAAAAAAAAAAGTCCCCCTATGACCAGGTTTGTAAAATCAAAGTATGTTTATTAATCAAGCTATAAAATAAGTTTGGTTTATTATATATTCCTTGTTTAATACAGATGCTTCCATTTCACAACCCTGCTAATTGGGAATATATTTTTGATATCTGGAAAATAATTCTGAGCCCCCACCTATTATAGAATATGACAGGGTATGAAAATGTTTTCATGTTAATATTCATGTTATCCTCTCGACAGGTGTGGGACTCATTATCAAGAATGCTTGGAACATGGGTTTTCAAGATAAGGGATCTTTATGTAAGTATAACTAAATTCTACTTAAAATAATTTAAATATAATATAAACCCAAAAAGATTATTTTGCCTCCAATAAGATGAATTGTATCTTAGTTGGGATCAAGTACAAGGTACAGTACTTTTACTACAGAGAAAGGGAAACAAATGGAGTCATTTGATTAGAAGAGTCTATATGATAGATGGCCTTCCCATAATTTGGAGCTTTCTGGATTACAGGTTTCTGGATATATAATCCCATACCTGTATTATAAAACAATTAAGAGTTCCATGACCATATGAAAGCACAAGGCAGTGTGTTTTTATGCAGGTCATGGAACGCAGAGGAAACTTCTAATATTCTCATATTTTACAACAGATGACATCATTAAACAGTGTTTATAAGCATATAATGTAATAGCCACGGCTCACGTGTATATAATACATTGTCAATAATATCCCTATAAGGAGTTTCAGAAGACCTCATGGCAGCTGCAATACACATCCAGACTTCAGGACTTTGCCTTAATGCTTTTGCATCTAAAAACTCAAAGTGTAAATGCAGATAAATTTTAGCACAGAACTATACAAATATGTATATGTTTGAAGTACAACCAGTGCAGGATGTGAAAAACTTCAGAGAACACAACCACAAGGAACATGTTTAGTGACAATATCAACTTTGTACATGTAGTTCACATGTTCAAATGATGATGTCATGTAAATGAGTGCATGTAGTCTTTTCCAGACAAAAGGTTTACAAATCATTTTGGAAGGGCAGTCAGGGAGCCCAACCTCCAGCTGGACAGTCCTGTAAAGTATGCATTAAGTTTCCCAGACTGAGCATGAGAGAAGCTTAATTTAATTCTTTAACTCTAACCTAGCATTTCTTCAGTATACACTATAAACCACTACTACCTACTAATTGCATACAATTCAAATCTCACATTTCCAGACTCATGACCTTGTATTTCTCAGTACCTGCATTTCTGTAATCTATGTTGTGCAGTTACCTACTGTACTGATCAGTATTTTTATGCTTGATGTATACACACTTCTATTTTACAGTGCCGAGGAATATTGCGATTACTTAATAATATTAATTGTAATTGTATTACACATTTATGGTCTGTCACAGCACAACTAAGCCGAGTGGCTGTTATCAATGTTTAAGTCACCTCCAGAATGCCTTGTTCATGGCGTTCCTTTTTTCTGGACGATTTATCTCCACGTGAACGATGTGGTTTGGCACCAGAGAGACTTTCAATGACTCATACTGATATTTGGAACTCTCGGTCTCAGATGCCATTTTGCGCAGTCCTGTTGCTACTCTGGCTAGATCTGTGGAGAACAAAAGCAACACTGATGGTTTAGGATCACACACACACACAATTGCTATTTGCAGAAGCATAGATTCTTTTCCACAAGGTAAACATTGCCATGACTAACTTGCTTTATCGGCCCATTAACATGAATTCGATTACAAACTCAATCACAGAGCTCAAAGAGAGTCAGAGGGATTAAGGTTAATCTAGTGTGGGGGAAAAGAATTAGTTACGAGTATTTGAGTTATCTAAAGTTAATGTTTGATGGAGGCCAGAGTATGAAAAGGCACATAACTGTGTGTGGGAGGGTAAAGTACAATTATGGTAATAGGCAGCGTGGACAAAAGTAATTCTGGGAGAGGTGGAAATCTCAAAGTACAACTGTATACCTATAAAAGTTCTAACACTACACAACCAATGGCTGCCAGGTGTTTATGGGTGTTTTAGTTCTACAACAACTTGTAGACCCGACCACCAGTCTCTCATCACAGGGGTCATCACTATAATCAAGAAAAGAACACTGCCAATTTTGAACATAGAATATTGATTTTACGTAGTAGGAGTAGTTCCATGAATGATTTTAAAGTATAGCAGGCCTAGCATTTACCCCAGACTGACCAGCAGTTTCAGTACTTTTGAAAAAATGAAAAAATGACCTTAAATTGACCTTAATTTTTCATTTGTAAAAAAAAAAACATAGGTGGCCTCTAATTTTGCCCCTCAGGGAGATCAAGTCAACATAAAGAAGCCCAGGAAAGACACCGGAGACAAGCATGGATTCCTCTCGGTAAGTGTAAAGTGACACACGTCCGTGAATAAAACCTACAATGTAACTAACCTCTCTTCAAAAACCCTCGTCTCAGCACCGTCAAAGCCATTGCAATTCACTCACAAACTCTGCCCCGGTCAATAACACAGTGACTCCATCTTAGGGATGGCACGTTCCTTGTCAAATATACAACGTCGTCATATTGCGAAAGGCACGTTTTTTTGCGTATCCTATGACAATGGAGTAAAGAAATACTAAACAGGTAAAACTTCCGGGCCAACAAACTTGAACGTGGATCTGTTCATATCGCAATTCGAGCGTTTTCTTCTAAAAAAATAAAATAAAAATACATAAGTATGTTGTTTGTACATTGGCCCTGTCTTACAATTACATGGGCTACATTTACTGAAAGAGAGACGGACGTCATTTAACCGGGACTGAAGTCCGATTGGTGTGTTTAGCCCTCGCAGCAGGTATATACTGTAATGAATACTGGCGACTCCAGAACATTTCCTAAGGTTGGGTTGAGTTCAACAAACCAAAAAGGTATGCCTAATTTGCCATTGTAAATCTATAATGTAATTGAATATTGCCGCTACATTTTTTGGTCATACCCATTTTTGTGACCACACCCCCTAATTACCATGTTCATTTTACAAAATTTGGCAGATTATGAAAATTTGAAAATATTTTTCCTGTTACAATTACTTATTTTCTTATCTTAAAAGTGTTACAAAGTATCTTATTTGCATCTGTTAGCTGTTCCTGGCTCTCTGCCAAAAGCCAATTCTGTTAGAAACTTTGTTTCTTTTTCTGGCTGTTCAGTGCAGAGAAAAGAGAGACTTTCCAGTACAGGATGGACTGCGGGTTGAGCTGTCAAAAGAGGGACTGTCCCTCCGAAAAAGGGCCAGTTGGGAGGTATGGGTATGCCACTTACATGATGTAGGGTTGCCACCTTTTCTGGAAGAAAATACTGGCCTTCATATATATTTATGCTTTTTCCCTATAAATAACATTGGGCTCAACCATCATTTTCACCGGCCAGGTGGCAACCCTACTTACACGTGGGCTCAATCAACATCATTTTCTTCTGATTCATGACAGCTCATTCTGTGGGCTAATGTCTATTATCCACTCCTGGCCTTTCTGAGAACCAGGGCGGGCCAAGGGGTAGGCAAAGTAGGCACGTGCCTAGGGCGCAAAGCCTGGGGGGGCGCCAGGTACGTACCTGCTCTGTTACCTATCCCCAGTCTGGTCCCCTCTGCCTCTCTGGTGACACTGCGCTTTCTACTTTTTCTGCGCACGAGTGTCATTTTGCACATGTGCAGGAGCGCTAAGCCGACACCACAACTAGGGTGCCTGTGCAGTGTGGCCAGCCCTGAGAACTTATTTAATGCTGTCATAGGGTAGAACTGCACGGCCGTCAAATGCGCCGGTTCTAATGTAAGTAATAGGGTTGCCACCCACCAGTAAAACACCTGCCAAGGCTGGGGCTGGTAATTTACCGGCAATGTAGTTGCCGGTAATTTGTAATACCCTTAACAAAAGCCCTTGGCCCTTCGATGTAAATTTAACTTTTCTCCGTCAAGTGAGGTGGCTCTGCCCCCTTTAGCGGCACTGCTCTGTGACCCCGCCCCCTTTTGCATCACTGCCTGACCCTTTTGTTCCTGCCCCCACCACTGGCCAGTAATTTTTTTTTCTTTTTTTTAAAGGTGGCAACCCTAGTAAGTAATAGGAATGTCACATGTAGAAGCTGATTTCATCCGACACAACTTTTCAAATCCAACAGTCATGTTGGATGAAATCAGCTTCTACATGCGACATTCCTATTACTTACATTAGAACAGAACAGCCGCATGCGACATGATGCCTGCGTCATGTCGGAACATGTAAATCAGCTTCTGCAAAGATAAGAAATGTATCCACTGGCCACCTGGAAAAAAAAAATTGCCCAGGGCCGCACATGAAATACCCAAACACTTTTGATTGGCAAAAGTAAAGAAAATGCACAGAAAAAGAACTACAATACTAGTTGGATAACCAGATGGACCTATACACTGGAATATGGGACAGATGGATATTAAACAGAATTATAATATTATTATTATTACTACTAACGGGCAATGGGCAGAGTCCCCCTTTCTGCCTACTCCTAAATCCTTTGCAACATTCAGTTTCCTCCTGCACCATGGATTTTAAGCTAGGCCATGTTCATATCCATCCTGGGCCACATGCAGCCCTCGGACCCAGGTTGGACACCCCTGGTTTACAGGGTCGGCGACTCCCCTTCTCAGAGTTGCTTTAGAAGGTGAAAAATTACACTTTACACTTCAATATTAAAAAAACGGTCACACATAGAAAATAGAAAGTAATTGGAAAAATTAATTATTTCTGGTAATCGGTTGCTCTGAAGAAAGAGGAACTCCGTGTACTCCCTTGACCTCTGATATAAGATACAGTTGCTGCATTGTCTGACATGATATGTCTGACATGATAAGCACTGCTGCACCCCTCAAGTCATGTTGAAATGCTAGGAGAGCTTGAAACACAACACCACTTTGAATTCCAGAACATTGGATGGGATCCTGGAGAAATTCCTGCTCCAGCTTCCTTGAGCCCACAAATCTTGCCGATGGGCGCCCCATCCTATGCCTGAGGTATCTGTAAAGACCTTCTCCAAAGAAAACCCCAGTCTTAAATTGCTGGGCTCCTGTCACCAAAGTAGTTGTCGCCTGCATGATATAAATTCTCTGGGAACAATTCTGCTTCACAGCTTCCCATTGCCTCAAGAAAGAGAACTGAATTGGCCTCATCCTCCATTTGGCCCATCTGACCAGGCCTATTGTGGATGTCAAGAGTCCCAATAAACTCATGAACTCTCTCACTGTCATCTTCTCTTGAACTGAGAAACAGCCCAGGTTATGTGCTGTATCTTCTCCAAGGGAAGAGAAAGAAGTCCCAGACGCATATCTAGTTGAGCTTCCAGATAAATCATCCTCCGAGATGGAATAATCTGGCTTGTCTCCTCGTTTATCAACAAACCGAACTCCTCCAGGACTTGTCTCACTATAGATATATGATTCACCAGAGTCTCCGGACTCCTGGCCACCACAAGGAGATCTTCTAAATAGTGATATATCTCGATCTCCCGAAGTCTCAACTTCGCTATCACTACGACAAGGACCTTGGTGAATGTTCTTGGATAAGTTGCTAACCCGAACGGTAGGCAGCGAAACTGAAGGCCAAGGAAAGAAAAGTGCAGGTACCTCTGGTGCTCCGGGGCTATTGGAATATGGAAGTATGCATCTTTGAGGTCTACGGACACCAACCAATCTCCCTAGTTAATGACTTTCTTCACCATTGTTAGTGTTTCCATCTTGAAAGTCTGTCACTATCACTGTCGATATTTGTTTGTTACGCAAATCAAGGATAGGGCGTAAATCTCCTGAAGCTTTTGTGATAAAAAAAAAAAGAAAAGGTGAATAAAATCCTTCCGTGTTCCAGACATGGAACTGGAACTATAGCTTGCTTTATCAACAGCTGCTGGATATATTGCCATAACGTCTCTTGCTTTACTTTGTCTTTTGGAACTGATGTGGCCATGAAATTATTTAGAATAGGTCTTTTTCGAAATTCCAGGTGAGAACCTCTTCGAACAGTGGCTAACACCCAAAGATCCTGAACTTTTCTTGCCCAAACTTTGTGAAAGGTGAGGAGTCTCACTCCCACCGGAGGTAGGGCATGCTGACCATAATTGGGCTTTGGGCTGCTGTTTAGGTTATCTAGGCGCTTTGTAGTAGATAAGAGGCAGCGCACTCCTGGGCTTCAAAGAATCAATCGCTTATCTCCAAGTTCGTTAAAAGATATATGTTACACTTTATTTCAACACAGTATTAATCAAAACAGCATAGCGTCTGAGGTCTGACGCGTTTCGTGATACAACACTTCCTCAGAGACCTAGGCGTTCCCCCTAGAGACGGACTCGGGGCTGGCTGCACCCGGGTCACAGCAACTGCTGGGTAAGAATTCAGCTTTGTTTACTTGATTTATATGCACGTTTGAAGACTGTGGAATCCTGTCCTTAAGATGAAATGCAGGGTCTGGGGCATTTAGCACCCAGACCAGCTGTGATTTATGGTGAGCAGGATTAAGTCTGTGACTTTGTTTTAGCTGAGATTGAACCTGCAACTACTTTATTAAGGAGAGCAAACTCAATAGTGGACCCGGGACTTTTTTGCTTCTCTTGTTTTGAAATTATCTAGGCGCTTTGGCCTTGGAGGATCTGAAAAAATTACTCTGACCCAATCTCCAAGCCGCAGATCTGAATTCTCTGCGTGGTCTATAGAATCTTGGGTCTTCCTTTTTCCTAGAGAATTCATCAGATTTTCTTATTGTCGACTCACGAAAGCACCTTGTCTGAGGCAAAGAGGTGCTTTTTCCCCCAGTACACTTGGATATTATCTAACCCAACGCCTTACCGAACAGTCTCTTACCCTCATAAGGCATTCTACATAGAGCATTCTTGGAAGCTGTATCTGCAGACCATTGCCTGACCCATAAGGCTCTGCAATTCCAAATGCCAACGATCAAGAGGATAGCCAGGTGATATCTAACGCAGCATCCAAACAAAAATCCTCTAAAGCCTCCAAGATCTTGTCCCTAAGTGACATGTCTTTAACAGCCACTTACAATCTTTCTGCCCAGAGAGACAAAGCCTTAGTTACTGAAACCAAGGCTAGTCATCTTATTTGCAGCTCCGGTAGACATATACGCTTTCTTTAGTTCCGACTCCATGTGTCGATCCATAGGGTGTTTGAGAGCTGACAAATCATCTATAGGCAATGCGGTTTTCCTTGACAACCTTGCTACATCATAGGTGGTGTATCCCAAATTTCCACCATCTCCTCATAAAAGGGATAACATTTCTCAAATTTTCTCCCCACCGTATAATTTATTCCATTCTAGCAAAATAAGATCCTTGATCTACTTGTGCAGAGGAAAGGCTTGCTTCCTTTTTTTTTTTTAGAAAAAAACAGAGAGGCTTCTGCCTGCTCAGTCTCCTCTATATTCAATGTAAGTTTAATCGCCTTAATTAATGGACCCAAATGCCTTTGATTAAAGGCAGATGATCATTCTTCCTCCTCGTCCGATGACACCTCAATCTCAGAAGCACTGCGTATTGAAATTGGCTCTCTGCTTCTGTGATGTGGTTGGGATACTACTTGCATAGTATCTTTGACTTTCTGAGACACCATCTCTTTAATCCAAGTCAACAAGGTCTGCTGATCTGGTAATGAAGCAGAAGTAGAAGGAATGGCAGTATTCTCAGAAAGTAATCCCTTGGAAGTGAAATCGGACACTTCTCTAGCCATTTCAGAAAAACACTCCTTGCACACCCTCTTATCCTCCATCGCAGGATTATGACAAGCCTTGCATCATCTTTCAGACTCTTTAGAAATAAATTGGAGTTCCTTTCACTGTTGAAAAAATAGACACTCACTCTCTCGCCTTGGGAGTGGCTCTCTTACCGGCAGCCGGAACCATCATGCGTCCATACTCGGACAAAAGGAAAAAGACTGTTGGTCCTCAGGAAGGGGAGGGTCTTATAGCCATGCAAAGAGTGGGTCCTTCTGTCCTGGCTTCGGTAACAGAGGGGAAATACCGATTAGTGTTTTTCACATGTTGACGGAGGATGGCCAGGAAAAAAGTACCCCTCCTTGTAAATTATAAGACACGAGGCTGAAGTCATTGAACTCAGAGGTAACTTCTAATATCCTCATACATAAGGTTTAAATAATCACGTGACAAAAGTGACATCACTACTCACCATTTATAACTGATGACATCAGTACTCACAGTTTATAAGGATATGGAATGTGTGGTGGAACTTCATAGAGTATATATTCAACATATGGAGGGGTGACATTTTTCCCTATTGTGGTCCCATGAACAATTGTGTGATTTACATCCAAATATACGGTATACATTGACTATGGATAGAGACTGTGTCCATTTTGTGGATGTAAAGATACTAAAAGGTTCAGGGGGGGTTCGCTGACTGAATTGTTCACTAAGCACACTGATAGGAATCTAGTTCACATCCTGTCCACATAAAGAATTCCATTCCGTTTAACCAGTTCACTAGAGTGAAGAGAGACTAGTGAGTGATCCAGATCTCACAACATGGGGCTATCCAAAACAGGTCTTGGATAGGGCCAGAATGTGAACGGATACATGAAAAGAAACGGGAATAAACGTCATATACTCTGTTTAACACAATACAGTTGTGACAGCAAGCAGGTGGCAACAATTTTACACAAACATTGGGGCCTTCAAAATTGTCCTACACTGTTTATGCTGAACTCAATCATCACCCTTGTATCTTGTATAGAAAGAGTTGTAAATTGGGTAGCCAACTAGCGAGACCTGGTTATGCGGGGGGAGGGGGATAGGGGTGCAAGAAGTCCTCTGGCACAAAGTCCAGGGGGATGTTCCCATGTCACTCCTGCGATCAATGTTGTTGTGTGCAGAAAGGTGGTTGGTTTATACATCCACACCCAGGAAATAAATAACTAAGTAAAACAACCTCTCGTTTGATTACATTTGTGGTATATGTTGTCCTTGCAATCTCCTTTATGTGGGGGGGGGGAGACAACTCTGGAAGTCGAGACATGTCACAACCTCAGTCCACCATCCAAAAAAAAGCAGTATGAAGTTACTGGTGTCCAAACGGTTTATTGACCACATGGATGAAGATTAGAAATTGATGGTTTTGAAACAGTTGGTGTCCCCAGACATGGTGGGGACCATGAACTATTATTGAGGAGAAGGGAGACATGGATACACCACTAGCCCCTAGCTTAAATAAAAATTTTCTATAATTCATTCCCAGTTTTTATTTGCTGGGTTGATTGGTGTCTATGGCTTTGCATCTTGATACCTCAACAAGTGATATGCACCACTTGCATATTTCCTACAGGTGTGTGCAAACATTATATATTCTTTTATATGAATGAACTAAAACATCTGATTTTCAAACAAGTCCTACTTTCACTCAGTATTTGCTGTGACCCTCCTTGAGCAGCAATAACTGCAACTAAAGTTTGTAGTAACTGTTGATCAGTCCTGCACAGAGGAATTTTAGCCCATTCCTCCACACAGAACAGCTGTAGTTCTTAGATGTTGGTGGGGTTCGTCATATGACCCGCTCACTTAGTCTTTCTACAACATTTCAAATGGATTAAGGTCAGTACTTTGACTTGGTCATTTAAGAAAATTCACTTCATTCTTATTTAATAATTTATTTTTTTTGTAGAACGACTTGTTTGTTTAGGATTGTTGTCTTGCTGCATGACCCACAGCATCTTGAAATCCAGTTTGAGGACCAAGATCTTGACATTTTCCTTTATAATTCTCTGGTATAGTTCAAAATTAATTGTTCCATCATTGATGGCAAGCCATATGCAACAAAACAGGTCCAACCAGAACACTCCCACCACCATGTTTCACAGATGAAGTTCTTATGCTGGGGTGCACGGTTTTCTTTCTCCAAACAGAAACTTAAACCAAAAGCTTCATCAGTCCACAAAACATTGTTTCAATGTCCTTCTATGTCCCATGATCTTTAGCAAACTGTAGGTGGTCAGCAATATTTTTGGGAGAGCAGCAGCCTTCTCCTTGTTACCCTGCCATATACACCATTGCTGTTCAGTGTTGTGACTCATGAACATCAGCATTAGCCAATGTGAGACAGGCTTTCAGTTGCTTAAAGGTTACCCTGATTTCCTTTGTAACCCCTCATGCTTTACAGTTATATTTGATGGCCAATTAGTTTTGGGTAGGGCAACAACGGTCGTGAATTTCCTCCATTTGTACACAATCTGTCTGTCTGTTGATTGGTGGAGTCTGAACGCTTTAGAGACCCGTCTTGTAACCTTTTAAAGCTTTATGGGCATCAACTCTTTTGAAGGTCCTCAGACACCTCCTTTGTTCTAGCCATGATATGCATCGACATGTGTTGTATGTGTGATCAGGCTTTGCTTGATCCCCATTCTTTAAATAAAACAGGGTCTCATTCCTGTTTGTCTTCCCATTGACTGAAAACACCATATGTGTTTGGATATGATTTTACCTTTAAATTATAGGCTAAACCTAAGGATTCACTTACTTTTGCCATACAAAGATGTTATTAGCTAATTTTTTCCCCACACTAAATACATGACCAAAAAGAATTTGTATTTCACTAGGTTTTCTTCATCTAATTAGGACTGGTTTAAAAATCATATTAAAAAGTTTTATATTTTTATACCTGTGAGCTAAAACTTGAAGGGTTCACAAACACCACTGTATATACACACATCACACTGGTTTTAATTAAGTCTGTTTGACACCCCACCCACGATAAAGCATTTGCATCTTGGCTAAAATGGTTATCGGCCATGTTGTGTGCAATCTCAGCACTTTATTAAGAAGCTAAGGGGCATGTTTAATAAGTTTGGAGATAAATATCTGGAGAAATGTCTGGAGATGTTGCCCATAGCAACCAATCAGATCTTTGCTAACTTATAGGTGGCTGTTTAAATCTAATTGCTGATTGGTTGCTATGGGCAACATCTCCAGATATTTATATAAAATCTTAGTAAACACGCCCCTAAGTGTTATGCAGGGAAGGCTCCTTAAATGCTTAGCTTTTTACCTTGCTAAATTTGTTCTTTAGGATCAACACAGAGCAATGTTTTCAAATCTATTTATTGATATGTGCAAGCACATTATCATAGCAAAAAAATAAAAGAAAAACCACAAATAATTCTGAACATAAAAACTAGCTCCAACTAATACTGGTCATCAATCCGGGTTAGGAATTTTGGTAGGTCGTTAGGAGGCATGCTGAGCAGTGGAGAAGCACAGTTTTAAGGTGTAAGGGTAAGGACCATCTGGAAGAGAAAAATATTGTATTAAATATTTTTATGTTAAAGAAAAAAAAAGTCTTGAGGACAGTAGTAGACCGCTAATCTTTATTACTCACTTTACAAAGATATAACACATCTGACACTCCTTATGTGGTTATGTAGAAGATGCTTGCTTAAAGAAGAATCTTTAGCAAGTCCAGTTGTGGCTTATAGCCTAACCAACTGAACATGTAAAACAGATATGCAGAAACCATTAAAGGAACATTTCAGTGTAAACAAAAAAAAAAACTGAGTAAAAAGATTGCAAAATACAAAGTTTCCAACATAGGTAGTCAAAAATGTAATCTATAAAGGCTGGAGTGACTCAATGTCTAGCATAACCCAACCCTTCTTTTCAGCTGTGAGTAAGCCAGCGACTTTAAGGGGGGGCCATATAGGACAAAACTGTTCAGCAAGTTTACAATTAATCCTTAGCATTCAGTTCAGATTCAAAAGCAGTTATGGTAAGCTTACCATTTGTCCCCATTTCACTACCTGGTGCCCGCTGAGACATGGCCCCGTGAAGCGTCCCCGTTTGCCAGACTTGTTTGAAAATATCCCTGTGCAGCAAGTTAACCAGCCCTGCATTGCATGAATGGACAGGCAGAGGGCGCAGGAGAGCACAAGCAGTCAGCAGGTTTAACCCGGGAGCTGAACTGAAGAGCTGAATAACCACACAGATTGTAGAAACCCTGCTGATTTGAATTTCCAGCCCTCACACACACTCACATTAGGTCTTGTTTGTGACAGGATTGGAACGTTTTCTTTGTTGCGGTGTGCAGATTCTTGTATGTTACAGCTGCTACTAAACAAGTGCCTTCACACCTCCTCATCCATGTCATATCTCAACTTTCCCTGGGGGACTCTGTGCCAATCTATCTGGTTCCGGTCACTTGTGGTGCTAAGGTAGTTTAGTTGAAGGGAGAGAGACCTAGTAGTCACAAGTTACTAGCAGTAAAGGTGTCTTGCACACAGGGGCAAGTGATGTATATCAGTAGCACATCCTTTAAGACTACAGCTATGGCATCCACTCCACAGGCCTCTTCTCCCCCCCCCCCCCCCCCCCTCAAGTGCAGAGAGACTGCTGGTAAAGATACTAAATTCATTCAGTGCAGTTTAGCTTTGGTCAATCTCAAAACATTTGGTTATCAAAGATTATATATTTACAGCCTGCTTTAGTGGTTAATCATACAAGGCTATACAAGGCTTACTATATTATAAATTAGGCCCTTTCATTTGCTTCTCAAGCAAGAGTGTACTTGGAATAGACAGAATTTATAGTGGCATTAGAACAACGCTCTCTAACAAAAAAGGGCTATTATTTCCAATCACTCGTGTGTGTGGTTGATTAAGTTTAGAATGTGCTTTACTCACTTGGATTTTTCATCTGGTAATGATTCATGAAGCTTAGAGTCTCCAGTGCGTCGCTCTTAGAATCCCATTCCAGTAGTCCAGAAGAGCTTCGTTCACCTACAAGAAAAAAACACATTTTAGAGCAAATTTTAGGCCAGTGCTTTCTAACTGTAGGGTGAAGACTAGCCTGAAGGCTTGCTCTTGGTTACACCTACAGCTAGTAAATTGCACCTTAAAAAGGCAGTTAGGGTGATATATGTAGGGACTTTGTATTTAATGTCTTCGATATTATTGGATCCAATTTATAAACTCATTCCCCGCTCCACTTATTTTGCATAAACAAAGTCCTTTTTTAACTTACTGATTCACTGGAGGTGCTCCATGTGATATTTGATTCGATATTATTGGGAAGTAAAGGACATGGAAAATACACATCCCTAGTTTAGAAGACGTAATTTGGTTACCTTCTACAAAGAAGGCTGTCCAGCAAGGGTATCGCAAGGTCATGTGTAAGTGTTGCAGTCTTTCGATACTTCAAGAAGAACTAATTATGGCAAAAAATGCCATTTTTTTTTTATATACTGAACTTATTGCACCAGCCTAAAGTTTCAGCTTCTCATTAGAAGGAATGATACAATACTTCAAATTTGTCCCAGGGGGGGAGCTTAGTTGTCATCAAAAATTATCAAGCAGAAAATGAAGTTTCCCTGTCATAAGCGGATACTACAAGGATGTTTAATAAATTCTGTGGCTAGTTGCACTGGTTTCTATGCTGTCATGTAGTCGTTTATATGTTACTATTCAGTCTTTATACTGTGACATTTATAGTCTATGTGAACTGTATATTGTGAGTTAGTCCCTAAGCTCAGCAAGTGACAGCAGCACAGAGCATGTGCACAAAATCAGCAGAAAAGAAGACGGGGAAGCTAAAGGGCTGTGGTTGCATTGGGCAGGTACAGAAGCCTAATTCTTAAGTTACGTATTAGTTCCCCTTTAAAGGACAAGGCAACCAATTATTTTGTTTCCTCATATGATAAACACCCCTTTGCTGTTTGAAGTCACTAAATTATTTCACTCCATACTGCCTCCTTAGTAGTTTAAGATTGTCTGCAGCAATTTAACGGAACGCCAGGTTTTTTTCTTCATCAATATGGCGGCCATGCCATTTGCTCACATGCACCAGTACCAAAAAAAATCACATTCATGCTCAAGCTCATCCTTGCCTGCCAGATACAGATAATGCATATAAAATGCACCTCTAGCTGAGCGTTCTGCTCATGTATTGGTTGCCTGCTAGATTCAAATGTGCAGAATTGTGGTTTAGGGCCTGACGGCAGCATTGTCGGTAAGTGGAACTGAACTAGTTGGCATTAGTTCTGACTTGTAGTGCACAAAAATAAATGCAATTACAGGTAATTCAAAAAAGCGATTAATAATGTCTTGCAGCTAGGCTAGACAATGTTTATTGGGCTTTCCTTTTTCTTTAATCTTGCACTAAGCAGCACAGGGCAAGTAAAACTTACTTTTTCCAGAGAAAATTTTGATTGAATCTGGCTTCTTAACACCCAGTTCATCACACATCTAGAGAAAGAAAAATAAGGACATCTGAACACCTCTGCTCTCTTTCTATATAAAATATGACAATTCTTTAGATTTACCATTTAAGTCCCACTAGCATTACATTTATTTTTTTATATTTTGCTCCTTTTAGTTTTAAGTATATACATATTACAAGGTCATTTCACAGTCTCTTAAGAAAATAAATGCTAAACTTAGTTAATAAATAACTTGTATTCTATCCTTACCATGCCCCATAAGTCTATATTGGTGTCAATAGAGCAAGTAACCATTACGGATTAAGTTTAGCATGAAGTCTCCCCCCCCCCAAACATTTAAACAAAATGTTGAAAGTGCTAAATTACCACATAACATAACATTTCAGCAAGAGAAGCCTAACAAGTCCCTAGCTAATAGGACTAGTGAATATTGCAATCTACAAGCCTCTACAAGCTTCAAATATTGCTCACCTCAATAAAGTTCTCCTCGGCCACCTCAGAGGGTGCATTAAAGAAGTGAAGCACACTGCTGGGCTGCTGGATTCTGTTCTTTGCAGCCTGCTCTGGGGATGTAAATCTGTTGTTACGGGACCCAGTGAAGACTTTAAAACTGCAGGAGCCATCTTCCAAGCCATAGGACTGCCCAGGCACAATAGACTGTTGCTTTGAAACACTGAGAAAAGAAAAGATGGATGAACACTCAAAAGTGACGTGCACTAACAAACAATGATTTATGGAAAACGGAACAAAAGTTACACTCACCAGACACTTAGCTTTTGACCAAACATAAAATTGTTGTTTAGGTGTGTAATAGCACGGTCCACAGCATATCCATCAGCCATCTCCACCATAGCGGCTCCCGGTTTGCTCTTCATGAATTTTACCTAGCAACAGTACATATTAAGCTATAACAATGATGTACAGTTTGTTGTGCCTTCTTAAAAATCAGTTTTATGTCTCACCTTCTCTAAATTTCCATACAGGCAGAATACATTAAAGACTCGATCACAGTTCATCTTTGAGGGGTCTAAACCATATACCATCAGTACTGGACTGTCTGCGTGTGGCCCATATTCTGGTGGTGGAGGTGGAGGATGCCCATATTGTGGAGCATACCGGGATGGGCCCCTGCGCTGAGCACCAACAGGAGGGGGGCCCATTCTACGACTTTCATAGTGTGGCGGCGGGGGGCCGTATGCTTCCTCGTGATAATGACCATGATAACCTGTATGAGGACCTCCTGAAATAAAAATGTTTTTTTGGTATGTAGATGCATACTTCCATCTCAACATCAAAATTACATATTGCTGCTACAAAGATCATACCCCTCCTTAAAATTTCTGTATAATAATAATAATAATAATAATAATAATAATAAGTGTATATATAAAAATTAAATAAAACCAAAAAAATCCCTAGTATGCTATGCAAAATAAAAACTACACTTTGGTAGACAGGTTTATGCTTAATATGATAGACACTAAAACTAGTGTTTTTTGGCTTTTTACACAGCAGCTCTCCAGTTTGCCGTTTCAGCAATCTGGTTGCTAGGGTCCAAATTACCCTAGCAACCATGCATTGCTTGGAATAAGAGACTGCAATAAGAATAAAAGGGACTGAATAGAAAGATGAATATTAAAAAGTATCAATAATACATGTGTGGGCTTACAGAGCATTTGTTTTCAGATGGGACCAGTGACCCCCATTTGAAAGTTGGAAAGATTCTGAAGAAAAAGGCAAATTAAAATATAAAAAAATAAAACGAAGACCAATTGAAAAGTTTCTTATAATTGGCCATTCTATAAGATACTAAAAAAAGTTAAAGGTGAAGCACTTCTTTAAGTTCACAGGACTGCTTTGTGCAAAATTGAAAACATAATAAAAAAAAAATACAAGTTGGTGACAATCATCTTACCAAACTCAGCAGGGTGGTCTCCTAACAGCGGTGGGTTCCTCTGTCGCTTGTTTGGGTTACCAGCAGCATCACCTATAAAGAGTCATAGAATAATCAGATAAAGACCCCCTTAGAACAAGTTTAGGAAACAAGTATCCCTTGTAAACCAAAGAGGACTCCACTTTAATTTTAGAAATTGGGGACTACTTCCCCAGACTAAATGGGGTTTGCACACTAACTTCTAGTCATAGAGCAAATAAAGTAAATCAAAGATTTAATCTTATTAAGCTCCCCCCAAAGCAAACTTTATGATCTTGCAGTTTGGAAGGTTGCAATCAATTTAAGTTTGGAAAAAACCATGACAGATTAACAATTCCCAAGAAAGAAAGTCAACTACTACCCACAAGAGCAAAAGCAGACAACTTTAAGCCATTTACCAAGATAGAGCATTAATACAGAAGTTTGGGTTACAGAATAATTGATCACAAAGATTGAGAAAAAGTTACTTACAGACGCTGTCCCACTGTGACAACAACATATCTGTTATTTTCTTACCATTGGATACATCATGTGTGCGTAAGCAGAGCTCTGAAAGGTGCCGCCCCGCCATACACACGCAGCGACCCTGCATCACATGGTTGTAGTCATGAGTGACACGGAAGGACAAAAACAACAACAAATGGCATTCTTATAAAGGCTCACGTATTGCTAACGTGTCTTTCCGTGTTCTGTGTATTCCATGTGAATGTTTTTCGCTTGTAGTGTGCCTCCTGTCAGGTGCTGCTAGCTGGTGTCTGCCCCACACACATTGAAGGGAGGGGGGAACAAGGTGGCACATCCTGAGTCTTGAAAAGGGGAGTGAGATATGTTCAGCTCTTCTTGAGGATGGTGAGAAAAGACTGTCTGTTGTGAGGGGTTTGGAGACTTTCATGGTGTTTATGATGTAGCATGTTCCGCACAGTCTCTGCCTGCCATAGCATGAGCCACTTCTGTGCCTGTTACATTACTGTGTTCCTATGGCATGTAGCCTTCGCATTCTGTGACATGGATGAACTCCCTTTTCTGTTACATGTTTGCTGTAAATGTTGAGGGCAGTCTCTGTACTTGTAAGATGCCTGCTGTGGCGTGTTATGAAGGTCTTTGTACTGGTAACATGACTGCAGTAGCGTGTTGGAGCCACAGTTTCAACGAGTTTCTTGGTCATCATGTGATGTTCTCCATGTATGACCTCTGCAGATGGTCTGGTATTTTCTGCGATGAGTGTTCTTCGTGGGCAAAATGGAACTAATGATGTCTCACTACACTGTGTGGTACTAAAGCAATGTGCAGACAAGGGCCTGTCAGTTCTGGACCCCAGGAGGGAGCAGGGAAGTGTCCCTTAATTGGGAAGTCCCTGAAAACCAGTCCGCCACCTCTGGGGTCAGTTTGAGAAACCGCCTTCATTCTCAGGCAGCACTGAGTCAGCCCCTGCACATATAAACTAGTATGTACCTTGGAAAAGAAATGTGTTAGGAGTGGTCATGTAATGCCATCACTTGCTTAAGTGGGGGGCAGAGGATATTGTAAGCATCTGCAAAAATAAGCAAAAACCAGCATATTCAAATGGGCAAAGCCATGAAATGCTTAACTAGTTCAATACAGGCCAAGAAAGCCCCACCCCAAAAAATTTGCTGTAAGCATAGAATAGTGAAAAAAATAATTTAAAACAGAGATCTGAGCCGAAACAATGATTAGCAGACAAGGTGATGGCATTACAGTGTGTGAAGTGACACTTGTGCATTTCAGCAGACTAACTGACAGGGAATATATGAAGAGTAGAAGTAGAGAAGCAAGGAAATTACCTTGTCCGCTCAGGGTAGGATTTGTGTAATCCCATGTGTCCTGGTCATTTTTGAAGACATTCAGTCGAGAAGGCTGAGAAGATAAAATAGTATTGAGACAGGTGGCCATGTATGCCTCTACATTCCATAACAGCGCCAGTTTAATAGTCACTTACCTTGGCATACTCGATCTTCAGTGTACAACATCCAGAGTAAATGTCAGCCCCATTGAGAGAAGCCTTGGCACGCTGAGCACTTTGCAGAGAGTCAAATGTTAGACACGTTAAGGAAGCCATACCAACCCATACACAACTGTAAAAGACATCTAAAGAGTCAACAAACACATATCCATACTAATAATTTTAGGGGGCCAGGGGCGGGGGGGACAAACTAGGAAAGTTTAGAAAAGTAGCCAAGTCATCCCATTAAAGGGATACCGTCAAGGGAAAACATGTTTTTTTCAAAACACATCAGTTAATAGTGCTGCTCCAGTAGACTACTTTCGCTGAAATCTATTTCTCAAGAGATTTTTCTTATATTCAATTTTGAAATCTGACATGGTGCTAGACATTTTGTCAATTTCCCAGCTACCCCTGGTCATGTGACTTGTGGCAGCACTTTAAAAGGGACATGCTTTCTGGCAGGCTGTAACAATGGAACGCAGTGGGACATGGGTTTTTACTATTGAGTGTCTACCAGGCAGCCGTTATCTGGTTACCTTCCCATTGTTCTGTTCGGCTGCTGGGGGGAAAAAGGGAGGGGATGATATTGCACCAACTTGCAGTAAGGAGTGGTTAAAGTATATCAGAGCAAAAGTCACATGATGTGGGGCAGCTAGGAAATTGACAATATGTCTAGCCCCATGTCAGATTTCAAAATGAAAAATAAAATCTGTTTGTTTTTTTGAGAAATGTATTTCGACGCAGAATTCTGCTGGAGTAGCAATATTAACGGATGCATTTTGAAAAAGCATTTTTCCCATGACTGTATCCCTTTCAACAGAAAGCACAAGGCAAAAATGCATAACTGGCATTAGTAAAAAAAGGATATTCCACCATGGCCTGAACTCCATTCTTCCTGAAGATAACAATCCGCTGGACAGGTCCGCATGGGTTACAGATGGTATACAGCACATCCTGCAAAGCAAATTTGATAGTTAAATAACTGAACAAGATGCTGTAGAAAAACAGCTATAGAAAAAAAAAAAAAAAGCTTACCGTAGTTACGGAATAGATTGGATTCAGAATAGTAAAGAGCAAAACATTATTGACCCCCCGGGAATCATCGCCTGTATCTGTGGGACGGGAAATCTTCTGGCTAGTTGAATAATTTACAAATGCTGGATGCCCTGCAACATAGATTTGGTTGTCTGCTGCATAGTTCACAGCACTGCATGCACCAAGAATATCCTCAAATTCAACAAGAGCCTGTCTCTTCTTAGGCATTACCACAACATAACTGAAAATACAACAAAGCCAGATTTAGCATTTCACAAAACAGCTCATTAGATAATATACTAACAGCCAACTCTAAGACATAAGGAGATTGCAGTTACAGAACAGCATTAAAAGACCGGTATGTTGCTACATAAAAATAGAAGCATACCTGATTGTTCCAAATTCCTGCAAAGCCTCTGCAAGGTCTGCCTCTGCAACCCCATCAATAAGCCCCCTCACATGGACCACTGGGGAGGCCGCAGGCTTGTGAGGGTCATCGTATCCTTCCTGGAATAAAATAGAAAAGGACAAAAGACAGCTATGTAAAACTATAGGCAAAGAATTAGATATAGCTATAGTTATTCTTTTAGGTCTTGTTTTTAGTTATTTGTATGACCTGGTTAAAAGAGGTTGTTCAACAGTTTTCAAATTGTTCACCAGAAATAATTAATTTCAATTTCTTTTCATGTTTTATTTGTCCCTTTTTCCTGAATTCAGGTTTTACATTTAATGTTCCTGTCGCTGGTGTTGCATTCTGCCAACTCGGTAATCCAGGCACAGATTCTGTACCGTCACAATTGGCTACATTAGTGGATACATTTCTCTGCAGCATTTGTTGGGATATTAGAAACTATTGTATCAATTAAAACAGCTGCCTTTTAAGGGGTTGTTCACCTTTGAGGGAACTTAGTATGATGCAGAGGACAATATTCTGAGACAATCTGCAATGGTATTCATTTTTTAATTTAATTTATTTCGTTTTTATTATTAGCTCTCCATTTTGCAATTTCAACATTCTGGTTGCTAGGGGCCACATTACCCTTGCAACTATGCATTGATTTGAATGAGAGACTGGACAATAATTGGAGAGGGCCTGAATAGGAAGGTGAGCAATAAAAAGTAGCAAGAGTAAAATTTGTAAAATGTGTGTTTATATGGGGGTCCATGACCCTGGTGTGAAAGCTAGAGAGTCAGAAGAAAAGAGTAAATCATTAAAACTTATAAAAAAATAAATTATAAATAATGAAGATGGACTGAATATGAAGAGAAGGGCTATTGCCCATGTAATGTTGGGCATACAAGGGCAGATAAAGCTGCCGATATCTGTTGTTTAGACAATTTGACAGCTTATCTGCCAGTGTGTGGGGGCTTCCGATGGGTCTTGGGAATGTTTGATCTTCTTCCGACCGACCCCTCGGCGTCATCGTAATCCGATCGTTCGACCATATGGGCGAACGTTCAGATTACCCCGAAATAGCCATGCCGTGTTAGTGGCATATCGGGGAAAGATCCGTTCAATTTGGCGATGTCGCCAAACAAGCGGATCTTTGCATGTATGGCCAGCTTATTTCAGCCCCCACGTAGCACTAGCCTTATAGTAGCCTTTTTTTTTTAAAGATCTTTTCGTTATCACAAGACCCAGCTTATCTTGAAACAATCATTTAAACATATGATTTGTCCATCAACTAAAAAGACCATTTCAAGAGATATTGTCTAGTTGAAGCCAGGAAAACTGTGGGAAGCTGCCTGCTTGGCCTTGCAAACAATTGGACAATAGATAGATTTCAACATGAACAAGAAAAATCTTCTAAACTTCCCGACTGATTTTCTGACCAATGTTAAATGAAAAAATCGTTAGATGCACACTCATTCAGTACTCCCTAACCGAACGATAATTTGACTGATCTGTCACATTGCACTAAAATTGGTCGTTACAGAGAGAAAAGACTTAACTTCCATAGCGAGCTTTAGGCTTTAGATTAGAGCAATGCCTTAAGGTTACAAATAAAAATGGAAAACAAAGAAAAAGCAGGTCAAGATTCAAATTTAAATAACAGGTGTTCCAGCATATGTGTGTAATGGCCTAAAGCAGGGAGCAAGTAATGTTATCATGCATTAGCATCTGAATAAAAGGAAGACAATGCTTAGTAGGAGTGCAGTAGGACATCACAGAACAAACAATTCATATAGAAGGGAAAACAGATGGTGCATCAAGTAGAAGGCGCTTTAGTGAAAGTACATCTGTGCTGCCAAAGACACTATAATGGGAGGTATTGTACACATCAATGCCTGCAAGAAGCCATATCCTTATACTGAATAAATATGCACACAGAAAGCCTTAGACAGGCATGGGGCACAACTAAAAATGATGGTTTATCCCAATGTTGTTAATATGGAAAAAAAGATTTAGGAAGGCCGCAGGCCGGTATTTTTTCCGAGAAAAGGTGGCAACCCTAGGCACAAGAGCAGCAATGAAATTGTTCAGTCATTGTCACCTCCAAATTCAGCCACTAACATGTACTACTACTATGCCAGGCCATTCCTTCAGGGCTATAAGTACCTGCACACATTGAATTTCCCTTTAAATACAAATCGTCTGGCTAGCAACCATACAATCACCCCCAGCACAATCACAGAGCCACCTCTGCTCCGCAACTACAGAAGGGCTTTGAACCCAAGCATCCCTGAACCTCAATGGGCCAATCCTGCCAATGGAATCTCATAGTCAGACAAACACGCCATGGTGAAACAATGTGTGTGACAAAGATGCGCAGTACTAGCAGAGCAGACCCGACCCAGACGTTGTTCCAGGAACTACTAGCGTTAGTGATCTGGGCCGAGTATCCCCAGGCTAAACAGATCTGCAATAGCAGCTCATTGATCTCTAGGCGCACAATAACAGAAGCCTTTGGATTTGAGCAAATCACTGCCGGCAGTACAGAAACTCATACCACTGTAGCCGCCACGTTGTCCTCAGATCCGTCAGTCTTTTGTCTCTTTGGAGCCCGGCCACCCTCGTTCCCGTAATATATTGGCCTTCCTCCTACAGCCGCAGCTGCCGCCATCTTCAGTGATCCACCGGGACTGAACTCAAACTAACATGGCGCTAGGGCTAAACGAATAGAGCCCCGCCTACTTAAAAGCTCCCGATAGGCCACTATGAATGCCACTCTTATCCTTCCTTCGCTCATTCGCTTCCCAAGACGCCATTTTAGATTTTTGGAGTTTCATTGGCCAGGGATGAGCAATAGCTTTATAATTCACGAATGTAGACTTGCTCTGTTGTGGTGACGCCTCCGTAAAGTGTTACTGCTGGAGTATTTGATATAGGCAAACCTGGTGTTTCATTTGAACTGGCTAATTTGCCTCCATTTTATGTGGAGACATACGGAAGCCTTCATTTTACATACCCAGATTTTAAGTTTTCCTGCATTTTGCACAATTTTTTCCTATGATTTCACCTATATATTATTCAGGGGCTGTTGCCACCCCTCCTGCTAAGGGTAGGGTTGCCACCTTTTCTTGAAAAAAATACCGGCATTCCTATATATTTACCTTTTTTTCCTATTAATAACATTGGGATCAGCCATCAAAAATACCGGCCAGGCCGGTAAAAAAACCGCCAGGTGGCAACCCTATTCCTGCTCTGCACTTCTAACTTATAGCGCAGGAGTGGGTCGAGGGGGCGCCAGTGGCATAACTACTCCCTTGTGGGCCCCCAGTACATAGGGTTGCCACCTGGCCGGTATTTTACCGGCATGGCCGGTATTTTTGATGGTTTATCCCAATGATATTAATAGGAAAAAAAGATAAATATATAGGAAGGCCGGTATTTTTTTCAAGAAAAGGTGGCAACCCTACCAGTACAGGATGGGCACCTGGGCCCCCCAGTCGGGCCCTTACCTCTATCAATCGCATGCTGGAGTGTTGATGTCATGTGTGCTGTAAAATCTTCCCCCTAGATAACCGCCTGCCATAACTATTTTCTTGGCTCCAATGGGCCCCAAGGGGGTTGGGGCCCTGGTGCAATTGCACCCCTGGTAGTTATGCCACTGGGGGGGGGCGCATTACTAGTGCAGGGAGTGCTATTGCGCTCACTGCCCAAACAGTAGGGTTGCCACCTTTTGCAAAATGTATTACCGGCCGGCAGGGGGCGGGCCCAAAAAGGGGCGGGACGTGTCGCAAAAGGGGACGGGATGCAAAAGGGGCGGAGCCACGGCGAGAGATCGGCTGAAGACAGGAGAAAGGTAAGTTTTCATAGGATTTAAGGCAAGGCAAGGGCCTTTTTTAAGGAGTATTACAAATTTACCGGCAGCTACATTACCGGTAAATTTGTAATACCGGCCCCGGCCTTGGCTGGTGTTTTACCGGCTAGGCCGGTAAAATACCGGCTGGGTGGCAACCCTACCAAACAGAGACCAATTTCCATTTAAAAGAATGGAAAATCGGCACTTAAAGTTACCAAAGGCAGCTTTTTGCCGCCCCTGGCAACTGAACGCACCTTGCCTCATGGCAGGAGCAACCCTGGTAGTACTTCTAGTATTAAAAGAAAAAACATGAAAGCATTTTCAGGCCCAGATTTGTGGAAAGGCCACCTAGGCCCAGGCCTAGGGTGAAAGGATTTCAGGGGGCGGCATGCTGCCCAGCCACACCCACATTGGTTCAGAAACACTGGGGATACGCAGGAGATACAATTGTTTATTAAATTTCCCATGCGCCAATCCCCATTGCTCCGGTCCTGATGATGAAAATTTGGGAATAAAGAGCAGAGTATGGGGGCGACGAATAGGGTTGCCACCTTTTCTTGAAAAAAATACCGGCCTTCCTATATATTTATTTTTTTTCCATATTAATAACATTGGGATGTACCATCAAAAATACCGGCCTGGTGGCAACCCTAGCGACGAACAGCAGTGGGCCTAGGGGCGCCCACTATGTAAATCTGGCCCTGAGCCTTTTAAAAGTGATTAACATAATACTGTTAGCATGCACTGGTAAAAGCTGTGTCTTTGCTTCAGAAAGACTACTATAGTTTATATAAACAAACTGCTGTGTAGCCATGGGGGCAGCCATTCAAGATGGAAAAAAGGATAAAAGACACAGGCTACATAGCTCATAACAGATAAGCCCTTTCCAATACAATGCTGCTTATCTATCTGCTTTGCAATCTGTGCCCTTTCATCTTTTTCCAGCTGCCCCCCCCATGGCTACACAGCAGCTTATTGATAAAACTACAGTAGCCTTTCTGAAGCAAAGACTTAATTTGAAATCCAGTGCACATATCTACACACACCACTGAAACTAAATATACCAATATCTACATAAATTGTAGATTTTATTATCACTATTGCCTTGGATATTATGCTTGTCCAAGAAATCATCCAAGGCATTAACAAAATCAGCCCTCACAACATCATCCTGCAGTGCCTTCCACATCCTCACTGTGAAGAACCACTTACGCAGCTTCAAATTAAAGTTCTTTTGCTGTAGCCTAAAGGCCCCCATACAGGAGCTGATAAAAGCTGCCGACAGACCGAGTCAGCAGCTTATTGGCCCGTGTGTGGGGCCATCCGACAGGCTTCCCTTCCCGGAAGTCGGCCAGATCTCGATTGGGCAGATTAAAAAACCCAGTCGGATTGCAGGCGCATCTCTGCATGTATCCGCAGATCCGACCACACATATCGCCTCCATTATGATCCGATCGCTGGGCTGAAGGGTCCACGATTGGATCAGCCCTATATCGCCCACCTCAATGTGGGCATATCGGGGAGAGAGCAGCTCATTTGGTGATATCTCCCTGTCTATGGCCACCTTAAGAGGGATGGCTTCTGGTCTGATGAGTCCAGCAGAAATTACCAATGGTGCACAGGATCAATGCAAGCAAGTGCTTTGCGTGTTTATTTCTGATGCAATGTTTCGGGGTCACGCCCCTTTCTCAAGCATGCATAACAGTGAAAATGGTGTATAAATAGGCAATTGTTAATTGATACAATTAAAGTCAATGACATGGTACCATGAATCTCCAATATATGTTAATCCTCCAAGTGTAAGTAATAGGTGTGCAAAGGTGCAATATCCAAATAGGAAAATTCAGTAGAAAAAATCCAATAGAAGAAATCTTCATTCCTAAAAATATGTGTGCATAATTATACAAAATAAGTTACCTTCTAAAATTGTATAACTTATCAATTTGTAACCAAGTGAATCATGTTAGTGTTATACAGAAAACTATACAAAATTTAAAAACCACATACATTTAAAATTACAAAAAAACATCTTACCCCATTCAGTGGAAAAGATGATCCATTTCATGGAAAAATAGATCTCCCACTTAGCATTGCCACCTGGCTTGTAAAAAGTATGGCTGATCCCAGTGTTATTAATAGGGAAACAAAAGATATAAGAAGGCCAGTATTTTTTTTCCACAAAATGTGGCTACTCTACTCCCACTAGAGGTTTATAGATGCAGTGATCCCCA
>CM044446.1:57114259-57127559 GCA_024363595.1 Xenopus borealis
AAAAAAAAAAAAAAAAAATGAACAAGAGTTTGTGGGAATAAATGAGGAGAAAGCACACAGGAGGGAAAGAGAAAGACAGATTGAGGGTTAGTTTATATTAATTTGCTTTGCATAGGAGGTCTGTACCTGTCTGTCATTTTCCACATCATATCCCAGACTGATCAGACATGCTTTGAATTCTTCAGGTCCCAATGCACCTGTATGATCCTGTGACAAGTGGAACAAGGTGAGAGGAGAGCAGGTAGGGGGTGATGGTGGGGAGGCAGAATAGGATGACAAGGGAGGTGGAAGAGAAACAGATACATTAGGGGATACACACATGGACTGGGGATGTAAGACAGATGAACTAAGGCAACTTACCCTACCTATAAACACACACAGTCAATTAGGGTAGAGCACATGTATACATCTATTCAAATACAGTCAGTCTTTATCGAACACACAGGAAATTCGAACCAAGTATGAAGTATTTTTCAGGGAAGTCATTTGTGGTATTCTGCTATGCAAGTTTTAAACAGTATTAAACAGTGATTACAAACCTTACTCTCCACAGAGTATTCTATAAGCCTTCATGTAAAAAGACATTACTTATTGCAGGTCACATAATACAGTGCATGCTGCATCTTTCTTAGGGCAAAACACAGCATTATGATGAAACAGAAAACTATCCCTACTCCCACTGCCAGTAATTTAGGAGGAGTTTTAGGCACTTTGGCACGGTTGGTTTTTCATCCACACAAACACCTTAAACCACTATGTTTAGTCAATACACTCGCTGACCTGGTACAGGATCAGCTGGCCAAAAAGACAACATGAAGGGCCACACAAGGAAAGGTTTAGCTCCTGTTCACTTCCTGTTCTTCCAGCAGTGCATAGAACAGCAGATATGGTGAATCAGCAGGTAAGATTTTCAGGCATGATAGGCAAACCAACAGACATCCATTGTACACAGATATCTACTGTGGTGCCATTGGTATATGTATGGCCAGCCTAAATAAATCAAGCAATTATAGCTATATAATAACCACTGCACAGAGCAAACTCCCCATGCACTGACTGATCTATATAAGATCTTTTATGTTCAACTTGTTAAAGAAACTATGGTTATAAAGAATCAGAATTCTACACACAGATAATTTTTTTATCTCTGACATTCAATAAAGTACATATGAAACAGATCAAAAATCAAACGTTGATTTGAATTTTCTTTTAATCCTTTGTAGACCCGGCAATACTTATGTAGTTCTTACCTTATCAAAGTGATTGAATGATGCCCGGAATTCATGCATCTGCTCCTGGCTGATACCCTTGGCATCACGGGTAAGAATCTGGTTCTCCACCTCATTTATTGTGCGAGCTATTGTAGTAAGAAGATGCTCCCAGCCTACGCGGATGTGCTGGAAAAGTAAAACAAAAAAAAAGGGTGTATATTTTCACGAGAAAAGGCCACCAAATATTTCAGAAATATGTGATCATGGCAGTCCATTTTAGGAGTTTCTAACCTCCATAGTATAGTTTGTGTGCTTGTTATCAAAGATCAGGGCTTCCTGGATGAGTTGATGCTGCTGCTCCAGTTTGTCAATATTGGGCTTGTAATTTATGACACTCTGTTCATACTGCTTCAGGTGGTTCATCTGGTCTTCCAGAGTACCATGCATCTCTATAGCAATCCTGCCAATCTCCTGCAGAAAGAAAACTCATTGTTTAATTATATTGAGAAAAAACACTTTGGCAATAAGCCATAATGAGCTAGAAACCACAATTGAAGCCACTGTAATGTTATAGGTGTACATAATTAATCTTAGAGAGAAAAAAAAAATTTGCATATGTACCGGTCCCCGAAAAAAAAAAAATGTTGGGGACCCCTGCATTAAACCACAGCATGGACCTACCTCCATCTTGGCCTGTATCCAAGGTCCTACCACATTGGCTAGACTGGAAAACTGCAAGCGGAGGTGCTCATTTGACTGCTGTTTGTCTTGCTCTCCCTTCAATGCACCATCCCTCTTAGGGACAAGCTGCTGAACCTACAGAAATATATAGTGTACACAGACTTTTTATTTCCCCTCAAAAAAATGTAAACATCAGATGTAAAGTGTTGCGGCTTCTCCTTAAAATCCATAACCAACCTTCTCCCATTTTGCATTAATAATCTGTGGAGTTACAGATGTATAAGGATTCCCACTGGCTAGTTTGATGTTGCTATAATCTGCGATTTTCTGAGCTTCACTCTGAATACCAAGAATGGCTTCTCTCTCATGGTCAGCATCCGGAAGAGTGGACTTGAACTGCTCATGAGCTGCAATCAGACCCTGCAAGAAAATTCTTGTTTTATTGATATTTAAAAAAATAGTAAGTAACTAACTATCCCACATCATATTTCATGCATTTGCTATAACCCGACACAAAGCACACATGAAGCCCTATTTGGTTTATCCCTTTCAACTGCAAATACATCACAGCACTGTTACCTATAGTCTAGAAATCACCCCCGGGACTGCTGTATAGTTATTACTCTATTGTCTTTAAAACACACATGCTGACCTCAATCTCCTCAATGGTGTGCACTATAAACATGTCTTGCAAATCCTCCATAGCTCCTTCCATCCAGTTGTTGAATGGTGCTGCTCGCTTGGCATATTCCAGGTACAGCTGGTCAATTGCTTCCAACTGTTTCTCGGTTACCTGTTTGCAGACGAGAATGCATCACCACCATTAGTTCTGCATTAGTTACAGTGTTTCTACAAACGCAATTCATGCGAGAAGAAACCCTAACCTCTAAGGCTTCTCTCCTGGTGTGTGTTAAGGAGCCCAGAAGATCCCACTGGTCACATATCTTCTGGCAACGGGCATTTACGCTGGGGGAGTCATAGTAATCCAACTCGCTGGAAAAACAAATTAGCACAGACGGCACTCAAATGAGTCAAGTTTAATTTGTAACACTCTCTTTCCTATACAACATACAGTATATAGACCCACATTTAAACTGCTACTGCACACTCTTAATTAGACTGCCATTAAAAGCAAAAAACAAAGGAAAAAAAAAAACACACACACATTGGGGGGGGGGTCAGTGTTAAAGAGAGCTGCTCACTTTAATTCCTGTGCAATGGCTGCTATTTGTTCTACACGATCCTGGTGGGCTGCAAGGTCACTTTCAAATGCTTCATGTTTTCGAATAAGTGCCTTTATGTCTGCAAGGGTTGCACTTTCATAATCTTTCTGCTTTAGCATTGCCTCCTTGCCTGCAATGAATGTATCGGTGAAATAGTTCAGAGAAGAGAACTAATCATGTGGTAACCCCAGTTACAGATATCCAAACTATGACCAAAATATCAAGCAAAATGGTTATAAAAACAAGCGATTCACAGAGAAGAAGCAAGAGATTGGAAAGGAAGAGTGTCACAGTAAACATTTTAGGCACTAGAAGTTCTTAAAGGACCAGTAACATCAAAAACTTAAATTGTTTTAAAGCAATAAAAATATAATACAGTGTTGCCCAGCACTGTTAAAACTGCAGTGTTTACTTCAGAAGCACTACTATTGTTTATATAAATAAGCTGTTGTGTAGCCATGGGTTATCCATTACTTATCCTGTGCCATATAGCCATCTTTCAATTCCCGCCATTGATATTATGCAGCTTGTTTATATGAACTATAGTAGTGTTTCTGAAGCAAACAGATCAGTTTTAACAGTGCAGGGCAACACTACATGATATTTTCTTTACTTTTAAACAATTTCATTTTTTGGTGTTGCTGTTCCTTTAACTCTGAACTGCAATACCCGTGTATTTTATAATCTGCCCGTTTAGGCATTCTTCTTTAATGCTGCAAGTCTGTGCTGTCCAGCCAAAGCATTGGTTTTCAATAAATATTCGTGGAGCTGTGGTAGTTGGGGTTCAGACTGAAGACATTTAGGGTTAAATTCAGGAATATTTGCTATTGTAGATGCCATTAGAAGCCCCATCTTATTTACTTCCCTATATGTTAATGGAATGATCTGTAGCTTTGCAATAACAAAGTTCGGCCCTCCAAAATGGGCTTCAACCAAAAAAGACAGATAACCACTGAGCCGACGTTTAGCTGAAGCGCAATAGTAATTAATCATCGTCTGCTGGCTTTCTACTACTAACTACATGAGGTAAGAGACACCACTAAAGCATAAACTCTATGTAGGTTCCAAGGGCATGGTACTGCACAACCCCTACAAATTTAAACGAAAAGAAATTGATAGACATGTCCATTTTCTACTTAAAGGGGAGGTTCACTTTTGCCAAAAGTGCTAATTTAACAGCCCTTGTCATGAAAAAATAAAAATTGTAATTTATCTTTGGTAATTTCCTTTCAGCGATACATACCATAGAATCTGTGGATCAGCACTGCTGAAACTCTCAGCTCTTTCCTCTGTTATGGGATGAACAACACATTCAGAGTTGTTCAGAGATGCAAGCTGGCTAATAAGGAAGTTCAAGGGAAACTGTCATGGGAAAACATGTTTTTTTCAAAACACATAAGTTAATAGTGCTGCTCCAGTAGAGTTCTGCACTGAAATCCATTTCTCAAAAGAGCAAACAGATATTTTTATATTCAGTTTTAAAATCTGACATGGGGATAGCCATTTTGACAATTTCCCAGCTGCCCTGGTCATGTGACTTGTGCCAGCACTTTAGGAGGGAACTGCTTTCTGGCAGGCTGTAGTTTTTCCTTCTCAATGAAACTGAATAGTACGCAGTGGGACATGGGTTTTTACAATTGAGTGTAGTTCTTAGATCTAACAGGCAGCTGTTATCTTGTGTTAGGGAGTGGTTATCTGGTTACCTTCCCATTGTTCTTTTGTTAGGCTGCTGGGTGGGGAAAGGGAGAGGGTGATATCACTCCAACTTGTAGTACAGCAGTAAAGAGTGATTGAAGTTTATCAGAGCACAAGTCACATGACTTGGGGCAGCTGGGAAATTGACAAAATGTCTAGCCCCATGTCAGATTTCAAAATGAAATATAAAAAAATCTGTTTGCTCTTTTGAGAAATGGATTTTAAAGCAGAATTCATCTGGAACAGCACTAATAACTGATACATTTGAGGACTGAATCTGCATTGTGCATGCCTTCTTTATCCTGCTCATTTGCATATCTTTGACCCAATGGGCTGAATCCTGCCAGTCAATGGAATTGAAGATATACAAATGAAGCAGGAGAGAGAAGACATCACATGCGAGTAGGGTTGCCACCTTTTCTTGAAAAAAATACCGGCCTTCCTATACATTTATCTATTTTTCCTATTAACAACATTGGGATCAACCATGAAAAATACCGGCTAGGCCGGTAAAATACCGGCTAGGTGGCAACCCTACATGCGAGGTGCAGATTCAGTTCAGAACTTTCTTATTTGCATCTCTTACACAGTGTGTGTTGCTGATCCCATAACAGAGGAGAGAGCTTTAGCATTGCGGATCCACAGATTGTATGGTATGCATCTCCTAAAGGAAAAATAAAGATAAACAAAAATGTTTTTTTTTAATGATGTGGGCTAGTAAAGGGGATGTTTCTCTTTTGGACAGTAGTACCAATTTAAGTTACTATGTAGTTAATCATAAACAGAAGAATCCTACCTCATTTTCCAGGATTAAAAAAGCAACTTTTTGGATGGGAATGGGGGAGCTAGAAATATGATGATATTTTGTTACAGTTCCAGAAGGGTTCAGACTAAAACCATGTTGCCTTCACTGAAAGGATTGACTAACTTATGACAAAGGGATGCAAGTGATAATGATAGAAGCTGGAAAAGTCTGGTGTAATATATACGTATGCTTGCTTTCTACATTCTCATTGTGACCAGACATAGCACTACTAGTAGAATCAAAATTGTATTAAACAGCAGATTTAAAGTCTACAAAAAAAATCAAAATACAAATAAATTCAGTTGTAGTCTACAATTCTTGACTTCAGTTTCTACATAATGCTCAATCTACCCATAGAGAGATTTTTGAGATTTATTAAGTAATGTACAGGCAGTATCTGAAAGGTATTGATTGCTTATACATTATACAGGAACACACCATCTGTCCAGGCCTCATGGATGGAGGCTTTCTGACGAAACTTTTCTGCTAAGTGGTCTAGTCTCTCCCACCGTCTGATTTCATTCAAAAGCCACTCCTCATAGCCTTTCTCAGCCTGCTCCAAGTGCTGCCACCCATTATTAATATCCTAATGGACAGAAAAAAAACCATGAAATGCAATACAGAAGACTTCCACAAACCAACCTTTATTTGTAATGTGACTAGACAAAAAAAAGCATTAAATAGTTTTTAATAAAACTACAGGAACGATGCAGTGTTCCATTTATTTTTAAATGCTTTCTCACCGAAACCATCTTGCCCTCAGATGGCATAAAGGCAGGGCGATTACTGAGCCTCAATTTTGTTTGCAGAGTGTTGAAGTTGATCTCTAATTGGCACTTCTCTTGCACCTTCGGTGGTTTGTGCACACGACGGTAATCTCTGAAATCCTCCAGCTTTTGCTGCATGTCTTGCATAGTCTTTTCAGGTACACGATTCTCCAACCAGGGGATTGTACGACGGATCCACTCCAAAAGCTACAGACAGAAGATGGTAAACAGATTGTTAAATTTGTGGTATCTCTATTACATAAAGATGTTCCTGATTTATAATATGACTGCACTAACCTCACTAGGACTCTTCCAGCAAGATGTGGAAAATCTTTCTTTGCATGTAGCTCACTCAAATATAAGAGAGTCACTGATAGTAATGAGTCCACTAAACTACTCTTTTTGAGATCACCCCAAACCACAAAACCAGCAGGGTAGCAACTATAAAATTTACTGCTTAACCAACTAGACTTCACACCCTTAATCAGTCATAACATTCATGTTTTAATATGTATAAATGATTGTGAAAAGAATTCCATTATTTGACAATTAAAAACAATAGAAAAGCAGGATTACAAAACCTCATTTCTTAACAATTATCAAAAACTTACATCACTAGCCAGCTTTTCATAGTCCTCCATTAGATGTTCATTTTCTTGATTAACAGCTAGTACTTTACAAATTCTGTTAGCTGCTGTCTCGGCCTATAAAAGGATACAGGTTAGTTAGAAGGCTGATTCACATGATCAAACAGCCATTAAAAAATATCTATTTGAAATGAAGTGCACAAAGGGATACAGAACAGAAAACCCAGGTCAATTTTGTTCTTTTAAATGTTTTATTCTTTGTCAGACTGTGGCAATTCCTCCTGACTACTGTCAGATTACTTATTTTTCTAGATATATTTCTCGTGTTACCAATTTTATTACTGGCCAAAACCCAACTAAGCCTCAAAATTCACTTTATCACTGAGTATAATTAGAAAAGCTATACATATAGCTAAGAAAAGAAAAACAGGTATAAATCTCAAAAAAATAAAAAATTTGATAAGTTCATATCGCTTTTCAGCTTCTGGATTAACAATTTGTATATATAACAAAAACCAGCTGAAGTGAGCCATCCATACATCTAGTTACCTCAATCATATTTACAATGGCACAAGAAATTTATGTAGATATAGATTAAAAATGCTGTAGCATGGATCTGGCATTAGAAGACAGTAGTGCACTCTGCAAGTATTTTTTAATGTGCCGTGTAAAGCGGTTTAAAGAAGAAAAAAATCATTACCTGCTATAATATGGGGTCTAGTCCCCCAACCCAATTAAAATTCTGTCCTGGTTTACTGAAATCCGGTGTACTAATTTATGCAACAGATGTTTCAATTATATTAGCACAGTATGAAGCCACATATCTGAGAAGTGTGCTTGTTTGCATGAAAACAGACATTCTTTAGGGTTGTGGCACACAGGGAGATTGGTTGCCAGTCTAACCAGCGACTAATCTCCCCAAAATGCCTTCCCACCGGCAAGAATGTGAATTCTAAGGTTTCCTTATGACAGAACAATTGTTTTTATGATGTTATCTCCCACTGTAAGACTGTAAGTATGGGTGATAGGCAGAAATGATGCAACAGGCAGCAGCTCACCTTCTGAGCACCAGAGAAAGCATGGTAGAAGCAGGAAACGTAGGTCATTATGGCCTTCTCATCAGGCCTGAGAGTGCCCACAATATCTGTGCACAGAAAGAGGGAAAAAGAAAAGGAAAACAGGGAAGTAAGAGGGAGCAGTTAGAGCCAGGACCCAGAGGTGGGGGGTTCCTGTCCTAAATCTGCACCTCTCTAAACCTGTGTATATGTCTGGAATGTTGTCCGATTCCCTGTATATCGAACTTGATCTTATTGTGCATGCTAGCATAAAAACCTAAATCCTCAATCTCTGCCCAATATTCAATCCAGACATATAGTAAGGCGAGAGCACACCAGGCAGCTGCAAGTAAAGCAAGAAAATGATGCATGCTGAGGCGACATAGAGCACAGGTGGAGGCACTGCTGCCTTCCACAAACGCTACCTTCTGAGCTCCAGAGAAGGCGTGGTAGAAAGAGGACACATATGTCATGATTGCCTTCTCATCAGGACGAACAGTGTTGACAATGTCTGGAAATGAAGGAGATAAACTAAGAGATGGAAAAAAACTTAAAAGTAAGGCGCTGTACCCACGTCAAATGTGGCAAGGTTTAAATGAATTTTTTTTTACCAAACAAAAAAAAGTTTTGTTTTCCAACAAACAAGGAACAAATATGCTGTAAAAAAATTAAGGATTTCTCCATTTTTTGCTTGTTATAGAACCTACGGAGTACAACTCACCTTCAGCATCCAACATCTTCGGAATGTCGAGATATCTTTCTGCTACTTCAAAAGCATTGTTCAGGTTAGTAACAGGGTCATCCTAAAAGAAAAACAACTGTAAATAAAAATCTGCTCTGAAGACAAACAAAGCAGGTATAGGTACAAACAATGCCTAGGAAAACATACATGCTTAGCAATCTGTCTCTCGTTTCTTCCTGCAGGAGTTGGAATTCGACTTTGTCAGACAGTTAGGTCTAATAGTTAACTGAGCTGGGTTCTCCGTTTGTCTAGATCAGGGATCCCCAACCTTTTGAACCAGTGAGCAACATTCAGAATTAAAAGGAGTTGGGGAGCAACACTAACATGAAAAATATTCTTGGGGTGCCAAATAAGTGCTGTGATTGGCTATTGGTAGCCCCTATGTGGATTGTCAACCCACATTGAGGTTCTGTTTGGCAGTACACCTGATCTTTATACAACCAAAACTTGCCTCCAAGCCTGGAATTGAAAAATAAGCACCTGCTTTGAGGCCACTGGGAGCAACATCCAAGGGGTTGGAGAGCAACATGTTGCTCACGAGCTACTGGTTGGGGATCACTGGTCTAGATGCAACAAAGCTGCCTTTCAAATGAATGGATTTCAACCTAAATCCAACCCAAATTATGTCTATCTGTATACAGAGTTTGTGTTGCAGCCAATTATTATTTAGCTCTATTAGTTTAAAGGAGAAGGAATGTCCTTTACACTTTGGGGTTGCCAAACGTTAGGCATCCCCAAGTGATTGTGCTGGTGCTCCTATCAAATTTCCCTGGGCTTTTTAGTTAAAGTTCTGCTTTTCGTGCTACTGTGCATGCACAGCCAGAAAAAGCAGGAAGACGATCGGGCCGGAGCAGTTTTCTGATGGTAACTTTTGGCACCCCCCAAGTGTAATAACACTTTCATTCTCCTTTAATAATAATTTTCCCTAAGACCAGCGCTGCCCAGATTAAGTTTTACATAAAAGTAGTAGTCACAATAAGAGATGGGCAGGGCAAGTCCAGCAGAAAATGGACATAGTATTTCATGATCGCAATTCTGCTGCCTTTCTGACTCAGCAACCTACACATTAACTGCCTTCGGGATCCCAAGAGAGGAAGGTCAACAGTTTAAGGAAACCCTCATGTGAAACTCAAACTGCTTGAACACAGATGGCAAGCAAACTTTTGAGAAAGCTTTTGAGAAAGTGGCCGGAGGGCTATGAAACGCGTCAAGCGTAAGGTTCTTATTATTACCATTATCATTTTTGTCTGATTCCCATTTTTTTATGCTTTTTTGAGAATTGTTTTAATCACAGAATAAACACCATGTTTTAAACTCCACGTGGTGCTCCATACATTTTCTATACTTCAACACAGATGGCAAGCAAACATGAATATTCAAAACCACAATATTAAACTATTTTCCCTTTTTGCACATACACTGAAGAAAGAAGCATTCCATGGCTTTGCTCAGTACATAGCTGGGGTAAGGTGACTGGGCCAAGCAAGACTGTTGAATGGGTTGTTCACCCAATGCAAACTGTAGGATGCCACGCCAAAAGGGATAGCCTGTGTGTCAACTTCCTTCTGGTAACTGCACAAAGCAATATTGCCACTAGTTTTAAATTAAAGAGCAGACCGCTCAGATCAGAATGTAAACGTAATCTCTCCCATTTCTCCTCTTTAGAGTGGACACTTACTAATTCATTGCATTGCATGCACTGTATTGGCTGCAACTTAGTGAGCATGCAAACATTCTATACGAATATTAAACAGTACATATATTAAAAAAAGACATACTGTAGGCATATACTGTTTTAATGCAATCTTGCAGCACAAGAGTTCTGACGTTTTTATTATGAAGGGTGAACCTGTGATTTTGACTAGTAAATGAAGGAACTGAGAATGCCAATCAGCAGTGTTCGGGATGCAAGGAAACACCCACAAATAACTTCAGGTGAAATACAGGACTCTGAAAATATGTGGTGTAGCTGTTTCAAGAGGCACAATAAGGAGGCACTTGAAGTAAGATGGGCTGCATGGTCGAGTTGCCAGACGAAAGCCATTACTATGCAAATGCCACAAAGTATCCCACTTACAATATGCCAAACAGCACAGAGACTCAAACCTTCTGGCACTAAGTCATTACATAAACCCTACATTTGGAGAGGAGTCAACAAGGCCTATGATGAAAGGTACATCATTCCTACTGTGAAACATGGTGGTGGGTCGCTGATGTTTTGGGGATGTGTGATCTACAAAGGCACAGGAAATTTAGCCAGATTTGATGGCAAAATTAATGAAAGTTATCAAAAAATACTGGAGGAAAATTTGCACTCATCAGCCCGGAAGCTGCGCATGGGACGTACTTGGACATTCCAACATGACAATGTCGACCCGTCATTGGCTTCAGCAAAATAAAGTGAAGGTTCTGGAGTGGCCATCTCAGTCTCCTGACCTCAATATCATTGAGCCACTCTGGGGAGACCTTAAATGTGCAGCGCATGCAAGACTGCCCAAGAATTAAGGGAACTGGAGGCTTTTTATAAAGGGTGAAGTAAAGTGCCCAAAAATAATGATAATATACAATCACTGAATATAGGAGGCTCCAAGTGAAAATAAGAAGTTGTACTTACAGTTCACCCCAATCCATGGGTGCATGAAATTCAACAAAAACGGAAAAATGTAAATCCTTCCTCAAAAATTAATAATAATATCTGGAAACTTGCCATTTGTGTTTATGTCTTAATAAATGTATTGAATTTTTAATCACCTTTCCAGATATTATTCATTTTTGAGGAAGTATTTACATTTTTCAGTTTGTTAAACTGGAGGGTTTTTGCCAGGAAGAATGGGCAGCTTTACCGTCTGAGAAGATAAAGAGCCTCATCCACAACTACCACAAAAGACTTCAAGCTTTCATTGACGTTAAAGGGGCAATACACTGTATTAAGAACTGGGGTATGTAAATTTTTGATCAGGGTCATTTGGGTAGTTTATGTAGTGAATAGGATTTAAAAAGAGTAAACACAGTTTTTTGACAATAAATGGCTTCAGCCAACTACTAAACATGAGTGAAAGAAAAGTTATTGTGTTATCATGCAGAATTGTTAAGAAATCAAATTCTGTCAGGGTATGTACTGATGAGCACAACTGTATATAGGCAGGTGTTATTGTATAGCTATGTTGTCATTTTATTAAACAACAATTTTTTCACCTACGCACACAGGCCAGATACAAATAAAAAAAATAAAAAAATTAGTGTTCAGAAATAAATGTATATACTGCACTTGGTAAGCACTCACCTTTCTTAGCTTGTCATACTCTATCAGTTCTGGTCGATGTCTATGGATAAGGGCATTGAAAGCCAGCCCATCCTTCCAGCTATTAAACAGGAAAAAAACAGGGTCAGGGGTTGCTTTTAAAGGCCCAGTTTAAAAGTATCTCTTTGATCAAAATTTTGCAATACAGTTGCCGTATTTTAAAAGAAAGGATATTGATACTACCTGATGTGGAAGTTCTGCACATTGACATTCTTATAAGGGGCAGTCTTCCTCTGGCACCACAAAAGAAGTCCTTCCTTTGCTGAGGTTTCTAGGGAAGTAATAAGGAGATGCTGAAATAGGGATACCAGCTAGCTCAACAAAAATACTAACAGAGATATTCTCCAATGTATTCAAAAGCATTAAGACCGCATCAAGGGATTGAATAAATCATGCACTGGTTATAAAAATTATTTCAATGTTTAGAAAGGAAGGATTGGTGGAACTATATAATTTTCAGTGTTTAATGCAGATCTTTTATGCTAATGAATGCTGGTGTTTTGAATCACATGGACATAAAATCACTCGTGGGATGGCACCATATGAAGGGGTTTGCCAACACACAGGAGAATTTACCTTCTACAGATATGTCCTGAATAGCAAACCGCAGGATAATTGTCCAGATCATTCCTAAAGTCATCTTTGCATTGCCATCGACAATTTCTAAAAGAGGGGCAGAGAAAACAAAAATTATAGAGTATGCAGCTTAAAAGAAGGAGTATGAATACATTGTTCTGAAAAATTGAACTTGTTTTGCTGCCTGAAGTCAGATTTTTCATCAAGTATGGTCCGGGTGGCAGTTTGCATTTAATCATAAATAAAACATGCATTCAGAACTACTTTCTCTGTTCCATGTTGCTCAGTAGCTGCTTAGGTAATGTCTCCAGGCTGGTAGCTGCAGTTTAGTGCTCTTTGTTTGAAAGAGATAATTGAATTCAATGGCCTAAATTTAAATTAGGCTTATGCAGGAAGTTTGCAGATAGATTTCAGTATAACTTGGCATTTAACAGTGCAATGGTGTTTTTATCAGTCTAATAAATCCTAAACTAAATATTGTGGAAACAAAGCTTTAGGGCACACAAAAAGCTTTTGGATGTTTATCCACTACATTTTTCTTGCTAAAAATGCCTTGTACAGTAAAGTGTCAAAACTTCTTTGTGCCATCGCCTTTATAGTTTGCAATGATGCAAATTTCCTATTTTAAGATTAAGAATGAAACGTTCAGCAGAACAC
>CM044446.1:57136518-57174915 GCA_024363595.1 Xenopus borealis
AAAATAGTACCATGTACCCATTATGCGGAAACCAGTTATCCAGAAAGCTCTGAATTAAGGAAATGCCATCTCCCATAGACTCCATTTTATCCAAATAATCCAAAAAAATTTAAATGATTTCCTTTTTCTATGCAATAATAAAACAGTAACTTGTGCTTGATCCCAATTAAGATATGATTAATCCTGATTAGAAGAATAACCAGACGATTGGGTTTATTTAAGGTTTAAAATTATTTTCTAGCAGACGTAAGGTATGAAGAGCCAAATTACGGAAAGATCTGTTATCTGGAAAACCCCAGGTTCTGAGTATTCTGGCTGAGAGGCCCCATAACTGCATTCATTTGAAGCCATTCATTATTCCTATGGCTGGTTCTCCAACATCGAATCTCAAGGGTAGACAACCCTTTTTTGTTTAGTCAACTTTTGTCTAGCTATATTAGTAGACTAGGACAAGCACTAAGCTTCAAGCACATGAGCATGGCAATTTCAACCGACTTAGGAAAACGCAGTGCCGCGTGTGAATAGGTTCAGGCGACTTTTCATTTTAGCCGCCGCAAGACAGGGGTGAGCAATTCATGGAGATTAGTCACCACAAAGAAGCGGAGATCAGTCGCCAGGCGACAAATCTCCCTGAATCTTCCCGTGTGGACTAGCCCTTATCTGGAATAATGTACTGTCACAGGTAGATGTGGGATAGGGCTAACAATAGGCATTATTAAAGTTGGGCATACATGTAAAGATCTGCTCATTTGGCGAGGTTGCAAAACGAGGAGATCTTTGCGCCATTTGACCACCAATATAGTGGGTCAAATAAGTTTGATCCAATCATTTTACCCTCAGGCTGACATGTGCCTTGCCCAAAAGGATTGCTAGACATGTCCATAGATTTTTTTTTTTTTTACTCTTTTCTTATCGTTTTGAGTAGCATATTATAATCTATCAATAGATACACACCTAGCTACTCAGCCTCCACTTCCTTTCTAGATAAAGTCACACACACCACAAGCAGAAAGATTTTAAAATGAACATTTCAGGTTTTCCCAGTATTTATCCAGATTCAAAGAAGCTGAAATTCCACAGTCTAGGAACAGAAGACAGACTGGAAAGACTGAGAAAAGCAAGATTTTTTAAATCGTGGCTGTCCTTTACACTGTTGACAATGGCAGCTCTTGGGAGGAAAAGATGGGACACTCCATGTACAGCTTATTATCATTGTGTGTGAATAGTGGGACATGGGGAGGTGCAGTGTGAGAAAGAATTTCCTCAACTAATACTTTAAACTTTGCTAAAGCCTAATATGGATGAAGAATGAAGAGAATTTCAAAAGCCTAGTTGTACTGGACAGAAGACCATACTTTGCAGCTGCATCAGGAAATGTGTACATGAAGGGCAATATCTGAAGGAAACAGGATTAAAATCTCAGCCCAAACACTGCTGTGCAGAACTAACAATAGCATATTTCTACACGGTTTTAACGCCGCCTTCCGGTAAGCAGCAGGCTTTAAAAGAATCCTGTAATTAGTCCAAACATTAAAGTGGCCAGGGCATTTTATAGAGCTCTGGACCCCAACTCCTTCACGATGGCTTCTAATGCCAGTTCAAAATTGCCCCCTTGTTGGATGCAGATTCCTGCTCAATACACTGTAAGCAATTATAGAAGAAAACTGCTTTTATTTGCTTTTACAAATTTTTTTTGTATGAATGCATAGGAAATAGTAAGTAAGTAAAAGGCATATACTTCAGAATCTTTTTAGAAGCAATGCCCATATATGCTGGTTATTGGCACAGGAGTAAAGTAAATTAGAAGCAATACAGCACTGCCGTTTGGCATAGGGTGGCCACCTCTCATTTGCCCAACAGCAAGAGGCAGCTTTCAGGAAAGTATATACTTATATAGTGAATAAAGTACCCCCTCTTGTAAAATATAAGGATATTATAAGTTACCGAGGAGTTTCATGACCATATAAAAACACGAGGCCGAAGGCAGAGTGTTTTTATACAGGTCATGGAACTCCGAGGTAACTTCTAATATCCTCATATTTTGCAACTGGGGGTACTTTATTTATTATAATACACAAGTTTCAGGGAGTCATGTGACAGAAATGACATCAGAACTCACCGTTTATAACTGATGACATCAGAACTCAACGTTTATAAGGATATAATTTACAAGATATTTACGGCTTTTGTGTATTATATAAATATAAGGGTCAGTCCACACGAGGAGATTCGGGGAGAGGAGTCGCACAAGTGACAAATCTTTTTTGGGGTGACTAATCTCCCTGAAACCCTTCCCCCTGTCTTGCGCCGGAAAAAATGAAAATCACCTGTGGCAAGTCACACACGGTGCTTCATTTTCCAAAATCGCCCTGATGAGGAAACTTCAGGCGATTCCGGAAAACAAAGTGCCGCGTGTGAATTGCTGCAGGTGATTTTCATTTTATCCGGTGCAATGTATGGGTACTGCCGCTGTAGTCTTTTCAGGAAGAAGCATAACATCTGAATACTTTTCCCTGAATGCTGCCTCCTGCTGTTGGGCAATTGAGAGGTGGCCACCCTAAGCCAAACAGCAGTGCTGTATTGCTGCTCTACATCCATCAAAGCATCGTCAGCATTGCTATGGAAAATATTACTTAAATAAATAAGAAAGTGTATATAGTGCTATATTTAAACTACTATTTCTTATAGCATAATAAATATCTGAATGAAAAGAATGAAACAGGAGGGCGATATAGGCAAGCTGTTGACAATGACTTGAGATCTACTGATCACCAGCTAAAGTTCTACTGGTAGATCCCGATCTAACTTTTGGGCACCCTGACTACAGCTTCTATAAATCACATGGATTAGAGAAGCCTGATAATTCTAAAGACAGCATTGACTTCCCCCACCTTGACATTATAAGACCAATAAACCCATGGCTGAAGTGGTTGATTCAGTCATCCCATTTGAACAGATAGGTCACTTAATTCATGTGTTTAGCCAGTGGCCAGTACATCTGCAAGAAAGTGTAATGGAGATTCAGCTCTTCTCATTTACAGATTTGGCAATGTTTCAATGGCTCACCCACGCACCAAGAAGTAGAGACAAGAAAGATCAAAATTTAAGATCTGAATCACAAAAGGTCTGCCTGTACAGCCCCATCCTCAGATTACCCATATATGCAAACAATGCCTGGCAAAATTGGTTCATATGGCCAGCTTGTAGCAGGTTAAATGAACAGTTCAGTATAAAGATAAAACCTGGGTAAATAGTTAGGCTGTGCAAAATAAAACAGATTCCCTATATAGATAGCCAAAAATGTAATGTATAAAGGCTGGAGTGACTGGATGTCTTAACAGAAGAGATACCTGCATGGCATTTGTCAGCCAGTCTATTTCACCTTTAAGCAAGGCCATCCAACTGCAGCACCAGAATGAAAGAAATCCTTCAAGGGAAACGTTCAGTGGCTCCAAAAAGTTCATTGTTCAATTACAAGGAAAAAAATCTGAGAGCACTGCACAAGGATATTAATGGTAAATGTATCAACCCAGGCCCTTGACCCATCAACCATACTAAGAACAAAGTTAAAACAAGTCAGATGATGTTGTATAAGAATTTAGCAAACAATTTCCTCTAGGGCATTAAAAGCAATCAGTGTCTTTATCTAATGCTTCTAGCAAGGAAGTGCTGGACTTCCGAAATACATTCAGTTCATTTTGACAGTGAAATAGAGAGATCTCCAGACAGGATGGAGGCAGGAGTGTTTTAAATATGGGCAAGGCCTTGCCATGTACCCCGATATGTGCAAAAAGGGCTTGCATAACATTTGCACTGCTGATCCCAATTATTACTTTTTTCCTCTAATTTCTGTGTTCTGTATATTGTTTTAAATGTGCAAAACAGAACAGTGAACTGAAGAACAGTCTTCCTAGAGGAGCATTAGGAACAACTTAGTTTAAATTCACAATTCTAGAGCACATGGAAATTCTGTAAAATCTGATGGGTTGTAATAAACTTCCAAGGTTCTACTATTGGTTACCTACCAAACACACTGCATGTTGAAAACAGTTATGCCTACATAATACTGCACTCGGCTTGCTCTTATTGATTACATAGAGAAAGCATGAAAGAAACAATTGTTTAGCCATGGATTCTCCCTCCCCTAAGGGTAAGGCCACATGGGAAGAATTCGGGGAGATTTGTCGCCTGGCGACTAATCTCCCTGAATGACTTGCTAATATCTTGCACTAAAGTCGCCTTCGCTATTCACACGCGGCGACGAGATTTTCAAAGTCACTCAAAATTGCCTCACAAGGCAATTTTGAGCGACTTTGAAAATCGCGTCGCCGCGTGTGAAGAGGCGCAGGCGACTTTAGTGCAAGATACTTGCAAGCCATTCGGGGAGATTAGTCGCGGCGATTAGTCGCCAGGCGACAAATCTCCCCGAAATCTTCCCGTGTGGCCTTACCCTTAACAGTGAATGTCTCTTTTCTCTTTGAAAAGGTCTGTTCGGTCATCTGAACACACCAGGAATGTTCTCTGCCAGCTGAGAAATAACTAAACCTACACAAACACTCAGGGGATTAAAAACCTTGAGTGCCATAGGCCTTCTTCTGTAAACAAAGCTCTAATAGTCCTACCTGAAAATCTAAAGGCACTTTGCTGAAGATCAGGATTCCTAGAAATGATGCATTTTCATTTCCTGGTACAGGTATGGGACCAGTTATCCAGAATGCTCGGGACCAGGGGGGGGGTTTTCCTGGATCACGGATCTTTCTGTGATTTGGATCTTTAGACCTTAACTCTACTAGAAATTAATGTAAACCTGAAATAAACGCAATAGGCTGATTTTGCTTCCAATAAGGGATTAGTTTGTATAAAGTACAAGGTATTATTATTACAGAGAAAAAGGAAACCATTTTTAAAAATTTGAATTATTTGGATAAAAATTGAGTCTTTCTGGATAACTGGTTTCCAGATAATTGATCCCATACCTGTATTACTAGTCCTTTAATCTAAATCTGCTGAATTCAGAAGATGGAAGTACTGTATGTGTGTGTATTTAAACAAAGCAATGGTCGGTTTACCCTTTTCTATAATACAAACAGAGAAAAGGTTCTGTTTTTCATGAAAAGATAGGTAGTGAAACCTTTCAGTAGAATGTACCCTTTTCACGATTTAGATGTAGGTTCAGCTTGTAGGTGGGGTAGATAATCCCTTGAAAAATAGTCAAATAGTCAGCACAGCTTCCCAGCCATTACTTAATTGTAGTGCAGGTTTCTCCGTGGCCACTTTTACACATGTCTACTTACCAACTTGCAAGATGAAACAGCACCACTTCTTTCATAAATTAAAATGCCTTTATTGGAGCATTACAGCAACGTTTCGGGTCTCACTTGACCCTTTATCAAGGGTAGATAATCCCTTACATAGCACTGTGTTTATTACACAGCCTCACTAATGAAAGACTACAGTTGAGTACTACAGCTGGTGACACAGAGAGATCTGTTCAGCCTGTGGCAGAACACAGGGGGATCACGTGGAACTTCTCACCTAAAGGGATTGAAATTGATGCCTAATGGAAACAATTTTTTGTTAAACGTTTAGCAGCGCACTAGTTCCCCTTTAGTCTGTTAATTCTTTGCAACTTTTCAATAGTTTTTTTTTTTAAAGTGTTTAAATTATTTGCCTTCTTTGTCTGACCCTTTCCAGTTTTAATGAAAACCAATTGCAAATTGACCTAGAATATAACTCTCTACAATGTCTACATCATACTTAGTTAATTTAAAGGAGAACAACCCCTTTAATAAATGGTAACGAACTCACCACTACATTTAAAAAATGGGCACCACCTAAGTTTTCAGTCAAAGGATTCTAGAAATGAAAGAATTTTTAGCACAAGCGAGATTCCAAATTTTCCAGCAATAATGATGGTACAGGTATGGGATCTGTTATCCGGAAAGCTCTGAATTACAGAAAGGTCATCTCCCACAGACTTTATTTTATCCAAATAAAAGGATTTCCTTTTTCCCTGTAAAAATAAAACAGTAGCTTGTACTTGATCCAAACTAAGTTAATTACTCCTTATTGGAAGCAAAACCAGCCTATTCTGTTTAATTTATGTTTATATGATTTTCGAGTAGACTTGAGGTACAAAGATCCAAATTACGGAAAGACCAGTTATTTGGAAACCCCCAGGTTCCAAGCATTCTGGATAACCAGTCCCATACCTGTACCACTTTAAAGTAAAAAAAATGCAAGCCTGCAGCAGAATGAGAGGTTACCTCATGTGAAGGTGTGAATGTAATGAATTCTCAGGGTAAGATGTCAGACAGGTAGGGTAACTTTTTGCTTGCTGACAGGGAATGGGTGAGGCAATAAGGAACATGAACAAGTCCTTACTTGGTAAAAACACATTACAGGCACGTCACAAGCCAACAACTTATCAAAATTGATATCAGCTAGATTTAGTTGTATTTATGGAGTATTTGCACACAAAAAATAGAATGGCAAGGAAAAAAGTAAGCTCATATTTATGTATAAAATGTTACCACTAATAAACCAGTTATGTGGCAACCGGAATATTTTAGTAGTAAAGCAGAATTATTTTCTTAATATAGTCACAGAGGGAACACAAACATAGAAGACACTGCCAATAGCTCAGGAGGAATGGATAATCCCCATTCCCTCTCAAGTTTATATGCCAACAAAAAAAATATAGTTTGTGTTTAGTCCAGCACAATAACAAAAATTCAAAATTATAGCTATATTCTGAAAAAAAAATAAAAAGCGAATTTTGTTCTTGTACAGCAAAGTAAAACCAAATGGACTTTAATTTAACTTCTAGCCTCTCCAGAGTAATCTTTTGCTTCACATGCTGGAAGCACAATGCGCTGAGCTGCGGTTCACTATATTTTATGTGCAATCGTCGTTAAACATGGCTGTCCCCAGACAGGGGGCATTCTTTAGAAAACAGAAAATAAAACCCAAAACACACAATTGTTTCCCTGAACTGGAAGGTGAGCTCAATTAGCCCAGGTGACAAGTGCCCTTTAAATGCAGAACCTTATTTAGGGACGCTGGTTTAATTAACAAAGTGCAGGTATGGGATCCATCATCGGGAAACTAGTTATCCAGAAAGCTCATAATTATGGAAAGAGCATCTCCCAAAGACTCCAATTTAACCTAAACATTAAAAAAAAAAAAATCTGAATGATTTCCCTTTTCTATCAAATCAAGATATAGTTAATCTTAAATACAGCCAAAACAATTCAGTTTGGCTTATTTAATGTTTAAATGTTTTTGGGTTTTTTTAGTGATCCACATTACATATCTGGAAAACCTCATGTCCCTAACATTCTGGATAACAGGTCCCATGCCTGCATAGGAGTTTGTGGTCGAGTGCCAGGTCCATAGTTTATTATCCCTCAGTCAGTACACATTGAAGAGACAACCTTCTCCACCACACCCTGGAAAGACTTGCTGTTCCGCATTTGTTACAGTACTGGCAAGGCCTGAATACTCCTCCAGCCCAAGGCTGGTGGACAGCAGAAAGCAAAGCAATCACTGTAGAATTTGAAAAGGGTACATGATACTTCCCTTGATTACATATTCTGAGGCAACAGGAAAGTAAACCTTTTATGCAGCTTAACAATTTAATACTGCAAAGTACTCAAAAAAGACAGCATGTATAGGTGTTTTTGAGAGGAAAACTAAAGTAGTTCCAGTAACATAATAATATAGGTTGAGAAACTAATCATATCCATCAAGTTAGACCTTTTGATCTAAATAAAATGTGCTTGATCAGCTAGCAGGTAAGCAGAAGCACAAAAATAGAAAACATCTGAGGGGGAAAAATCCTTCCTGACCCCAAGATTGTAATAAAACAAAACCCTGCAACAACTTTGTACTAGGAGCTAATTTACCAGACGAAAGTGAGAATGTGGCCTTGCTAAAACAAAATGCAGCTCTAAGTACTTGAGAATTCATACCATCAGGCCCTGGTGCACATTTAAAGGAGAAGGAAAGGCTAAAATTAAAGTAGGCTTTATCAGAAAGGTCTATATAAATAAGCCAGAAAACACTCAAAGTAATGCTGCTCCGAGTCCTCTGTCAAAAGAAACACTGCATTTCTATGCTTCTTTACACAGCAGTTCTTTTTCTTCTGTATACAAGGGTTTCTGAATCAAACTTCCTGTTTTCAGCATGAACCTCCAGGGCTAGGGCTTGAGCATGCTCCGTTTGCTCCTCTCTCCCTCCCTCCTGTAATCTGAGCCCAGAGCGATGAGTGAGCAGGGAGAGATTCAAGCAGGAAGCGATGTCACACCAAGCTAATATGGCAGCTGCTATACTAAACAAACGGGTTCTAGAGCGGTTTACTCAGGTATGGTAAAGCAGTCTGCAGCATAAATATAGTATTATAGCTTGCACTGTTGTGGCTAATCTATTGCAATAAACAGCCCCTGTAGCTTTCCTTTGTCTAGGGTCCTGAAATTCTGACTCCTCTATTGTATACACCGAAGAAGAGGCCATTATGCATTATTTCTTTTATAACTGAATAATTTTTATTTTTTCATGGGACCACACTTTTTACTACTTTTTACTACAGATATATTTACAATTTTCAGGATTTGCCGGTAAAGCAATTAGTTCCTAATTTCATATCCATGCCTTTCTAATTGCTATTTTACAACATCTGAATTTATGGCCTTATAGAATTTAGACTTTTAGTTTTCAAATGCTTTTCTCGTTATTCCTATTAAGTTGCTAAGTTTGTTACATTTTCTTCTAAAGGTATTTAACAGAATCTTAAATGACAACCATTTCTAGTTTGTGTTTTGAGTTGAAATTGAATATCTCAATCTATGCAATAAAAGTGTTGATATCAGTGTGCTTATTAATGTGCTTTCCAGAAACGTCTTGGTTGACTAGATCACTAGATTCAGCTCAAAATCATTTCTGGTTGGGTCCTTAACAATCTTTGACATAAGAAGTCATTATACACAACCCTCCTGTTAGTACCCTTGCTCCAGTCAATATCTTTTAATTAACCCCCTATTATTATTATTATTATGAAGACTTGCCCAAAACAAAAAAAAAAAGGAGATAGCACAAGTCTATTAGTTTCTAGACACTAGGGGGTCACTTACAAAAGTAGTCTCAAACGTAGCCACTAAAATGGCTGCAAATGTTGCTTTAATTGGCACTTATTGATGCTATTCAATAAAGATATATTCACTTGAGCATAGCTTTGATATGGACCAGTGCATTTCTGAAACTCCTATTGCTTAAATAACCCTGTCTTTTGCTTGCAATGTTTATACAGGTCAACAGCCCTGAAGTTTGACATCTATTTTAACACGGTTATTCACCTCCCAACACTTTCACTTATTTCAGTTCAGTTATTTTCGGATAGTTCACCAGAAACAGACTTTTTAAATTTGCTTTCGATTTGTGACTTTTTCTATTGAAATACTATAGAAAATTCATTTTTCACCTTCTTAGTTCTCTAAACGGTCCTAAAAGATACATTTGTTATGTTGACATTGGTTATCTTTGTCCCTGCTGAGAAGAATCCTTGAGTGTCATTATAATTGATACAATAATTGCTAATATTCCACAGATACTGCTGAGAAATGTATCAACCAATGTAGCAAATTGTAACAGCTCATCTGGATCACAGAGCTGCCAGACTGAAAAACTTGAGACGAACATTAAGCTTCAATTTTGGAAAATGTTCAAAAATAAACCGTAAAAGCAGTTTAAATTTTTTTAATTCTGGTGAAAAAAAAAGCGTTTGGAATGTGAAAAACCCCTTTAACCCTAGAGAGTTATGTGAATGAGATAGGGATCACAGATTGCAGGCTACATTTGGTGCAGAGACTTGTGTAAATAATGAGTAAAATCAATGCATAAACACGTTTCTCACATGGCTACGCAAAGTATGTACAGCCTATGCTATTTGTGACATTTTCAATACAAATATTTGAGGACATCTAAAATACGGATTACATTAAAATTAACATTTCACACAAATCTACAATTTACAGTTTATTGTACAATTCAAATAAAAGAAATGCAAATTTTGCATGTTGAAAATGATTAATCACTAGTAAAAAAAAAAATAGAAAAAAAGCAGGTGCATCACATCAGAAGACATCAATAAATAAAGGTGGCCATAGACGGGGAGCGACGCTATCACCAAACGAGCGGATCTCTCCTGCATTGAGGTGGGCGACATCAGGCTGACCCCATCGTGGGCCCTAGGGCCCAACGATCTGATCATAATGGAGGCGACACTTCTGTATACAATAGCCTCTTCTTCTGCACTTCGTTTTCCGAAGTTATTCCCTCATCAGGGCAAGGTCGGCTTGTTTAGTGACCTCTCCAAATGAGTGAATCTCACCATGTATGGCCACTTTTATTCAAAGCTCATTTAGTATCCTGATGAAATCGATCCTATTCTGCTGTGTGAACTGGACAGGGACTGATGCAGACAATGAACAGTCTCTGTAAAGTGCAGCAGAAATGTGGTAGTGCTATAAAAATAAAGGATAATATAAAGGTCACCTGTTCACACGATATCCTTGCATGCAGAAGAACTTGTAGTATCAGACTGTTTCACACTTATGACACCTCAAATTAACGGTTGTGGAATTTATCTTGTCCTCATATAGAACACCTGGTGTGTGTGTGTCAAAATAAAGTAAATCAAACCATGTGATTTTATGTTCAAAATACATATTGTTCAGTGGGTTATCAGATTCAGCATAAAGTTTTTGCTCTGCTGTGAAAATAAAATTTTTTGTTAAAGGGGAGCTATCGCGAAATTAAAGTTTAATATAAGCTTCGTCATTCTGAAATAAGAAGTTATCTAAATACAATCAATTAAACATTCTGTACAGTTTCTGAAATAATCAAGTCTATCTTCACTATTCCTCTTAGCATCTGCTTCTCTTTATTCTGTCTTTATGCAGCAGTTGTGTTATCAGATAGTCATCGACAGATTCATCATATCTTATAGGGGCTCCTTTTGCCTACAAGATGTATTCGAGCTCAATATTAAAATCACCAAACATCATGTTTGCATGCAGAATTTGTGCAAAAGGCCGTTATTTTGTTAGATTTTGTTTGTGCTAGAATCAGTTATACGAGTGAGCATTAATTTATTTGCTAGGAAAGGAAGCCCCCTATAAGATATATTGACACCAGAAATGATGCCTTTTTTATAGCCATCATAATATTGGTTTCTTATTTCAGTATGCTAAAGTTTATATAAAATTTTCATTTTCGCAACAGTACCCCCTTAATTACTAGCCCCATCAACTCTTCCCCCAACTGCATTAGCTGAAAAGTCACTTTCGGTTCATAGCTTCACAACAGTTATAACCAACCTGGAGCATGCACTCGGTGAGACACGAAAAGGGTGAAGTCAAAAAATCAGTATGTTATGGGCCATTTTTGAGTGCAAATATGTACACGCAAGCATCAGTAAGATTTTAGTACACAGACTTCATGATTCCATCTCTAATATAAATATATACATGTAGCCTTTCAAACTCCTTATAATGCAAAGTGCTCACATAGGTCTAGTGTGTTTTTGGTATCCGCAATGCAGAACACACAGCTGCCCAAATAAGCCTGCAAAGCAAACTAGTTGCTGCCAGTAATGATACAGATAGCAAACTGGGTGTAAAGCTGAATATGAAACAGTGATTCATACAAGGTGTTGGCAAATATCTAACATGGTGCTGGTTTTCACAATTAACCCAGTTCCTAAAGTAAATTATAGGATGGTTAGTATCAAAACTACAATAGAAGAGGAATTACTAAACTGGTAATTGGAATGAAACTCATTAACTTACAAAATAGTATGGGTAGGGTTTTCACAATTAACCCAGTTCTTTAAGATACGGTCATGGGAAAACATTTTTTCCCCAAAATGCATCAGTCACATGACTGGGGGCAGCTGGGAAATTGACAATATGTCTAGCCCCATGTCAGATTTCGAAATTGAATATTAAAAAAATCTATTTGCTCTTTTGAGAATTGGGTTTCCGTTAGGGTTGTCACCTTTTTTTGATAAAAATACCGGCCTTCCTATATATTTATCTTTTTTTCCTATTAATAACATTGAGATCAACCATCAAAAATACCGGCCAGGCAGGTAAAATACCGGCCAGGTGGCAACCCTATTTTCAGTGCAGAATTCTGCTGGAGTAGCACTATTAACTGATATGTTTTGAAAAAACTCATGTGCTTTATATGGTTACAGAGTAGCATAGCTGTGAGAGGGCCTTGGAATTAGGCCCAGACTCGATTCATTCAACGTAACTTAAAGGGATCCTTTCATGGGGAAAAAAAAACATTTTCAAAATGTTCCAGAAGAATTATGCATGGGAATTCATTTCTCAAAAGAGCAAACAGATTTTGTTATATTTAATTTTGAAATCTGACATGGGGCTAGACATATCAATTTCCCAGCTGCCCCAAGTCATGTGACTTGTCCTCTGATAAACTTCAATCACTCTTTACTGCTGTACTGCAAGCTGGAGTGATATCACCCCCCACCCAGCAGCCTAACAAAAGAACAATGAGAAGGTAACCAGATAACAGCTCCCTAACACAAGATAACAGCTGCCTGGTAGATCTAAGAACAGCACTCAAAAGTAAAACCCATTGCAATCCACTGCATTGCATTCAGATAAATTGAGAAGAAAAACAACAGCCTGCTAGAAAGCAGTTCCCTCCTAAAGTGCTGGCACAAGTCACATGACCGGGGCAGCTGGGAAATTGACAAAATGTCAGATTTCAAAACTGAATATAAAAAAATCTGTTAGCTCCTTTGAGAAATGGATTTCAGTGCAGAATTCTACTGGAGCAGCACGATTTACTAATGCATTTAAAAAATACATGTTTTCCCATGACAGTTTCCCTTTAAATGAGGCACAACTGAATTGCAGAGGAATTACTAAACTGGTAATGGAAATGAAACCCATTAACTTACAAAAAAAAACTGTCATAGTTGTTTTGCCCCCCTCCCCCTGACTTATTTAGCTGAAGGCCAGGTACAAAATTCAGCAAACATATAAACATGTTATGGTAGAAGCTACAAGCAAATAAGGTGATGCTGAACCTACTGCTATGCCCGAAGTTCGAGCCAGTATGCATTCTCCAGTAGCTGAATTATAACACCTGAGAACAACTAAGGGAGAAAATAAGGAACAATTTGGCCTGATAAAGAATGAAGTAATACTGTACAAAAAAAAGTGTAAGCAAACTCAGTAATTCCTTTGTAACTGTATTTAACATAGAAACACTAACTTCATTCCAAACTGCTTTATAATTGATCTCCCTTTTATACTGCTGCCAGACTGAACCTAAATGCAGTCATCTTTCTCTGTTTTAGTCTTTTACAATATGGAATGAGATGTAGAAATACCTAGCCTACTGTATGGAATTCATGAGAATTGCTTGCATGAGTATCTGTGTGATGGCTTTTATTGGGCCTTGAAATAAAGAATAGTTTTGGGCTACTGTTCCAGTGACACCACATTCCTGTAATTTGTGGGAAATGAGACAGCAGAGTATCTGGGGTTATACACACATACTAGGAGGAGGAAATGCAATATTTCTGGCAGGGCTCTGAATTCTGGTTTGTTAAAGTTTGAGAAAAACATCCAAAGAGCTCAGACATTTTCTGCTTGGAAGTTTAAAAAAAAATGCATAGTTCAAATTCTTCCACAGCGATCCAAGGAAACAAGCTCTCATCAGAAAGTCTTGGACACAGGACATTGAACAGCCATTACAACAAGCTATGCAAAACTGATCTGCTGCAAGGCAGGTAGGAACAGGAAGGAGAAATACACAATACATGTATATCACATTTACTAAACAAGTTCTCATATTTCAGAAATCATTGCAACTATATTCCTAGAGCAGGACACTGGCATGACATAAAAAGCAGTTTTTTAAAGGGGTGGTTCACCTTCAAGTTAACTTTTAGTATATTGTAGAAGGGTCAATTCTAAGAAACTTTTCAATTGGTCTTTATTATTTATTTTTCATAGTTTTTTTTTAACAATTTGCAATTTTCTTCTGTTTCTTTTCAGCTTTCAAATGGGGGTCACTGACACCATCTAAAAACAAATGCTCTGTAAGGTTACAAATGTATTGTTATTGCCACTTTTTATTACTTATCATTCTATTCAGTCCATCTTCTATTCATATTCCAGTCTCTTATTCAAATCAATGCAGGGTTGCTAGGGTAATTTGTTCCCTAGAAACCAAAGTGCTGACACTGCAAACTAGAGAGCAGCTGAATAAAAAGCTAAATAACTCAAAAACCACAAACAATAAAAAATTAAAACCAATTGCAAATTGTCTCAGAATATCACTCTCTACGTCATACTAAATGTTAACTCAAAAGGTGAACAACCCCTTTAAAGATATAATGAAATGAAAAATTTCTGCCTAGCTTTCCATTTCTTGTTCCCTCTGAAACATGGCTTAATGGTGCATTCAGCATACAACAAAAGCTAACAGTATTCACCTTAAAGGGATTCTGTCAGAGGAAAAAAATTTTTTTTTGCAGCTGACTTCTGCATTGAAATCTGATTTTTAAAAGGGAAAAAAATATCTATTTAAATTTAATTTTAAAATCTGACATGGGGCTAGACATATTGTCAGTTTGCCAGGTGCCCCTAGTCATATGATTTGCTCTCTGATAAACTTCAATCACTATTTAATGCTGCTCTGCAAGTTGATATCACCCACTCAAACCCCCCCCCCCCAGCAGCCCATCAGCAGTACAAACAGATAATAGCTCCCTGCTAGATAGAATAGTAAAAAATCCATGTTCCACTTCGACTTTTTAAATTACATGGAGTAGGAGAAATAGCCTGTCAGAAAGCATAGAACAGCACTGGCTCTTACCGAAAGCAAATGACCAGGCAAAATGATAGATGCCTATACAACAACAAAATACACTTGTTGGGTTAGGAATTACATTTTACATGGTATAGTGTATTATTTGCACTGTAAACGGTGTAATTTAGAAATAAAAGCTACACCATAAATATCATGACAAAATCACTTTAAACTTTTGCTGATCCAATCAACTCAAACCATCACACACATATACAGAGACTTAAAGGGATATGGTCATGGGAAAAAAAAAATTTCAAAATCAGTTAATAGTGCCGCTCCAGCAGAAATCTGTATTGAAATCTATTTCTCAAAAGAGCAAACTGATTTTTTTATATTTAATTTTGAAATATGACATGGGAATAGACATATTGCCAATTTCCCAGCTGCCCCAAGTCACGTGACCTGTGCTCTGATAAACTTGAATTACTTTTCCCCTCAGCAGCAACAACAGAACAATGGGTAACCAGATAACAGCTCCCTAACACAAGATAACAGCTGCCTGGTAGATCTCAGAACAGCACTCAATAGTAAAAACCCATGTCCCACCACGTTCCATTCAGTTACATTAAAAAGGAAAAACATCAGCCTTTTAGAAAGCAGTTCCCTCTTAAAGTGACACAAGTCACATGATCAGGGGCAGCTTGGAAATTGAAAAAATGTCTAGCCCTGTGTTAGATTTCAAAATGGATTTCAGTGCAGCACTCTACTAGAGCAGCACTATTAACTGATGCCTTTTGAAAAAAATATGTTTTCCCATGACAGTTTCCCTTTAAAGACCTAAAATCCCCGAAATTGCTCGCTCGAAATTGCCTAAGGAGGCAGCTTTGAACAACTTCGGAAAATGCAGCACCATGTGTGAATAGGCACAGGCGATTCTTCGTTAATCAGCTGGAAGGCAGGGGGAAGCAGTTCGGGGACATTAGAGGCGATTAGTCTCCAGGCAACAAATCTCCCCAAATCTTCCTGTCTGGCCTAACCCATAAAGAGCAATCTTTAGATGAGGCCAGAGACTTGAAAAAAAAAAAAAAAAGTGTAGGCAGCAAATGATTCAAAAACTATAAAAAAAAATTAAAAACAAAGGCCAAATAAAAAGTTGCTTAGAATTCGTCATTCCATAACATACCAAGCACTGACTAAAGGGCAGAGACATACAGTACGATTCAGAGAAATTAGCCACCATGTAACAAATCTCCTCCTCTTCTGGGCTGATTAATATTCCAGAACTGCCTTCCTGCCAGCAGGATAACACACTGGGGGTCATTTATAAACTTTGCGCAGGGCAGATTGGTTCGCAGAGTGAATATACTTGCCCTGCGCCTGGCTATATTTATAAAGCTGAATAAGAGTGTGCAAAACAGATTTGCGAATTTGTTTTTCACATTGCGAATGTCTATAGGAGCTTTTTAAATATGGCAAAGATCACAAATTGAGAACACTCCGCACCACAACTTTGGTGGCGGAGAAAATATTCGCAAAACTGTTATTTTTTACTGCTAATTTCATGCAAAACAACCTCGCAAAGTGCCAGTACTCATGCAAAGACCCATCTTGTTTGCGAAAATTCATTCACAATGCGAATTCGCAAAAACCGGAAAGACGGGCACAGTAGTGCAATATTGTGGCGTTCAGGAAAAAGCATGGGCAAAACTACCATTTGCGAACAATTATGTGATGTGCGAACTTTATAAATGACCCCCACAGAGTGCTTAGTTTTCCAAAGTTTCCTTTTGAGGCAACTTCAAAATTAAGCGCTCAGATTGCCATTCCGCCAGCAATTTACATTCTAGGTGGCCGGAAGGCAGGGGCAAGCAGTTTGGGGAGCTTAGTCGCCCCAAAGAAGAGGAGATTTGTTGCCGGGCGACGGATCTCCCTGAAGCTGACCATGTGCCTCTGCCCCAAAGGTAAACTGCACACCACTATGTGTGTCTTCAAACGTTTTGTGTTATGTGAGTTAGTAGCCCAAGATTTAAGGTGAAGTCTGCCAAGGTACAGTAACGCATAGCAACCAAAATAGGATGCCTGACCAGTAAATTCTATCTGCTGATTTATTTCTACAGGTGACTAGGCCTATTGCAAATTTTACACCTTCTACTACACAAAGCCAGTAGCATTTCCTATGACCGTGCAGAAACGATTTGTGAGATTGTGCACACAGGGCAGATTTGGGCAGAAAATTCAAGCTGCATCTGCCCCATGTGCACAGATGGATCTTATTCATTCCTGTCACTACACATATGGACAGATACCAGTCAACCTTTTATCACCATTCCATAGGAAAAACTGCCTGTGTGCCAATAGCCATACACAGCTGAAGGATTCAACTGTTCTTGTCCCAGTTCCATGACAAACACAAACTTGCACTTAACCTATTCCCTCCTGTTAGTCCTTGCAGAAACATGGTTAATGATTACAGCAGTAGAAGGTTAAAAGTACAATCCCATAGAGGTTGTCTCAGCAATGGCAGGCTCCCTTTGGATATTACTCTGCAAGATATTTTCAAAAACCAAAAAAGTTAAAAGGTAACTCTTTATCAAGAGTGCATGTCAGCATTGTTCTTAGAACAGAGGAATGCTAGGCAAAAAAGGTTTTTCGGATTCCTGCTTCTACTAACAATATTTTGTTCAGGTATAGGACCCGTTATCCAGAATGCTTGGGACCTGGGGTTTTCCGTATAACAGATCTTCCTGTAATTTAGATCTTGATATATTAAGTCTACTAGAATATTATGTAAACATTAAATAAACCCAATAAGATGGTTTTGCTTCCAATAAGGATTAATTATATCTTATTTGGGATAAAGTTCAAGCTATTGTTTTCTTATTACAGAGAAAAAGGAAATCATTTTTACAAATTTGGATTCGATTATTATAATGGAGTCCATGGCAGACAGCCTTTATGTAATTTGGAACTTTCTAGATAACGGGTTCCCGGCTAACTGATCCCATAACTGTAATATGAAAATAGTTTCAAAGAAATTTTACAATATACATGAATGGGATCTATTGATCTGGAATAAGGGTCTTTCCATAATTAATTCTGCCAAGAGTCATTTCAGTATTAAATAAACCCAACAGGATTGTTTTGTAACCAATATGGATTTGTGCAGCATATTAAGTTGCAAGTACAAGATAACACTTTATTATTAGTGAGAGAAAAAAGGAACCATTTTAAAAACTGAAAACTTGATTAAAATAAATAGTCTTTTAGAGATGGCCTTTGTAACTTCTTTGATAAGAGGTTTCCAGATAATGGATCCCTTAACCTTAACTGTATTATAGTTTGCTTAATATAGTCCTCTATGTGGCGCTTCCTATCTCTGAAGGCGGCATAAGCAGTGACGGGGAAGCTGTTTGCTTGTATACAAACCAGAAAGAGTAAAACAGCTTTCGACTGCAGCTTTTCCACACATGGAGGAATTAATTCAGACATTCTGCTCTCAGACAATGCTTCTGATTTGGCCAAACTGCTGTCGGGCCATTTCAGATCAGGTCTATGGGGAGCAGTTTCAGGCGCTTTGTGCTGTCTATATATGTTTCCCATACAAAAGTTGTGGTAAACTTGTGCTACTTCCCATGGTATGTACCATTAAGAACAAAGGAAAGTGGCACAAGCATCACATAGCTTGCAATTATCTCTTGGGAATGTGGACAAGCCCCTTTTTCATGTGTTAATGTGGGGGATGTGCGCTACATTTTTAAATTAACAATAAGGAATCTGATGCAATTCAAGCCACTAGTTTACTCAGAAAACATGTAGCAGAGAAGCGAATTGCTCCAGAGCCCTGCCGTAGGCCCAAAAAGAAGCATTCACATTAAGGAAAGGGAAAGAGGGTTGACAAAGAGTGGCATGTGTGTGGTGAACTATGGGAATTTAAAGGGATTCTGTCATGATTTATGGTTTTTATTTCTAAATTACACTGTAAACACTACAAATAATTCACTCTATGATGTAAAATTTCATTCCTGAACCAGCAAGTGTATTTTTTTTTCCATTTATAATATTGGTGTGTAGGCAGCCATCTCAGATCATTTTGCCTGGTCATGTGGTTTCAGAAAGAGCCAGCACTTTAGGATGGAACTGCTTTCTGGCAGGCTGTTTCTCCAGCTCAATGTAACTGAATGTGTCTCAGCGGGACTTGGTGTTTTACTACTAAGTACAGTTCTGGACCTGGCAGCCGTTATCTTGTATCAGGGAGCTGCTATCTGGTTACCTTCCCATTGTTCTGTGCTGTTGGGGGGAAAGGGAGAGGGGGTGATATCACTCCAACTTGCAGTATAGCAGTAAAAAGTAAAGGTGGCCATACACAGGCCAATAACTGGCAGCTTATCGGCCCGTACGTGGGGCCCTCCGATCCGCCCAACGATCGGATCAGCCTGATATCGCCCACCTCAAGGTGGGCATATCAGGGAGAGATCGGCTCATTTGTCGACATTGCCAAACTAGCGGATCTCACCGTGTATGGCCACCTTTACTGAAGTTTATCAGAGCACAAGTCACATGACAACTGGATTACAGAGCAAAATTCTGTTGGAACTGATGCACTTTGAAAAAACATTTTCCCATGACCGTATCCTTTAAAGAACACAATTATACCCAAAACATAAATACAGGTCAACAGTAATCATCAGAGATCTGTGGATGAAATACCTAGCATACTGGGGGGAAATAATTTAATTGTAAACTGTGCATCTACTTCAGAGTTTTCAACAGGTACAGCAAAAGAATACATTTGCACATTGCTGAAGCATGGGGATGGAAGCCTGTAAAACCTGACACCACAGATCTGGCCAGCATACGAGGATGGAGAGCACAGTGTATCTGTAGTTATTGTCCGACACAAAAAGGCAACTGTATTAAGCTGAAATGTCCCCATAAAGAGGCCTTTGAGGCTTGGTAAGAGGGCCTGGCCACTGGGAATTAAAAGCACAAACAGGCAAGGTTTCCAGGCTCTCGACTAATAGGTCACTGGATTTAGTTTCAACTGGCACACCAGGTTTGTAAGCAGCCAGTTTGTAAGCAGCCAGTTTGTGAAAAGAAATAAAACAGAATTCAGCTTTGAATAACTATGTAAATAAGGAGGCACACAATTTTAACCACATATATTCAGCCTTTCAGAAAGTCCTCTTACTCAATAAGTAGAATGTGTGCAGCCATGTTTTTCTTTGGGGGGAAAAAAACTACCTTTCAGATGTGTGTTGTGAGTGGAGCTAGAATGCAAAAAAAAAAAAAAAAAAAATTTCACCACAAAAGAAAAATCGACAGTTACTGCAATAATGAACTATGAGAAGACCTGGGATTACATGAAAATAAGGTCAAAGTCAAGAGAAAAGCATATTTCTCTATGTTCTCGGACAATCCCACCCATCACATTATTATCCAGCCATGATCTTAATGAGCTTGCCCCACTGTGTCAGCCTTCTCAGCAGGGTGCTCCCGTGTTCTGCAACATGAATCACAAACCAACAAAGGGGTGGAGGAGGAGAAAATTACAAGTGGATCACTTATATTCTGACAGAAAATATACCTTGAGTTTAATAGGCGTGACTCAACACTCCCAGTCGGAAGAATTACTGATCTTTCAACCCACCCTTGGAACACTTTGTATAAAGTTCTCCACCCAATAAAAGTGAACAAATACAGGCCTGGAGACAACCCAAAAAAATCAACCACTGCACAGACATTTCTCCTGATCCTGTGACCTGTACCAAAACAGACAGAATTCACAGTGAGAGAAGATCTACTCAATACATGGAGTCTGTACCTATACATGGTTCTTTAGCTTCTCAAACTATAGCAACCTGTATTTTCAGGCAACAATAGAGGGACACTGGAGTAAAACGCAATCATCTAGGACAGAGACAGATGAGACGATTCTGGGAGATTTAGTCACCAGACGACAAATCGCTTCTTCTTCGGGTGACTAATCTCCACGAACTGCCTCTTCGTCAGCTGAATCTAAATTGCCAGTGGGACAGCACTTCGAGGAAACTTCGAGCCACTTCGGAAAACAAAGTGCTCAGAGTGCCATGCCGCCAGCGATTTAGATTCTAGCCTGTGGGGAGGTTGCGATTAAATCTCCCTGAATCTTCTCATCTGTCTTTGCCCCTACAGTGTGAAGTGACCAGAGATATAGTCACACATTATGTTGCAGGAAAAAAATCCCAGCTAGTAATTGTCGACAAAAAACTTGCGTGACATGTAATGGTTATACTCGGTATTTTTGTTCCTATAACTCAATGATCCCATCTAAACGAGGATCCTGTTGATTACAAAGCTTGATACTGCACACAATGAATATATTGTATATAATAAAATTTTATCCACTGGGTTGAGGTAGAACAATAAGGATATCGAAGTCCTTTATCAAGCCTGAATTGTGCAAATAGGTAGGTCATAAACTTCTTCCGAGGGCATGAGCGCAGCTGATGCAAATCTGTGCATGGGACCATTTCCAAGGTTTATCATTAAAGAAAGTACACGGGCACAGTTTGTGTGATCAACTTTACCAAACTTTGCTCTCAAGATTAAAGAAAAACAAAATCAAGCTCAATTACTTTTTCACTTCATTTTTATGTCACAAAACAAAGTAAGATCATATTGCTGAAAACCACTGTTTCCCAACTGTAGCAGCACACATCTACAAACTACAACTTCAAGAATCCACTTAAAGGAAAACTATACCCCCCAAACAATGTAGGTCTCTATAAACAGATATTGTATAAAATAACTCATATGTAAAACCTTGCTTCATGTAAATAAACCATTTTCATAATTTAGTAGCATGTGCCATTGGGTAATCATAAATAGAAAATAGCCATTTTAAAAAATAAGGACAGCCTCCTGGGATCCTAGGATCCAACGGTGCACACAAACATACCAAAAACTATAAAGTTAGGTCACATGAGCCAATTAACAGACAGAGTTTTGTCTTTTTCTTCAACACTTTTTCCTGTTACAGTTAGAGTTGAAATATTTTTGGTCAGGTGATCTCTGAGGCAGCACACAGACCATCACGAAATGGTGGTTCAAGGCAAGAGATATAAAAGGGCAATATTTACTTAAATATATATACCAGGTAGGTAAGATCCGTTAATATGTCACTTGATTTGATATAAACATCTGTTGCTCAAAAATTTATTTTTGGGGTATAGTTTTCATTTAAATAGAATAAGGGAAGTGACACACTGGCAGATTCAGGCAACTAATCGCCTGTTCTTCTGGGCGACAATCTCCCCGAACTGCCTTCTCATGTCTTCCCTTCCTGTATAAGGAAGAGTCGCCTGCACTAAGCACAAGCGGCGCTTCATTTTCCGAAGTTTCCTCGTGAGACAACTTCGGAAATGAAGCGCTGCCTGTGCTTAGTGCAGGCAACTCTTCATTATACAGGAAGGGAGGACACGCAAAGGCAGTTCGGGGAGAGCATCGCCCAGAAGAACAGGCAATAAGTCGCCTGGCGACTAAATCTCCCTGAATCTGCCAGTTAGTCACAACCCTAAAGGGTCAGTGCCTTTGTTTACTCCCAGGTATAACCCTTGTTAGCGCCAATGTTTCAGGCCTTAAGGAACAGTAATACCAAAAAAATGTAAGTGTATTAAAGTAATAGAAAAATAAATTACTAGTGCACTGGTACAAGTGGTGTGTGCTTCAGTAACTCTACTCTAGTTTATATAAACAAGCTGCTGTGTAGCCATGGGGGCAGCCATTCATGCTGGAAAAAAGGCACAGCATACACAGCAAACAAATAACCTCTTTAGTATATAATGGGGCTTTTCAAAACTCATCTGTTATCTTCTGTACATCCTGTGCTTGAATGGCTGCCCTTGTGGATATGCAGCAGCTTGTTTATATAAACTATAGTAGTGTTTCTGAAGCAAACATCATTTTTACCAGTTCAGGGCAACACTACATTATATTATCATTCCTTTAAATCAATTTAATTTTTTGGTGTTCGCATTCCTTTAAGCTGGCCAAGCACATTACCATATACCAATTTGGCACAGTCAACAAGCAAGCTGATCTTTGACTGATTTGGCAAACAAGGCTCATGGGATCATTTGGCCCAACAGAATGTTAAACCTGTCAAATCTCTCTTTAGGGTGGCAGCTGGAGGCAAATAAAACAAACAGGAACATAAACTGCCAATTGACAGTTCATATCTTCCCGTACATGTCCAGCTTTACTCAGACTGCACCTGTTGGCTTCTGACTTTGGAAGTCAGTGAACATATACAACTAATGCTGGCCATACACAGACAGATAAAGCTGCAGATATCGACAGCTTATCTGCCAGTGTATGGGGGCTTCCGATGGGTCTTCCCGATCGATATCTGGCCACGATATTGATTAGGAAGGTTTGATTTTCTTCTGACTGACCTGTTTGAGCCCCTTGGAGTCATCGTAATGCGATCGTTTGACCATATGGCCGAACATTTGGATTACCCCGGTATGGCATATCGGGAAAGATCCGCTCGTTTGGCGAGCTTAACATTGCATACTGCAGGCTGTCTAATTACACCAAATTCACTTTGAACAGCACCTAGGAAATTGCTGTTGTGCAGACTGTCAAAAGAGCAGAGCATAGTGGCAAACGTTCAACCCCCCCCATTGTGCATTTATACACTATACTGCCAGCAGGAAATTTTACAGCTATGACATCACTCAAATCATGAGAAACAATGTAAACGCTAACAAAAACCTTAAAGGGGGTTATACATTCAAAGAAACCAATATGCTTAGAGCACTTTTCTATATTCTTTTTTTGCAGATTGCATTACTTTTCTATTTTGAACTGCATAAAATATTTAAGCAGTTTTTTTTGCTTAATAGAACTTACAGTTCAGCAGCCCTAAACAATGGCTGTTGGGCCAGTGGACATGCAGATGGCATCACCACTTAGTCACAGTACTGCACATTAATGCTTAGTCCCTGGGGAATTTACAGCTGTACTGACAGTCAGAGGGAAGGAGCGGCTTCCCTCCAGCTCTGCCCTGCTTCAAAAGTCTAGGTTCTTACTCACATCAGAGTTCTGTCAGGATTTAATATAGGTTAGATGCTTGTACTCACTTACCTCAGTAATAGTTGCTTAATGAAAAGAGAGAACAGAGAATACAGCTTAGTTTCATTTTGAGTTTACACCTCTTAAGTATATAAAGGTAATGTATGACACATTTTAATTATTATTCCACATCAAAGTGGCTAACGTCACACACGGACTCCTCAAATCCAGTTTATTAATTATAGTTAATTGGGGTAAATCTATTCCTCCTCTCTCTTATCTTTATACTCGTGTGGCTCACCGTTAAATTCCTTTTGGCCCGGGTGCAATCCGCCCCGGACCACTCACTTTAGGGTCGGAGGTCTATTCATCAATTACATTCTCCCCACAACTGGATGAAATAAAACTTGTTAAAGAGATTAATCTTACCCCAACCACGAGGTGACCCGGGTGCAGCCACCCCGAGTCCGTCACCAAGAAAAACGTCTAGTAGTCCACCGTCACTATGTAGCAGCGCACTCCAAAACCACCTCACAAAACCGCAAACTCACGGATCACGATTAAAATCAAATCTTTATTCCAACATCTGATAGACAAGCAAGGCGTCTGAGGTCTGACGCATTTCGTGAAACATCACTTCCTCAAGAGACAAATTGTTTAATAGGTGCAGTTGTTACTAGATTTTCCAGTGGAACTAGGCCTGCAAGTATCTTTGAAAATCCATAGTAAAATGTCTAGGCAGGCTAGGGGTAAGGGCAAGGGTAAGGGTAAGGGTAAGGGTAAGGGTAAGGGTAAGGGTAAGGCCAGACGGGAAGATTCGAGGAGATGTGTCGCCTGGCGACTAATCGCCTCTTCTTTGGGGTGACAAATCTCTCTGAACTGCTTCCCCCTGCCTTCCAGTGTCTTTAATGAATAATCACCTGCGCCTATTCACAGGCGGCGCTGGCTTTTCCAAAGTCGTTCGAAGTTGCCTCTTTCCGTCGCGCGAAGTTGCCTCCCGGCGTGTGAATAGGTGCAGGAGATTATTCATTAAAGATGCTGGAAGGCAGGGGGAATCGGTTCAGGGAGATTTGTCGCCTGGCGATTAGTCAGGCGACGAATCTCCCCGATTCTTCCCTTCTGGCCTGAGCCTAAGAGCACCTAAGACTTCCTTTAAAGTCTACAGGAGGGCATTGAGTAAGCTTCCATCCATTTAAAACTGATATCAAACTGTGCCCTTGCTCATTGATCTACCCCAAAATGTAGCTGGCCTAGATAGGAATAATTGTCCCTACAATAACTAAACAAGATTTTTAATATTCATATCTTTCAGAATCATGTGGACTATATAAAAGCATGACGCTGCCCACAGAACTTCAAACGATATTTATTGCCATTTAATTATATAGCACAAGTAAGTCATGCAGCATCCTTTTGTTAAAAACTCCGTTTTGGTATAAATTAATATAAAGGGGTTGTTCACCATCCAAACACTTTCAGATCAGATTATTTTAAAAAAAATTTCAATAGCTTTTATGGCTTTTTTCCCTCCAAAGACAAGTTTACAGTTGAATGTTCCTGCTTGGTGTTATAGTCTTGCAGCTCAGATATTCAGGTGCAGAATCTGAACTGTTACAATTTGCTACATTAAGTTGATACACTGCTCAGCACCATCTGTGGAATATAAGCAACTATTGTATCAATTATAACAGCTACCTTCAGGAAATTCAGGGATTCTGATCAGCAGGGACACAGATAAGATATACATCAGTGGTTCTCAACCCTCCTAATGCTGCGACCCTTTAAAACAGTTCCTCATATTGTGGTGACCCCCCAAACATAAAATATTAAAATATTTTCATTGCCAGCCCAGAGCGGATTGTTAGGAAAGTACAGGAGACGGCGTGACTGCATGAAGGTTAGTTTTCTGTGCATAGTGTAGCAAAAAATTTTTGCCACACCCCAATTACAATTTTACAAATTTTAAATGGGCAGGGAGAACTGTATGGCAGTCCCTACTAAGGGGATATAGAAAGTTGTAGTGCAACTGGCTTCCCTACACAAGTTACTGAACTACAACTCCCAGAACCAACGCCAGGATAGCTACAACCTTGCCCCAGGGCTAGTGGGGAGAGAGATGAACCTGCTCCTGGAACCCCTTAAGGGAGGTTTGACCCCCAGGTTGAGAACCACTGATATACATCAACTTATTAATCATTTAGTACAGTTTACAGAGTTTGTTTTATCCCCCACCCCCCCCAGAGCGGTTTCAGAAAGAAATAAGAAGGTTTAAAATCAAACGAAGAAATGTGAAAATGGTTACAAATAAAAAATATAAAGTAAATGAAAGAGTCTTTATTTCTTGTTGCCTATCTGAAAACAACTGAACAAGCGCTGGCAGGTCAACAACCCCTAAAAGAAAGGTTTATATACTAAAACTGGAGTTAGAGGGCCTTGCTCACAAATGCTTACACTCTAAATATTCTACATACTGTATAAACCTTACAAATATTTCTTAGGGCAATGGACACACTATGCTGGACATATGTAAAGAACTGTTTTGCAGTCAATGAAACCTTTGATGACTTGTCGTTATAGCTTACAGGGCTGAGCTGGGAACAATACCCCAATTGTGTAGAAGTGTGTTTACAGGATATTGCACCCCCTACAATAATTTATTTACAATCACACTTGGCACACAGCTTAAGTATTCAGCTCTGGGAGCTTTTGGGATGTGAAGCTCTTTGCTCACAGAATTCTGATAACTCATACATTTAGCCTCCTTCAGCAAATACATCAGCCTATAAATAAATGGGCAACTTTGCTCTGGGATTTTTACTTTCAGTTTTGGAAGGCATGGGTAAAAACATGAAGGCAATGTCTGGATTTATTTTAGAAGGGCTGAGGTTTGGGGGAAAAAAAGACTAGTCTTTTAAGATTATAGTAGGGTTATGGTGTTGAAGAGTGAGGATACAAGTTAATAGCCAAATGTTCCATGTTCTAATCTTGGGAATGGTCGCAAAAAGCTGGAGGCAAAAATTTGGGAACCAAAGGACACTGTGAAAGACTGGGCACCAGAAAAAATATCAACCTATCAATGCTATTTCTTGGCAAATTGAGAGAGAGAGAGAGAAAATGGACTGGTTAACTTCTGAAAGGACTCCTATCTAAAAGTAATTAAAGTAGGGGTTGTATTATTTCTTGATAAAAGTGGATCCTGTGACATAAATGACACCACTAAGGAATGCTAATAAAGAAATATACACATTTAAACTAGTGTGGGTTATTAAAATGTAATCTTTGGGGGGGGGGTACACCAAATTGACAGGAAGTCCTACATGTAGAATGGAAGGAGAGCTCACTAGGGATACAAGAAAATACAGAATATTCCAAAAGGCACGGACACGTCCATTGTCATAGGTACATGCTATAGAGTGTGCAACAGAGCCATATGCGCGTTACCTTCCTCTGTTGTTTTTCCCAGGCTGGGTCCAGCAAAAGGTCCCGGTCCCAGTCGTCCTCTTGTTCCATATAGCGTTGCTCTTGTTCCAGCTGGCCCATGTGAGGGGGAGCCCCTCCGCCGGTCATGTGATAATCCACCATGGCGGTGCGAGACAGAGAAATCAAAGCAGGAAGCCTAGGCAGAACGGAATCTCTGGGGAAAAGAAGCGGGATGCGTGCACGGGCCGCGGTGCTATAGCAGCCTTGCACTCCACTACTACCCGCTGGGAGTAGTATTAATGCGTGTGACCGGGCGCTGTCCTGACGCTGTCCTATCACTGTTGTTAGCAACTAGATGTGCGCATGTGCAGGGCACCTCCCTCAACAGCTCACCTCAAGTCTGCCAACCTATAGAATTGAGCTCGCTGATGGGAAAGAACACGCCCGGAAAAATGTAGCCCAATGGAAGAGCAAACGAGGTTTTGCTCTCCAAATCCATTTATTAGTTTGCCAGGCAGTACTATTACAGGATAGGGAGCTGTGCAACGTCTGCATGTAGGACCCTTGCATTCTACTGGCAACAGATTTGTGGCTTTCACGCGCTCGTTGCTGTTCCCGCCTTTTATGAACTTCCTGCTCGTTGCCAAGGGCAAAACTGACGCGCTATTATAGTCTCACATAGAGTTCCTGAACACAGATTGTAGCGATGTGGTGAATGTACTTAATAAAAACGTGTATTGTTGCGCATATTTTCTCTTTAATACTTTGGGTTGTCCCCTAAATACTGGCTCAATGTCGTGTTCGCTACGTATCCGCAACAATATGCAGATGTGACAGACCTTTTTCAGACATGTCAACTAATTTTTTTTCGGGAATCACTGGCGTAACTGGGCGTGGCGAACGATCTACAGCCTGCAATCCAAACGCGTTGCTTTTCTTAGCTCGCAGCACCTGGAAACCGTGGAGATGTTTTACGCCAGTGAAATTGGCGATTTCGTTGTTGACACTGCTGGTTTCTTCTTTTTTTTAAATTCTGTGCCTTGTGTTATTACTGCGCATTTGCACAGTGCCAACATGAATGCAACACGTTCTTCAAGTAGCTCCAAATTTCTGCATCAGTAAATCATTTCTGGACTGGGATTTAAAATAGGCCGTCGCATTTTAAGTCCTTCACCAGTGCACAAAATATTTGGTGTTCATGGTATCTTACAGCAGCCTCTATGGCATTTGCCACAATTCACAGATTGCCTGTCAGTAATAATGGGGCTCCATAATAAGTTAGCAGGGTCTTTACCCCCCTTAAAGGAGAACCAAACCCTTAATAATAAAAACCGCTATCCCCCTACCCTACATAAACCCCTCTCCCTGCTCCCCCCCAGCATGGGTAGGGTTGCCTCCTGGCTGGTATTTTACCAGCCTAGCCGGTACAACACCTGCCAAGGCCGGAGCCAGTATTACAAATTTTCCCTGCTATGTAGCTGCGGTTAAATTTGTAATACCCTTAACATAACCCCTTGGCCTGCCCCTAAATTGTAACTTTCCACCTCCTTCTGGTCTTCACTGCAATGCGGCCATGCCCCTGTTACATCATGGTCCACCCCCTTTTACATCAGCCCGCCCCCTTTTGTTCCTGCCCCACCAGTTGGTAAAACTTTTAAGAAAATGTGGCAACCCTAAGCCTAGGTATTACCTTCGGTAACCCTAACTCTTTACTTAACCCTCGTTGCAGATTCAGTTCAGCGCCATCTTCCGGTTTTTTAGTTCTTCCTACTCTTTGGCAATTTCCATCACTTTCGGCGCATGTGCAGTTGTCAAAAAAAAACCCCATAAGATTGCTCCAACTGCGCATGTGCCGATACATAGTTACATAGTTAAATTGGGTTGAAAAAAGATAAAGTCCATCAATTCAACCCCTCCAAATTAAAACCCAGCATACACCCCCCCACACACTCTTTCACACAAACCATATATGCCCATAGCTATACTAACTGTAGAGTTTAGTATCAAAATAGCCTTTGATATTATGTCTGTCCAAAAAATCATCCAAACCCCTCTTAAAAGCATCAACAGAAGCAGCCATCACAACATCACCCGGCAGTGCATTCCACAACCTCACCGTCCTGACTGTGAAGAACCACCTACGCTGCTTCAAATGAAAGTCCTTTTCTTCTAGTATTAAGGGGTGGCCTCTGGTGCGGTGTCCTCTAATCATGTCCCCTCGCAAGCACCGTTTTTCCAGAGAAAACAACCCCAACCTGGACAGTCTACGCTTACTCCACAAAGAAGACTGAAGAGAAGAAGATGGCGCCTGTGAACTCCAATGTGCTCAATCTGCAAAGTGAGGTAAGTAAAGTCTTAGGGACAATTACTGAAGTAAACACCTGAGCTGGGTGAGGAGTGGAGGTGGGTTCTATATAGGGGGATAGGGTTTTTTTTTTTTTTAAACTACAAGTTTGGTTCTCCTTTAAGGGAGAAAACACATAGCGCTAATACATACCTCCCAACGTTTTGGAAAGAAAAAGAGGGACAAAAGGAGTCCGTGTGCGTAGTGCAGTGAAATTTTTTTTGGTCACACCTATTTTTGTAGCTATGCCCTAATTATCATGTTCATTTTACAAAACTTGTCAGGTTATGAACGTTTGAGCCCATTTCTGTGATTTTCATGTGTTGTTACAGCTTTGCTAATGAAAGTGAATTACCCTTTAAGCTGTGAGTCTAAGTTCTCCCAAGAGACTGGTTTATCTAAATTGTTACAATTACTTATATGCTTATCTCAAAATTGTTACAAAAGTATCTTAGTGCATCTTGGTGGCTGTTTTGGGCTGTCTGCCACAAGTTCAAAACTTTGTATCGTTTTTGGCTGTTCAGTGTTTGAGATCAAAGAAAAAGTTGGGACATTTCAGTAACAAGCTGGGACTGCGGGTTGAGCTGTCAAAATTGGGACTGTCCCGCCCAAAATGTAACATTTGGGAGGTATGCTACTAGTAGCTTATACTTACCACAGCTACAAAACAGGCAACAGGGATAAAAGTCCGAATTTATCTCATTGGCCTTTTAAAGCGGAAAAAAAATTTAGTTGAAAAAATATATTCATATTTTTCATAATTTATTAAATTCCAAGGTTTTTGAATGTCTGAATTAAAAAGTACTCCACCTCAGACCTGCCAAGTTCATGTAGAAGTCAATGGGAGATGTCCCGAAGATATCCTGATCTGCAATGGGTTTTGTGCAATAATCCAAATAATTTGTGGTTTTCAGGCAATAATTATTTTTGGGCAAATCCAAATCATTTGTACAACTTAAATCATTTCACAGTTTTATCATTTTTTTCCACACAGGAATGTTTCAGGACATTGTATTGATAAATAAGGGGAAAACAATCTGTGCGGATTTGGTCTGAATATTTTTCCAAAGATTATGAGAAATTTTCGGAATTTGATAAAGAACCCCCTTGATGTGTTTTTAGCAGAGGCAATTCTTGATTAATTGTTCAACCCCTACATAATTGCTACATGTAAATATGATGCACAATATACAATAAAAGTACACAGAAATATACAGTTATTTAAAGCCACAGTTTTACTCTACATTACCCAGCCAAATTACAGTATATAGTAAAGGGCATGTATTATCACTAACTAGGGATTTTCAGCAGGATTCTGATTCGGCCAAATCCTTGTACCTGGCCGAACCCAATCCGAATCCTGACCGAATGACTTTTTGTCACAAAACAAATAAGTAAAAACATTTTTAGCCGCACACCCTTCCTCTGACTAATTTGCATATGCAAATTAGGGTTCAGATTCGGTTCGGTATATGGCCAAATCTTTAGCAATGGATTCAGGAGTCCGGACAAATTCATAATAGTGGATTCAGTGCATCCCTATCACTAACCCTACATCCTATATAATCTTCCAGACAGAATCTAGTACAATATAATGTAAATCAAGCATTATCTGGAACATTTATAGCCAGTGTGTGGAAAATCCAGTGTGATATTGAGGCCTGGGTGCATAAGCCCAGACCTTCACAAGGAAAGACTGAGAATTCACAACGGAGCACCATGTAGAAAACGTGCAGCTAAAATGCAGAAATGTATCATAAGGACCAACATACAAATAGCCTTATACGCTTCATGCGCAGGGAATAGTTCTTGTCACATTTTAGTCTTCTGCCTAAATAGAAATCCTTACTGTGTGTTTCTGTAATAAAACCATAAACCTCTCAGATACAGGTTTCCCTATGAAAGGGCTTTAGTTCTTCACTATACTTTATGTAACACCTACAGTGCTTCCAACCAAGCATGACCATTTTAAGTAGAGAAGCACATGATATTGTCCTTAGGATTTGCCTGTTCCTTCAGAAGTTTTTCAGCTTCAACTTGGAACATCCCAAGTATAGATAAAAAAAAGTGTGTTGGGTACTGGGAGAGACACTTATTGTCCATCACTGCCTTACCTTAATTTCATTCGAGCGTCCGAAAAAATCGTACAATTCGAACAATCGACCACTCCGATCGTACGAATGGTATTCGAGCAGGACTTAGTCTCAGAAGCCTATGGGGAGCTTCCCATAGGCTTCTATTGCAACTCGGTAAATTCAATCTGGCGAAGTAGGCAGTCGAATAACTTTAAAATTTTAATTCCTACGATCATCGAATGATCAAATTATCGAATGTCCGATCATTCGATCTATTCGATATTCGATGATCGAAGAGCCCAAATTTTAGTTTACGATTTCACGAAAAATTTGTACGATCGAACTTCGATAATTTCACGTGAAATTCGTAAATTTGCCCCTCTGTGTAGCTTGCCATTCTGTTGTCAATCTGCAGGTTTACATTTTTTTCCTGCACTTTCAAGTGTATAGAATAGGCTTTATCCCTCTACATATTAAATGGTTGCTCTCCACTCACAGCAGCATACTACCACTGCTGCACAGCTTGGGAAATACTAGTGGGGGGAACATTATCCTATATAGGCCCTGTCCCCTTGCATGTTCTCATGCTGTGGTCAGTTAGCTTAGCAAGCCATGTTATATCAAAACAACAATGTAATAATCAGCAGTAACTAGATCTATATATCAGACAGGGGGCAGTTAAAATACCTTTAAGGCCTAGGTTTGCTATCTGCCTTGTTTTGACCAGACAAACTAGTTTTTCTTGGGGCTGTCTGGATAAACTACCTGAATTTCTGCCTGCCCGAGGTCAATTTATTTGACATTCATGAAACACAGAAAATTTAAACTTGTTTTCAACATTGTTTCACCAGAGTATTTTTCAAATGCTAAATGCCAAGACATGAACATTTTTTCTCTCCCTGAAGAGCAAAAACTTTATTACATACGCTAAGATTAGAACCCTTCAGTCATATCTTGTAGTGTGAATAGATAGCACAATTATACTTGCAACAAGTCGAAGCTAAGCATAAGGCAACACAAGTTATATGGCATATCATTTCCTCCAGCATGTATGTTATCAGTTACAGTCTACTATGATAATGCATAAATAATCCATTTCAGTAACCCCCTCTCTAACGTGTAAGGGCAAGGCTAGACGGGGAGATTCGGGGGAGATCTGTCGCGTGGCGACTTCTCGCCGCGACAAATCTCCCCCGAATCTCCCCGAATAGCTAGTCAGCGCTGTGCACTCGCTAGGCATAAAGTCGCCTGCGCTTGTTCACACGCAGCGGCGCAATTTTAAAAGTCGCTCAAAATTGCCTCGCCAGGCCCCGTCTGGCCTTGCCCTAAGCCCTCATTCCCCATTAGGGTTGCCACCTGGCCGGTTTTTTACCGGCCTAACCGGTATTTTTGTTGGCTGATCCCAATGTTATTAATAGGAAAAAGGGCTGAATATATAGGAAGGCCGGTATTTTTTTAAAGAAAAGGTGGCAACCCTATTCCCCATTCATAAACATCTTTCATTAAACACTTTTTTACTTGCCACTTTAACCTTCTTGCTCTCTCTGGATTTCTTAGCAGTGGGTGATTAGCAGTGAGCCAACGAGGCTGAGGTGGCCAGCTTTATCTTTCTAGATATGGTATTACTTTATGTGGGGAGTTAGCTCTCCTTTTACTGTCTCTCTACTATCTCTTAATTGAGAGGGGTACAGAGTTCCAGACACTCTTCAAAATACCCTGCTTTGCTGTAATCTATTTCCTTATAAAATAAATATTATTAATGTTTAAATATATATCTATGGGTATGGGACTTGTTATTAGGGATGCACCAAATCCAGGATTCGGTTCAGGATTTGGCCTTTTTCAAAAGGATTCAGATTCCATCGAATCCTTCTGCCTCGCCAAACCAAATCCAAATCTTCATATGCAAATTAGAAGTGGGGAGGGAAATCACGTGACATTTTGTCACAAAACAAGGGAGTAAAAAATGTTTTCTCCTACCCAACCCTAATTTGCATATGCAGATTCAGTTCGGTATTCGGCCAAAGGATTCAGGGGTTCCGTTGAATCCAAAATAGTGGATTCGGTGCATCCTTACCTGTTATCCAGAATGATCAGGACCTGGGGTTGTTTGGATAATGGATCTTTCCGTAATTTGGATCTTCATAGGTTAAGTTTACTAGAAAATCATGTAAACATTAAATAAACCCAATAGGCTGGATTTGCTTCCAATTAAGATTAATCATATCTTAGTTTGAATCAAGTTCAAAGTACTGTTTTATTATTACAGAGAAAAAGCAAATTATGTTAAAATAATTTGTATTATTTGATTATAATGGAGTCTATGGGAGAAGGCCTTTCTGTAATTCGGAGCTTTCTGGATAACGGGTTTCCAGATAATCCCATACCTGTATAGCAACTTCTGCTCATAGTTTGTCAATGAAGCAATTAGTTTGCTCGTTAGGCAGGAGTGACAGTCTCTTTTCTCCTGGTGTTGTACTGTTGTATATGTGCAGTCATAATAATTAAAGGGCATGTGAATTCATCCCATATAATTAAATGTTTCTATTGGAATCTTTAAAAATTATTAATTTTTCAATAGTTTTTTATTTTTCCTGCCTCTGACGGTCCAGTCTTGAAAGGTCAAAAATTTGGTTTGTTTTCTAGCTGCACTATTATCTCTTCATTGCTGCAGGAGCCAATAAGAAGCAAGTATACATTGAGCAAAGTGTTATGTCACTTTTAGCTCGCGTGTATTCTCACTTCCGACTGACTATAGCGACATAGTTGCATGTTTCCACTATATGGGATTTGGCCGAATCCTTTTTGAAAGATTCAGCCAAATACCAAACCAAATCCTAATTTGCATATACGGGAAAGGAAAAAGAGGGAAAAGAATGTTTTAATTCCTTGTTTTGAAACGAAAAGTCATGTGATTTCCCTTCCCACACCTAATTTATATATGCAAATTAGGATTTGGTTCGGCCACACAAGGATTTGGCCGAATACTGAACCGAGGATTTGGTGCATCCCTAATATAATGTATTTAAGCAATGGCTACAGAACCAGTTTCTGGAGTTCACTTATGCATACTGTAACCATATATTTTCATATCCGGTAAGAAGGAGAAGAGAAGTATCCACATTAATGAGACTTGGTTTGGTTAGTAAGATTTCATAGGCATTGTCTTCCTAAAGATAGATCCACTTAATTATCTTTTATTGATGGTTTTATGTGACAGTTTAATACAGGTAAATATGTTAATATGTTTTGTATTTTATAGCTTTTACAAATCATAATACTTGTGGTGAGTGCCAATGTGCCTGCGCAGCCTTCTGATGAACTGTGCATGATTGCATGAAACCTTGGAATTAGCAGTAGCTTGAACTTTCTTTACTGGGTTGCAGTTCTGGATTTGGGGAATGATGCACAAGGAAGCCATCCCTTAACCTCCTTATTTTTGTGAAATAGCATCCCATAAGAAGGGGTGCAAAGGTTTTGAATCCTGGAACTTTCTTTTGCTCCTCTCCACTTCTGCATGCAAATAAAATGCAGAGGTAAAATAAGATATAGTTAAATATCTAGGAGATAAACGGAGAGAAAAGATTGCTGGGTCAGAAATAGAGAAGAGATAGAGAAGTTTAACTAGATAAAGAGGGTGGAGGTATCAGAGAGGGTTATAGAGAAAAGGAGAGAAGAAGAAGAAAACAGGGGAAACAAAAAGAGAAAATGAAGGTATTAAACAGTGGCAGGTTACAGAATAGTGAGAGAATGACATGTATGAAATAATCCTGGGTAATATAGAATATGATGGGGTTGTGCTATGTCATGACACAATACACAGGCAGAAGCTGGATTGACAGCCAAGAAAAGTCATATGCACAATTTTGGTTTTGGGTGGATGAAACCAGAAAAACTTGGTGTGTGAGGCTTAAAATAATGGCTTCATAAACAATGGGTGTGGCTTATGGTTGTAGGAGGGGCTTGTTTAGCATGCTGCGCTACGCTCACCACACAGAGAATCCCTTCACTCCAATTCAAACACTGCTGGGTTGCATCTACCATGACAAGTGAATCACATGCTAGGTCATGTCTGAAAAATGATGGAACGTATTGTTGACAGCAAACAAGCTCACACACAGTTTAAAAAAATCTAAATTAAATCCACTGTAATTCAATGTTTTATGACTTCCAAGGTTTGAAGACTTTTTATTGACCCTGTATATCAACAAAGTCTGTTCTCATCAATATTTCCCAAAATGTGGTGTGCATCATATATAGCATACAGCCGCTTTTTACAGATTATGATGCAATTCATCCTGTTTCTCACACCCAGTTGCAATAAATCAGGAAATGTTTAACTAAACCTGACAGCAGACCTAAACTATAGGATGTGCTTTCCTGAGGGGTATGAAGGTAGGAGAAGGGTTGCACAATAAAAGCTGCCAAGGGGATGCAGGACAACCCACAGACATGAGAATCATATGCGAAGATGTCAGGGACCCAGTGGTGTGGAATCTAGTAGCACATGTTAATTAGCATAGTCACTAAACTAAATAACATGCCGCTAGATACTGCACTGCTCTGCTACTAAATTTGTGCTTGTGAAATGCCTTCTACCCCACTGTGTCATATATTTCTGGTCCCATCATGTTATTAATAAACAAGGAGAATTCAACATGTAAATGGAAAAAACCCTCCCCTGTGTAGCCCCCCCCTCCCCGGCCTACCTGCCCCCCCCGGGCAAATGCCCCTAACTTGTTACTTACCCCTCCTTCCAGGTCCTGTCCAGCGGACTTCACAGGCGCCATCTTGTCTTGATTGCTCTTCATCCTGTACTGACCAGCGTTTTGGGACGAGGAATCTGCTGGTGCAGAGCTACTGTGCATGCGCCGAAAGTCACAAACTTTCCGATCATTTTTTTTTTTTTGGAAAGTTTGTGACTTTCGGGTACATGCGCAGTAGCTCCATACCGGCAGATTCCACCAACTGTGCATGCGCCCGAAAGTAACAAAATTTTCTATCTTTTTTTTCCCGAAAGTTCGTGACTTTCAGGCCCGTGTGCAGTTGGGAGGAATCAGAATGTTCGTGACTTTTGCACGTGTAGTAGCTCAGCACCGGCAGATTCCTAGTACTGCACATGCACCAGAAAATGCTGGTCAGTACAGGATGAAGAGCAATCAAGGTTTTTCCCCCTTAAAGGTTGAGGTTGAATTCTCCTTTAAACCCCTCTTAAAGGAACAGTAACTCCAAACAATTATAGTGTTTTAAATATAATGTACTGTTGCCATGCACTGGTACAACTGGGTTGTTGGCTTTAGAACCACTACTATAGGTTATATAAACAAGCTGCTGCATAGCCATGGGGGCTATACATCATCAATTCAGAATTTAGTAGATGCACCTTTGACAGCAATTCTGTTCTTCTTTGCAAAACTGCTCAAGCTTTATCAGGTTGCCTGGGGTTCATAAGTGAACAGGCCTTTTCAAGTCCAGCCACAAATATTCTATTGGATAGAGATCTGATCTACACATTTCAGTTTTGCCTTTGTGCTTGGGCTCATTATATTTCTACAAGACAAATCTGTGAGTTTCTTGCAGACTGTAACAGGATTTCCTCCAGGAGTTTGCAGAATTTTGCTACATTTATTTTCCCTCTACCCTCATAAGCCTTCCAGGGTTTGCAGAGAAGCATCCCCACAGCATGATGCTGTCACTACCATGGTTCATGGTGGAGAATTTATGTCTATGGTGATGTGCCAAACATTGCTTTGTGACAAGAAAGTTCCTATTTCTGTTGATCAATTAAAAAAAAAAAAAATCAAAAGTAAATCCACAGTTTTCTGTCATGTAAGCACGGCACCTTTCAGGGGGTGAATACTTTTTATAGGCACTGAATATCAACAAAGTTTGTTCTGAAAACGTGGTATGAGTCAGCGACAACATAAGGTCGCTTTTTACAGATTGCGATGCATTTCATCCTGTTTCTCAAACCCAGCTGCAATAAACCAGGTAAAAAAACCTTAGCGCAGTCCTAACCTGTAGGGTGTGTTTCCTGAAGGGCATGAAGCTAGGAGCAGGCTTGCACAATAAAAGCTGCCAAGGAAGTGCAGGGCAACCCACAGAAGCTTTTAAGCAAACATGATTAATCATATGCTAAGCTGCCAGGGAGCCAGTGGTGTGGAATCTAGTAGCACATGTCAATTAGCATAGTCACTAAACTAAATAACATGCCACTAGATACTACACTATTCTGCTAGTAGTAGGTTGCCCTACACCAATGTGTCATATATTTCTGGTGCCATCATGTTATGAAATGCCTTGTGTCAATGTAAAGTTATGAAATTGTGCCCACTACTTTAAGAGTGGATGGTCTTGCAAGTGAGAGTGGCTAAAATAGATGGGTGTGACAAAAAAAACAAAAAAAACGAATGCAGTACATATTACTCCACGTTTTAAGTCTTGTTTATTAAATATTTACAAATAGCCAATTTTCATCCATAAAAAAACAATTTTCCACTGAGCACTTACTATTAATATTAAAGATCCTAGTGCATCAATGCCTTTGAATTTATAATTGTGGCCAGGGCCGCCCTCAGAGGGGCACAGGAGGTACTGCTGTACCGGGCCCAGGCCTGAAGGCTGGGCCCCCTTGACCCCTCCGAAGCCGTGCCC
>CM044446.1:57176216-57197371 GCA_024363595.1 Xenopus borealis
TACTTTCCTTACAAAACAACTTTGGAGACAGGTTAAAGCAAAAATGAACTGCCTCTCCTCGCTGACATAAACATATACATTGCCGCACAACAGGAAATAAAGATCTCACCTAAAGAAAGAAAATTCATAAAATATATAGCATGAAGAGGAAAAGCCAGAAATGGAAGTTATAGAACTGTGAAAACGAATGTAGCAGAAATGCTCATTTATAATACAGGGTGGAAACCACAAAATAAAGTGAGAAGAGACTAGATGTTATTGGCAGAATACTGATCAACATCAGAAACCTGTAAGTATTATGAAAATATATTTGTAGAAAATATACAGAATCTGTATAGGGAGGAGTTCCAGATATCATACAACTTTTGCATATTGCTGTAAGTGTGTCCCCATTATACAGTATCTACATTTCTTGAAAGACAACAGTAGATCTACTGATCCTTTAAGCTTTAAGTTTTCCCTGCCCTCATTCAACCCTCACTTGAGCTGACTTTTTTTTTTTTTGCCTGGGATGAAGTAAATGTGCAAGTCACACCAGTATCTAAGATTACTTTACAGCACATGTGAATAGCCCAGGATAAGAAGGAGGTCAGTGCAAGTGAATTCATTTGGTAACTGGACTGTAACAGTTGTCTGTAAGATGACATTAGATTGGTGTGACATGAAATGATGTAGGGGGCAGAGAGTTATCACAAAAGGGGACAGGGCAGTTAAATGAATGAGCAAGCTGATTGGGGGCCTATTGCCAGAAATTGTGTGTTATCCCCTCTGAAAGAAGGTATTTGGGTCCGGTTGGGGGTGGACAGGGGTGAAATAACAAGTAGCTACAAATTTAGCTATTTGTTATTCCAGCCCAGGCCTTGGCTGGTATTTTACCAGCTAGCCCAGTGAAAGAGTCCTGCAGTGGGTCGGGTACCCAGGGGTTACCTGCAAAAACCTGCGGTACCCGGGTGCGGTTATAGACGCGGCTCGGCAGTTTGTGGGTTGGGCCTGCGCGTCTTCTCAATTGTGATTTTTACTTTTTTCTGATCACGCCTACTTCTGATGATGTCACTTCTGGTTCACAATGACAGCATTTCCTGATTCTTGTGGGTCAGTGGGTAACTAAGCTGTCTGAATCAATATCGGTGGCCAATCTATCCTAAATAGATGCTATACCTTTAAAAAAAACAAAAGGTGTATAGAATCCTAAACCTATGTCTGGTTTAGAAGTACCAGCAAATCATACAAATTGTAAATTCTTGGCAGAGAGTGGTTTTTATTTTCCAAGGAGACTTCTTGGCCCAATGTGACAGGCTCCACACACAATGTTTTGTACAAGGGTTAGAAACTGCTAATGCCATTTAATACCTTTCAATTTCTCTTACCTATTGGGGAAACCTAGGAAAGTCTAGTTAGCAAGGCCTAACTAGACTAACCCACATTACACAACCACCTACCAAGCAATCTTTGTTAAACAAATTTACACAGGGCTACCTCACCTAATGGGGACTTGCCCTTTCATTACTGCTATGTAAACCTTCCTTAGCTGAAAGTTTTTTTTAGAGAGGAAGGTATAGGGTAAAACTTTCCATATGAAACATAACAAAAGTGGTGTAAAGGTGATCCCTTCATTGCTAAGATGATAATCACAGAAAGCTTTCAGAACATCCATGTTCCATTTTAAAAGCTAACACTAGGGGGCCTATTTATAAAGCCTCAAATTTTTCTGGTCGAGTTTAAAAAGGGGGAAAAAAACCTACATTTTTAAAGATAAAAAAACCTTCACTTTTTCTAGATTTTCCAAAAAACACACTAAAACCTGTCAAAATCATGTATAAGTCAATGGCAGATGCTCCCTTTAACAACTGGAACACATTTTGTACCTTAGGATTCTTTAATATTTTTGGGGCTGTTTGTGTTTTTCATTCAACAATCCCAAAAAAAAAAAAAAAGCGATATAATATATGCTTGATTTTGTCTAAATGTTTTTTCGCACATTGTCAGTTTCCCAGCTGCCCCCAGTCATGTGATTCGTGCTCTGATAAACTTCAATCACTCTTTACCAGCGCTAAGCAACAAGTTGGCGCTATAGAAATACATGTTAATAATAAATAATAATACTGCTGTACTGTAAGTTGGAGTGATATCCCTCCCTTTTTCCCCCCAGCAGCCTAACAGAACAATGGGAAGGTAACCAGATAACAGCTCCCTAGCACACGATAACAGCTGCCTGGTAGATCTAAGAACAGCACTCGATAGTAAAACCCATGTCCCACTGCGTTCCATTCATTTACATTGAGAAGGAAAAACAACAGCCTGCCAGAAAGCAGTTCCCTCCTAAAGTGCTGGCACAAGTGACATGACCAGGGGCAGCTGGGAAATTGACAAAATGTCTAGCCCCATGTCAGATTTCAAAACTGAATATAAAAAAAATCTGTTTGCTCTTTTGAGAAATGGATTTCAGTGCAGAAGTCTACTGGAGCAGCACTATTAACTGATGCGTTTTGAAAAAAAACATGCTTTCCCATGAATGTATCCCTTTAACATAAAGGAGCAGTTTGCAAATCTTGTATAAAATCCAACCAGAGCCCCATATAGATGAATGTGTCCCAGGAGGTCTACTCAATGTCCGAGAAATCCTAGTTTTATCATTTTTTTACATTTTGTAATAATCAACTCAGTTGCAAACTTTATGAGTAGAAGAATCAGTCATTTTATTGCTGATGTTATTTTATGGAAGATTCTGTAACATGTTCACATAAAAAAATTAATTTATCAATTAACTTCAGATAATCATGGCATGTTCAAAGGTTCTATCTTGTGTTAAGTCAATATAATGCTTTTCCCTAATAAGCTAAATTTCCACCTCATAGAGGAAGCTGATGCTAGCCACAGTACATTTATGTAAACATGTAACCCTGAGGTAATGATGAAGTGTTGTAACTGGTAGAATCCCTCACGTGAAGCACTTCTTTAACAGCTGGACCATTCTTTGTCGACCTTCGTCACATAACGGACCCGTGTACAGTCACCTGTCTGAATGTGGGATTACGTCACTCAACAAGAAATGCTTTTGCAGCTCTAGTCTGTGTGCATATGACTCTGCTTACTCACAAGGTCAGCTATACAAAGCTAACTGCAGCCACTGTCAGGAGTAAAAGAAATATTAAAACCAATTAAAACCTTCAACTTAAATCTCTTCAGTAATAACAGAGACTTTTGGTTCTGACCTGATGATAATTTAGTGATACAGCACCGGAGTGAGTAGAGTCTGCAACTTGAAACATTCCTGTAAAGAAAATAATCATAACTGAAATGAACATTATTATATTTCTACTACACACCACTTAAATAAGTAAAGGGCAAGAGCATAGTCAAATTTTACATTTAAAAAGTTCTATTTTAGAAAATGTAAAGGTTAAAATGTCTGAATTCAAGTACAAAAATGACATAGAACAACATTTTTTTGGGTTTCATTGCTCTAAAATAAAAATATCACAGACACCACGATTTGTCTTTTAGTAAAATATGAGATGTGTCTTTGATACTTTGTAAAGCACTGTATACATTTATTTGACAAACAACGGTGTGGCAGTTGCAGGCCTACAGATTTTCCCCAGAGGATATTTTAAGAAAACGACAACTACACTCAGAATTCTTTGACTTACTGTATATATAAAAGCACACAACCTGTGGTCAAGAGACTTTATATGGTCATGGAACTCTACAGCTAATTCAAACACATCTGTGTTACACACATTTGTTATGTTTGCTTGGTATATACTTGAAGATTTGTCTTCCTCTCATTTACCTCTAGTCAGCTTGACTGAAGAGCTACAATCAAATGACCTAATAGAATTTCAGGCCATATGGACTCAATATGGTGGCGTTTTAGAAGTTGTTACACTTGTAATGGCCTTTTCTGATGAGGGGTATTAGGAGGGGATACTACACTGTATAGATTACTAATGAAAACTCACTGTGATGCAGTTCTGCAGATACTGTCAATAGAAAGGCTGTGCAGTTGCCTGTGCAACAAATCAGATCATTTTCTAGACGGTAGTACTCAGAACAAAGCTAACAGGTTGATTTCTCTTGGTATTTGCATGATGCAATTTACTACTTATTTTAGTAATTAAGCTCTTAGACGAGAAAAAGGAGAAGTTGATATGATTTGTTTTTGTTTGGGGAGCCTATTAAAGGGGTTGTTCACCTTCAAACAACTAGTTGTTTTCAGATAGATCACCAGAAATAATCACTTTTTCCAAAAAGTGTCACGGGTTTTTCTAATATTGGAGTGTAATGTGTAATTTTTCATCTTCTAAACAGTGGCGTAACTACCAGGGTAGCAGGGGGTGCAATTGGGCCAGGGCCAGCACCCCCCTGAGGGCCCCCAGGCAGCTCATGTGCTGCTGATTCCAGCCGGAAAATCATGTATGCAGGGGGGGGTTGGGGGCCCCGGCTGCACGTCGCATGCCAGGGCCCACCCCCCGCTAGTTACGCTACTGCTTCTAAAGCAGCTCATTGAGGGGAGGTCACTGACCCTGTAAACTGATCTTAATCGATACATTTAGTTGAAACATTTCTTATATTTGTCCATGCTGACCAGAATCTCTGGGTTTTCTTACAGACAGCTGTTAGAATTGATACAATAGTTGCTGATACTCCAGAGATGCTGCTGAGAAATGTATTCACTAAGGGGCAGATTTACAAAACTCGTGTTAAGAATTCGACCGAATACCGATCGTACGATTTTTTCGGAAGATCGAATATGCAAATCGAATACTGAATTATCGAATTGATCGAATATTCGATGATCGAAGGATTTAAAGTTTTAAAATCCTTCGAATGCCTACTTTGCCAGATTGAACCTACCGAATACCAATAGAAGCCTATGGGAAACCCCCTCCCCCCATAGGCTTCTTTTGCAAAGACTTGCTCGGATATCATTCGTACGATCGAACGCCTCGATTGTTTGAATCGTACCGATTTTTCGGAGGCTCAAAGGAAAAAGTACGATTTTTTCGTGAAATCAAACGATCGGTATTTGATCATATGAATTCATCAAGAAATCGAATATCGAGGAAATTAAAGCCTAACCCTATTCACTAAGCATTCAATAGTCGAATGCTTATCCAATTTCGAGGGGATTTGAGGGATTTTATGGGAATTTTAGTAAATTTGCCCCTAAATGTTGCAAGAATGTAACAGTTCAGAATCTGCACCTGAATTACTGAGTTGTCACACTGAAACACCAGAGACAGGAACATTCAACTTAGATTTTGCAAAAGGCTAAGCCTTACTCAATATTGTTTTGACCAGTGGTAAATTGACTGTTTAAGCTTTTTTAAAAGATGGTTTCTTTGTTTTTTTATTATTAAGTGGAACGCTTTTAAAATAGCAGACTATACTAAGAGTAATTTATTGGTTAAGCACAGATATAACATCTCAAATCATATTTAAATAATGCCAGACAAAGAGGTCTAGGGAGCTACTGGGCACTCCTTGAGCCATAAAAACATTCAGAGGGTACCTGGTCATCAGGCCTCCAAATAGACAGTACTAGGATAGCAAGTTGATTTCCAATATGGCTTACCTGTTACAGCTTTGATTTTCAGGAGACAACAAATGAATGCAGAGTAGCTTAGTGATCCATCCTTATCTGCATATCGGAGCTGGACCAGTCTTACAAGGAAATCATCTGTTATCAGGCCTAGAGAAAACACAGATATTCCTATACGTATGGTTAAAGGAGAATTTAACCCTGTAAAAAAAACAAAAACCCATGCCGCTACCCCACGTAGACCCCCCTCCCTCCAGCCTAACTTCCCCCTGGGAAAATGCCCCATACTTTATACTTACCCCTCAGTGCAGATTCAGGCAGTGGAGCTCCACACAGCCATCTTCAACCACTTCGGTAAGCTGACTGGAAGTTATGCAATTTTCATCCATTTCGGCACATGTGCAGTTGTCGCAAACCGGCACCAATATACCGGTCTCCCAGTCAGCTTACTGAAAGATGGCTGTGTGGAACTCTGCTGCATGAATCTGCACCGAGGGGTAAATATAAAGTATGGGGCATTTCCCCCGGTGGGGCAGTTAGACTGGGGGAGGAGGGTCTACATGGGGTAGGGGGTACGGGTTTTTTTTAACAGGGTTGAATTAACGTTAATGACACATGGGCTGAAAAATCGGCCTGCTGAAATACACAGACCAAGAATTGGCCCCTCCGCTGGCATCAGCCTCATACCTAGCCTGTACCCAAATCCATTTCATTAGCCTGGGCGCAGGTACACATGGCAGATTTCATTGTCAAAATTCCAACCTCTGTGTTTTGGCTCAAAAAAATTGCTGCATGTGCCGTACCTGGGCCAATGGATTTGGGTGCAGGTTAACATAGTTTCCTTTTAGATTAAGCCGAATTCTTTTAGTATTGCATGTTTTCAGAATCCTCTCTGGTATGCTCATCTGTTTTGTAGATCAAATGGGGATCAGTTTTTGTATATATTAGCTTATTATTTTTGCTTGGATCAAATTAATTGAATATTAAATTAAAATTAATCAATTAAATAAGTTGGTAAATGTTTATTACTATTAAGAATTTACCCACTTGGTGACAGGTTATGCATGATATAAACCTAGTAGTCAACATAAGGATGAAAGACTTACTGAAGCTTGTGTTTAATATATTGTTTGGCTCATCCACCAGAAATAATTTTAAGAGAACCATCAAAAATGTTTTTTTTTTTTTACATATTCTCATATGAATGTGAAAGATTGATACATTATACTTTATTTTCCAATATTTATCTTACCACCAATGAGAAATCTAAAAGAAGAAAATTCCAAATGGGCGTATATAATTAACAACTAGAAAAGCCATGTGATAAACAGGCTGGACACACTGGTTTTACCTCTGGCTGTTCTGTTTCTATATGAACACCACCCTGCACACACATTCTTACCTGCAGACTGTAAAGCTGGTCCAATTTGATCCTTGTCAAGTTTTTTGTCCTTGTGTCGTTGCAAAGTAGAGAATATAAGCTGTGGACACAGGTATAAACACAGTAATGGAATATCCTTTGTATTTCATCATAATCGAAAGTTTTTCCTAGTTTTTTCAACTCACACTTCCAGTGATGATATTCTTCCAAAGACTGTCAAACTGCTCCCAGCACAAGGATCCCTCAGCCCTTGTCTTTTAAGAGTCATGAAGTCACAACAATAAAATTTAAATTGATGGCCAAAAGCAGGTTTGTAGTAAAAGAAATGAAGGTCATTCCACAACTGACACTGAAGTATTTTTTTGCTAAATGCATGGATGGACAACACTTCAAAGATGTATTAAAGAATGCAATTTCTCCAATAGATGTTATGCCTATTATTCTGTTTACCAACAAAATTAAGGTATAAAAATGTGTTTGTGACTGGCAGTTGGGTGTATTTACATACAATTGTTTTGCCCTAGAAAACTAGAACACAAACCTGACTGGACTGTTTTTTAGTGCTATTGTCATGCTTTGCACTATAGAGACACAGGACTTATTGTGTAACTATAAAGAAGTTCATGGAGGCTGGCCTTAGATTTTATTACATATTAAAGGAGACATATTGTGTAAAAAATAAGAATGTACCAGGGCATTATACTAATTTATATATAGAAGAATTGTGCTTATAAAAGTAGTGTTTTAATGAATATTTCTGCAAAAACCCTAATAATCCCTCCCTTCCCTTATACTTCCTGCTCCCTTAAAGGAAAACTATACCCCCAAAATAAATACTTGAGCAACAGATAGTTTATATCAAATTAAGTGACATATTAAAGAATCTTACCAAACTGGAATATATATTAAAGTAAATATTGCCCTTTTACATCTCTTGCCTTGAACCACCATTTGGTGATGGTCTGTGTGCTGCCTCAGAGATCACCTGACCAGAAATATTTCAACTCTAACTGTAACAGCAAGAAATGTTGAAGCAAAAGACAGAACTTTGTCTGTTAATTGGCTGGTGTGACCTAACTTTATAGTTTGTTTGGTATGTTTGTGTGCACCGTTGGATCCTAGGATCCCAGGAGGCTGTCCTTATTTTTAAAATGGCAATTTTCTATTTATAATTACCCAATGGCACATACTACTAAAAAAGTATATTATTATGAAAATGGTTTATTTACATGAAGCAGGGTTTTACATATAAGTTGTTTTAGGCAATATCTTTCTATAGAGACCTACATTGTTTGGGGGGTATAGTTTTCCTTTAATTCCCAGGCTGTGCATGGAGCCTGCAGCTCTCTGCACTGTAGGACAGGAACCACTCAGCAGCTAGCAGTACCTGATAGGAAACTTAAGCCTGTCTGTGCTTTTGTGACTGCAGGGCTGTGATTGGCTGTCCCCCTCCTACTGTGCTTCTGGAAGGGACCGTTAGGACACACCCACCCCTCATTTGAAACACAGACAGGGACCAGAGAACATCTATAGGAAGCTCTAAGAAACGGGCTATTTTTAAAAATTAATATTAATTTTTAGAACCATGTAAAAGCAACACCATACATATATAATTGCCTACAAAATTAGGGTTTTCTTCATTTATCCTTTTATGTAAAAATCCACCCAGTGCACAAAGATTGTGAACAAAAAATAAAAGGCCTACAAGAAATTAAGAGGATCCAGTGCCTCTGAGAATCGCAAAGACAAATTGCTATATATGTGTAAGAATACCTGGTGGTCTAGTGGGGGCGCTGATGTCATTACTTTTGGCGTGACCTGATTCACATTGTAGGTCTATTTCCTAATAGTTCCTGGGTGCGCTTATAATTCTGATTGCTTTTCTTTGACCCGTGCCTGTCCCTGACCTACTAATTTGCTGCCTGTACAGACCCTTGCCTGTTACTGACCATTCTTCGGAACCTGACTTTGTACTGTTTGGCATCAACACTAAGCTCTTTGTTCTCCGTACTTCCTGTACATGTTTGGTTCCCTTTTCTGCCCACAACTCTTTCCTTGGTCCTCTCACTAAAGGAGAAATAAACCCTGAAAATGAATATGGCTAAAATGCTATAATTTATATAATGACCTTATTATTGTACCAGCCTAAAGTTTCAGCTTGTCAATAGCGGCAATTATCCAGGACTTCAAACTTGTCACAGGGGGTCACCATCTTAGGAATTGTCTGCAAAACATACTCAGTTGGCTCTGAGCAGCTGTTGAGAAGCTAAGCTTAGGTGTTTTCACTAATTATCAAGCAGAAAATGAGGTTTGTCTGTAATATAAGCTGATCCTACAGGGCTGATTATTAAATTTTCATGGTTTATGTGCTGCCATGTAGGAATTATCTGTATTAATTACTAATCAGCCTTATACTGTGACATTTCTATTCTATGTGCACCGTATATTGTGAGTGGGTCCCTAAGCTCAGTAAGTGACAGCAGCACAGAGCATGTGAATCAACAGAAAAGAAGATGGGGAGCTACCGGGGCATCTTTGGAGACATGGATCTTCCCTGCTAAAGGTTGCTGTGGTTGCCTTGGGCTGGTATAGAAGCCCAAAACAAAATGTACAGTATTTCTAGCCTACCTCTTTAGTTAAGCTTACTTCTCCTTTAAGACCTGGCAGCATACATGTAGCGGAGGGCACTTCCCAAAGCAAAGGTGGCTGTAATAGGCATAAGCATGGGTCGTGTTCTGGGTTTTGGGATACCTTATGTTACATTATGTTAACGACAAATCAGAGCACTAACAGTGTTTAGTGTTTCTTTAAGGATACATCCAGCGAGGCTATTAAGCAGCGAGAGGAGTCCCTGGTAAATCCTGGTAAAAGAGGATCTGAAAGTACACAGTCCAATATGTCACAAGATATTTACATGGTTTAGGAGTACTTTTCAGCTCTCTGTAAACATTGCAACTTAATTATGAGCCAAAATTCATAATCTTTCAACAAAATTTCTATTTAGGGTGGTGGCACACTGAAAGCCTGCGGGATCATGCACAGTTGGGCCAAGTCAGGAATCAGCTTCAAGTGCAACTTGTTGTTGAGACTCAAACACAATACAAAGCAATTTTTTAAAAATTTTTTGACTAATGCACATCGAAAGGGAGGGAGAGGGGAGGGAGGCAATGCCCGGAAGTTTAGAGGGGGGCTTTTGGTACATGGGGGTTAGTTCTCCTTTAAATAAAATCCTTTTTGTTTCATGCTTTAAAGAGGTTTGTTACATGCATTCTGAAACATTTTTCGGTTTCAGTTATGGTTTTGAGATTGGGTTTGTCCTTTCAGCATATAGAAAGATTAAATTTAACTTAGCATCTCTTGTTGCACTGACATACATCAGTCAATAATGTTACCATTTAACCGGTTCAAATGACTTAACCATTATTAACCTATAGCCATTAACTATACCTTACAGGAGGCAGATGATTAATGCTAGACCCCCCCCCTAACATTTCTTCCTGCTCTTATTACAGAAAATGAAAGAAAACCCAACCACAAAAGTACACAGACTATGCTTAGCACAGGTACGTCCATCTTGGGAATATAATAGATGCAAAGAAGTAATAAAAGGCAACCCCCCTATTAACAAAATACACTCAAAGTATCTAAACTGTAATGCTGCACATTATACCTTAAAGTGGTTGTTCACATTTAAAGGGATGCTGTCATGGGTAAGACATGTTTTTTTTCAAATTGCATCCGTTAATAGTGCTGCTCCAGCAGACTTCTGCACTGAAATACATTTCTCAAAAGAGCAAACAGATTTTTTAATATTCAACTTTTAAATCTGATTTGGGGCTAGACATATTGTCAGTTTAACAGCTGCCCCAGTCATGTGACTTGTGCCTGCACTTTAGGATGGAACTACTTCCTGGCAGGCTGTTATTTCTCCTACTTAGGGCAGGGGCACACGGGCAGATTTGGGGAGATTTAGTCGCCTGGTAACTAATCGCCTCTTCTTCAGGGAGACAATCTCCCGAACTGCCTTCCACTTGCTAAAATGAAAAATTGACTGCGGCAATGCACTCGCAGCACTTTGATTTCCAAAGTCGCCTCACGAGGAAACTTCAGTCGACTTGGGAAAACGACAAAATGTCTAGCCCCATGTCAGAATTCAAAATTGAATATAAAAATATCTGTTTGCTCTTTGAGAAATGGACTTCAGTGCAGAAGTCTACTGGAGCAGCAATATTAACTTACGTGTTTTGAAAAAAACATGTTTTCCCATGACAGGATCCCTTTAAACATTTTTTTAAGTTCAGTTGTTTTCAGATAACCCAACAGAAATAAGGACTTTTACCAATTACTTTCTATTTTCTATTTGTGACCATTTTTCTAATAAAGTTTAATTTTTCACCTTCTAAAGCAGCTCTGGGTGGGGGATCTCCAACTCTTTTTCTGTTCTAAATTGATACATTTAGTTGATACATGTGTTATCTGTAGCCCTGCTGAGCAGAATCCAAGTTTCATTAAAGACAGCTGTTAGAATTGATACAATAGTTGCCAATATTCCACAGATGCTACTGAGAAATGTATCAACTAAATGTATCATAGGCCTGGGGGTGGGGTAGGGTTGCTTCTCTCTCCCCGCTGTACTTTTAAAGTTCTTCCACCAGTTCCTTCCTTATCATTCTCTTCATTTGAGGTTCAATGCATTAGGCTCTTTTCCCCCTGCTTTACTCTGCATTGCTCTCATACAGTATATCGACCACCCGGACCAACTGCACAATTTTTGGACAACTTTGCTGCCTGGCTTCCTTACTTTCTTTCATCTAACACCCCATCCATAATATTAGGTGACTTTAATATACCTGTTAACAACATTAACAACACTTGTTATCCTTGTGCTCAGACCCACCCTCTCACACCAATGGTAATGCACTGGATCTAATATTTACCAGACTCTGTTCAACCACCAATTTTACTAACTCACCATTTCCCCTCTCTGATCACAATATGCTCACATTTCAACTCTCATTAACTTCTTCCTCACCCCCTGCTAAACCCCAAACACGTACCTACCGTGACCTTCATGCTGTAGATGTGTCACATCTCTCTCCTTCCTTTGACTCTCTTTACTCGTTTATCTCCACCACCTCTTACCCTAATGCGGCTACCTCTGTCTACTACAGCACTCTCACCACTGCCCTTAATGAGCTTGCTCCTACAAAAACTAAACGCGCTAGACCCAAACCACTTCAACATGGCACACTGCTCAAACAAAAGCTCTCCAAAGACACTCACGTGCACTTGAGTGTCGCTGGCGCAAATCTTGCTCAGTATCTGACTTTTGGAGCTATAAATCTGCCCTGCGTTCCTTCAACACCAGCCTCTCCCAAGCCAAACAAACTTCACTTCACTCATTAACTCCCTTTCTAAAAAACCGGCACATCTTTTCTCCACCTTTAACACTCTCCTTTCCCCATCTCCACCCCCTCCATGCACATCTGTCTCTGCTCAAGACATTGCTGAGCACTTCAAAAACTAAATAGACACTATCAGAAGGGACATTACACTACCCAACCCCCCCCCACACCTTAAATTAAACCTCCCTAAAACAGAAATGGTTCTCTTTCCTCCAACTAACACCAGTAACATCCCTGAAGTATCCATCATAGTTAATGATTCTGTTCTGTCATTCACTCCTCATATCCAGTCACTTCTTAAATCATGCCACTTCCACCTAAGGAACATATCCAAAATACGATCATTTATCCCCCAAGATGCTGCCAAAATTCTTATTCACTCTCTCGTCATATCACGTCTAGACTATTGTAACTCTCTCTTAACTGGCCGTCCCTGCCAGAGACCGTCACCTCTCCAGTCCATAATGAACACTGCCGCGAGGCTCATAAACCTCAGCAACCGCTCCTCCTCTGCCACACCATTCTGCCTGCACTGGCTACCACTGCCCTTCAGAATTGAATTCAAATTAATGATCCTGACATTCAAAGCACTTCATAACTCTGACTCTCCCTACATCTCTGAACTCATCTCTAAATACTCAACCAACCGCTTACTACGCTCCTCTACTGACCTGCTAGTCAACGCTTCTCTCATTACCTCCTCACATGCTCGTATTCAAGACTTTGCAAGAGCTGCACCCCTCCTCTGGAATTCTCTCCCACGGTCTGTCCGACTTTCTCCCAATCTTTCTGCTTTCAAAAAATCTCTTAAAACGCACTTCTTTCAAGAAACCTACCCTCACTCTTAACTAACAAATGCAACACTACATACAGTACCACATTTCTCACCCACTTAATCTGATCTTTCCCATTCCCACACCTTATGTATAACTTCCTTACCTTTAGATTGTAAGCTCTTTCTGTATAGGGCCTTCCTCACCTTTTGTACCGGCATTGATTGTGATTCTATGTAACTCCATATGTATAATTCATGTGATTTAGTTGTATAAACACATTTACTTTAAAGCACTACGCAATATGTTGGCGCTATAGAAATACATGTTAATAATAATAAATAATGATAATTGTAACCATTCAGTTGCTCCTGTATCACTGAGCTGCCAGACTGAAACACTGGAGACATTTTGGGAGTAAGAAAAATAAAAGATGGAAAGCAACTGAAAAAAATGTTTGTTTATGGTGAACAATCTGAAAACAACTCAACAGAAAAAAAAAAGTGTTTGGAAGTTGAACAACCCCTTTAATCAATTCACCTTAATACAGTGAGGAAAATCAATCAACAGGGTTGTTTACAACCCCAAAGGCCAAGTGTGCTCCTTCAGTCTAACAGAATTTCCTTGCAGTAAGTCATGCCCAGTCATGTCCCAGAATAGCAGCAATAGCAATGGGTTGTACCAGTTTAAAATGATTAGTTTGAGAGAATGTTTATCAATTAGTGATGTTTTGAGGTCATACATGCCGATACCAACATGACTCATCAATATGAAATTACAAAGATCTTTCTGAGCTGTTTCCAGGAGGGAGACAATTTGGTTGGACCAACTAATACTACTAATGATATTAAGCCTGTGTCAGAAACAGATTTATAAAACATCAGACTTGGATTTTACCCTGGAGAAAGTCACAGTGAATTATGAACTGTATTTTTTACATAAGAAACTGCCTTGACCAGAAGTGCATAGGACTGTATTACTTACAACTTATATATGTCTACTACTTGGTAGACATATACAGTATATATGTCTACAAATGGTTAGTCATTCATGTAACTTATGAAAATGTTCACACTTATAGCCATCATGCGGGAAAACAAAAACAATTGCTAAAAGGTGTGTTTGCAGCATTTACCAAAATCCTTCATCAAGGAAGTTAAAAGATGGTGGAGTCCTTCATCAGTTATTCTTCTGTCCTGGGTAAAAGACAAAATAACAAAACACACAATAAATGCTTTCATAATATAATCAAATGTTGAACCACAGAGAAATATAATTTCCTAGCTGGGATCAAGACTATATTTATTTAATAGTGTGGCTTGTGTTAAGATTTTATGGACCTGCCTTTCATACGGAGTACCAGCGTTCCAATGGATTAAGTCTACGGATCAGTAATCACTGAGGTGCAGATTTATTATTTGTAGCACTTGGGGTTATGAAGGTATAGTGTGAGAATATCGCAGAGCGAAAGTGAGAGAGGGACAGAGATCTTAAAAAGGGATTGTTGAGCAAAAATAATATCAAAGTATGAACCAGCAACTAATGCAAAGAAAGGCGAGCTAGATTCAGATCTATCATGTTTTCTTGCAGTGTATTGTCCTAAACATATTATAATTACAAATTTAAAAAAATTTGGCATTAAGGGCCAGGGCGTGAAAGGCTATAAAGGAAATATATACACTCCCTTATCCAGCTCCAAGTGGAGCTTAACTCTGTTCCATCTACCGCCATCAAATTAGAAGATGAACTTTTCAGAGCAGATCAGTGCAAAAAACATAGGCTGAGAGCAGAGAAGTCAATTCTCAGTGTGGCCTCCTCCAAAGGTGGCCATACACTCCAAACGAGTGGATATCTCTCTGATCTGCCCGCATTGAGGTTGGTGATATTGGGCTGATCCGATTGTGGGCCCTAGGGCCCAACAATCGGATCATAATGCAGGTAATACAGGTGGTCAGTTCACAGGACTGCATCAATGAACAGAGGCGGCCACAATCCAACGGGATTATTAACCCTGCCCGATTGACATCTGAGCGATTTTCGGACAGATATCGGGGAAGCCCATTGGAGGGCCTCACACAGCAGCCGACTTGGTTTGTTGATAGCTTTTATCAGCCCCTGTGTGGCCAGCTTTAGTCAATTGGGTTCAGTGCTAAGACAAACAAATAATGGGGTTAACGCAAGATAAATCGCTTGAAAATTAATGCCATTTAATGCGGTGGGGAGACCTTAGAAAAAGCACAACAGATTTGATATTTATTTTTAAACTGCCAATATCATGAATGTGTTACAGAAGCACATTTCCTTTCTCTGTTCTAAGAAGCTCTGCTGTTTACAGGGAACAGCAGAAGTGGTCCTGTGAAATACTGAAGATAGTAGAAGTGTAAAAAATACAAAAAAAAAAAAGTTAATCAAAAATTTATTTAAAAAAATACTAGTAAGGGCACGCTGAACAATTTTACAAAATGGGTATTTCACAATCAATGAGGATCACACAATTAGTGGGAACATAGATTAAAATAAAGAATGGAAGGAGGGGATGGCAATGAAGGGGAAGAGTAAGAGAGTAAGGGCAGGGGAGGCAGAGAGAGAGAGGTAGGGGCAAGCAACAGAGGGGAGGGAAGAAGGTAGGGGCGAGTGACAGAAAGGAGGGAGGCAACAGCTGCATAGGGGAGCAAATCCAGCCTAGAGGTAGGCCGAACAATCTTGAACAGGAACCTGCCCAGCGCCCTGACACTGTTGTGCCCTATGCAGGTGCCTCTTCTCTCTACCCCTAGTTCTGGCCCTGAGACCAACAGAGATGAATGATAAAAGAGGGAGAAGTAAAAGGAGTACAAAGGTAATACAAAATAATGCAATAGAAATAGGAATTGAAATATAAAGGGGTGACAAAGGGCAGACAGAGTATTAGCAAAGGACATATATGAAACGTATATTACCTGGCCTGTAAATAGCAGGAACCTGCTGTAACACTGCTCATCCGTAGGACTCATAGTCTGTGCCTATGATTGATAAAAAAAAATGCAGCGTGCATAGGAAAAAACATCACACTAAATTCAAATGCAGACCAATATATAGAAACATATACCGCAAAACTATTTCATGTTTATCATATTTATCATGTATAATACAGGTATATAACCCGTTATCCAGAATGTGTGGAACCTAGGGGCTTCCGAAGAACTGTACTGTCTGTATTTTGGATGTTCATACCTATAGAATCATGTAAACATTAAATAAACCCAATAGGATGGTTTTGCTTCCAATAAGGATTTATTATATATTTGTTAGGATTAAGTACAAGGTACTGTTTCATTATTACAGAGAAAATGGAAACCATTTTTAAAATTTTGGATTATTTGATTATAAGAGTCTATGGAGGACACTAGTGCATCGGTTGCAGGAAGCTTCACATTAGCTGAATGCCCTAATACTAACAAGATAATTCTTACTATTGCCTTTATGGCAAATTTATAAGCAGAAAATGAGGTTGGCCTGTAATTCAAGCCAATGCTACAAGGATGATGCCATTTGCACTGGTTTATGAGCTGCCATGTAGGAATTATCTGTATTAATTACTAATCAGCCTTATACTGTGACATTTCTATTCTATGTGTACTGTATATTGTGAGTGGGTCCCTAAGCTCAGTAAGTGACAGCAGCACAGAGCATGTGAATCAGTGAATCAGCAGAAAAGAAGATGGGGAGCTACGGGGGCATCTTTGGAGGTACAGAACTTCCTTGCTAAAGTCTGTGGTTGCAAATCACAATAAAACAAAATCACCCGGAGAGCTTGTATTATGCTTCTTAAGTCATCTTGTGTAGTTTATTGCAGAAAAACATGCACAACATGTTTTGGCGCACTCGCATATGCACCCGATGAAGGCGAGTGCGCCGAAACACGTCTTGCATGTTTTTCTGCAATAAACTACACAAGGTGACTTATGAAGCATAATATAAGCTCTCCGGGTGATTTGTTTTATTGTGATTTGCAATTTTGGCATCCACACACGGGGGTTGCAGCCTGTTGATGAGCAGAGATACAAGGTATTTGGACAACCTATATTCATTGACATAAAGCCTGTGGTTGCCTTGGGCTGGTACAAAAGACCGAAACATAATGTACAATATTTCTACTTCTTTAGTTAAGCTTTAGTTCTCCTTTAGGGCAGAGACACGTGAAGATTCGGGAGATTTAGTTGCCTAGCGACAAATCTTCTCTCATTCGGGCGAATAATCTCCTCCGAACAGCCTACACGCCGACTAGAATTTAAATCTCCGGTGGAATGGCACTTGGAGCAATTAGTTTTCTGAAGTCCCCGAAGTTTCTTTGTGAGGCAACTTTGGAAAACGAAATGCTCCGAATGTACCTTTCTGATCTGCTCTGAATTCAAGCCTCTTACTTTTGCTCGTGTGCTACTTCTTTGTCTACCCTTGTAGACAGACTTGTAACCTATCACTATAAGCCATAAGAACACAGAAAACAAACACTTCATTTTCATCAAAACATAACTATCCATTCCATGTTTTTTTCTTTTTTGTTCATTTTTACTTTAAAAACTTCCCAAAGGGTCATTTTGTATAAAAAGCTCTAATTTGTAGCAAACTTTTTAAAAATGTTCTTGCAGTGCCTTATGTATAAGCAAGCTGTGAGGGTCTGCAGTCTCAGAACCCACCACTCTGGGCAAGTTAAGAAGGCCAAACTTTATTCTAGCACCCTGCATTAGAATGCAATGCCTCAGTTCTATTGTGCTTGGTGGAATTATCTTTTCTTATTTTATCCCATGTCTCTGCTAATTTATGCCATAATCCTGCTTTTCCTGCATTCTGTTCCCAAGTATAATTTTTCTGTCCCCACACAGCATCTGCAAGCATTACTTCTCACCACCTTTATTTTATTTATCGAATAGGTACAACATTAAAATCTTTGCATCATCAGTGAGGCTTTGGTGGCAACATAGTGAGATTCTTTGCAACTAGTCACAATGTAGTGACAATACATCAGCAGCTAAGGGAAGGGCAGGCACACCCTCCACTTAATGATACGTTTCTGGCACACATATCCCCTCCAAAATAAGAATAGGAGCAGGACAAAAGAAAGGCTGTGGCCCTCAGTAAAATATGACCACAAAAACAAGAACAGCAACTGAAGGAAATGCAGGCAGGGATTTTAAGATTATTGACATGGTATATGATTTTAGTTGGCATTTCACACTTCATATATGAGCTGCAATACCAGTTTCTTTGGAAGAACAATGAACACCATATTCAATAATTAAACAAAACTGTACATGTAGCTTCCTATCGTGTAAACAAATATTAACAACAAGGAAATCTCAATAGGAATTGCTAATTTCTCAACAGAAATTCAAATACTCATGACACATTCATTTCAACACTTCCTAAAAAAGTCAAGTATAGTCTGCATGTGAGGATGGTCATGCCATTTTCTGGGTCGGGTAACATGACCACATTATCGTGATCAAAATATAAAAACAAGCATTGGCATCAGGAGTTTGAAGGATGAAAAACTATGGAAATGGTGATGTTGGGAATGGAGATAAGTACACTGGAAGGCTATATGCTTTATGATTTGAATTATGAGAAAATTAGGGTATGTGACGGGAAGACTACTGCCTACTACCCACCCATAGCTCTGCATATATAATAAAAGTGGGTAGGGTGCAAGATGCGCATAAATTGGAGGCAAGGTGCTTATAGCACAGCACAGGAAAGCTTTGCACGTATTTTTTGCACTTTACACCTTGCCCACAAATCACACATGATGTATTTCCCAGGCAGACCCATGCGCAGTAGAGTGAAATAGTCAGCTCTACTGTGCATGTGCAGCCGCAAGAAGACCGGAAGAAGCAGGAAGAGGATCACTCAGTGGTGCTTGCTAGAAGAACCCCGGGCCAGTGCAGTTTTCTGCTGATGGGAGCACTGGCCCTGAGTGTCTAAATTTTGGCACCCCCAAGTGTAAAATGGTATTTCTTCTCCTTTAAGCAACTTTTACATCCAACCTTGCCCTCAGACCATTCTTATGAATTTCTGTTGTTTTGGCAGGAAGTACAGCTTCCTGTGCCAGCCATCAAACCCTTTAGGTAATGCAGACAGAAAAAAGGAATAAGTCAAACTATAATTATACTATTTATGACTATGTTTGTTGTAAATCCAAAAAAACTTACCGCAGATTCACCACATGATGCTTTGCTGTCTGTGGGTCTGAAAAAAACAGTAATAACTAACAATTTTGTGAGCTACCTGTACCCACCCCACTTATTTTGTGGCCACCTATTTTTACAATTATCAGTTATCATATCTCTTTTTACCTGGTGTTCTCAATTTTGTGGCTTTTTTTTTCAGGGTTGTGGTTTCTGCCATCACCACTTTCCCTTCCTGTTTTTCATAATTTTTTCTAATAAAAATCTTACCTAGCACAGCTGCCCTTCTCGGCTAGAATTCGGATCAGGAACTCGCCCTCATCACTTGTTCTTTCTAATGATGGAATAATGACATATCTCCCTGGTGTCAGGTTTGAGGACAGTACTGCTTCCCGGTGTTTATCACAGGAGCTAACACTCAGCACAGGCTGGGAATGCTTGAGTATATCCTGGGAGAGGTAGACATGGTCTGCATTCCCCTACAAAAAAAAAATATGAGCCAGCAGCATATTTACACCATTCCCTCTTATGCCCAAACTTCAGTTTGTTTAAAAGAACATTCCTCCTTAGATAGTCAGAAATCAGGATGCATAAGGCCTATGGCACAAATGTGTGCTTATTTAAAGTAATATGTGAGTAAAGAGGCATATGGTATGTGAAAGGAGCTAAAGCACCTGATGGAAAGCTAAACAACTTAGCAACTTGAAACCTTAGGAATCCTTAGACATGGTGGGCCAAACAAACATAAGGACATCACAGATGAAAAACATTTTGTTACACTGGAACATGCCCTAAAGCAAGGAAAATGATACACTGGTTACCTGAAATATATAACACATTACTCGCATGTCTTTAGCTTTTAGGCGTTTGTGCTTCAACATCACAGACACAATAATGCTGCATGTAGTGTTGGGGTCAATATCCTCTGTGACAAGACTCAGTGAATACTGGGGATTCATCCAGAAATGATCTGTGAATCATAAACCTGCAGAATTAAAATGGCATAGGAAGAAGAGCTCTACAGAATGTGTGACTGTCATTCAAATAAATGATTGTGATTTTAACTACAAGGCGGAAGTCAACATCAAATATGTCTCTGTAACTGAAGTGGAAGACTCTGGAGTGCACTGGTGAAGAGGAAATAAAGTTAAGCTGACATCCCATTCTGTGGCATAGCTAATAGCCCTATATGATGTGTCACACAATAGGACTGATAGCACACTACCTGTGAAGCCTGCACTAATCCATAACCTGTATCCAGCTCGGTCATGTCCACACCAATGGTCATATATTTTGTTTACAAGTATTAATGCTTCTGTTGTACTGTTGATGTAAATATTGCCTATATCACATAATTTATATAGTCTCCATCTAGCTGGCACTTCCCATTTCAGTGGTTAGGTCTCTCTTCAGAAAAGGCCATGCAGGCTTGAAACATCGTTTGTTTCAAGATTTGAGCCCGGAATCCAATAAAGGCTTTTTATGATTATACAAGATTTGGATGGTGCTGTGATTTCACTATTGGATATATTCAGCCAGTTAAAGTGGACAACTTTGCATGTGCACCTATTTATTGAGGTTGGGGGAGTGCTGGCTGAAACATATGTATTGCATATACATGGGCTTTTGTATCAGACTTCCTGTTTTCAGCTTAAACCTCCAGGACTAGGGCTTGAGCTGAATCTCAGAGCTATGAGGGAGCAGGGAGAGACTGAGGCAGGAAGCGATGTCACAGCAAGCTGATATGGCAGCTTCCATCCTAAACAAACAGAGACAGTGTCTAGAGTGGTTTACTCATTTATGGAAAAGCATTCTAAAGTATAAAATGGGGTTCTAGCTTGCACTATTGTGGCTAATCTATTGGCAATAAACTGCCTTGGTAGCTTTCCT